>JANRFK010004893.1:14663597-14678408 GCA_030068395.1 Apalone spinifera | reverse complement strand
GGGTGAACGCCAGGGCCCTTTATTCCGCACCAAGGTGGTGCCACTTTAGGGGTTTCCAGGTTAAAAAAATTTTCAACATTGGTGCACATGGTGAGCACATGCATCTAATGTGGAATGGACATGAGTAATCACTCGAATGTGGACATGCAACTAGTCTTTTGGTCAAATTATTTCAAGCATTTGCTTTGTCTTGGTCACTTATGGTAACCATTGCTCTTTGGCAACAAATTTGTTTTTTCTTGTTTGTTGCTCTTGAACATAAAAAGGGTTGCGGTGTGGTAAAGGTAATAAGACTGCTGGAATCTGGAAAACCTAAGGTTAACTACTGGTTCTGACAGATTTCAGGTGGTCCTCAGACTAAACACGTAAGCTCTATTTGCCATCTTTAACATGATGGTGAATAGTTTTTGTCCTGCCCTTTGCCTGTTTTGTCTATTTAGACCACATGTGCTAGAAGGCAGGGATGGTTTTAGTATGTTTATAAATAGCACCTAGCATAACAGGTGCTCTAATCTGCTAGTGTAATCCAAATACTATGTACGAGTAAGGTCCACTTTCTTTTCATGTTAATTGCCAGGGTTCCAAAATAAGCATGACAAGATATTAATATGAGCACACTACTTATGCACACAATGTGACTGCATCGTAATTCTTCTCAAAGAGCAGTTTTCTACCCAACTATCTAGAAACATCAGCTTATTTTTCAGGTAGCAATAGCAAGTGTTTAGCTTTTCTAATATCCAATTCTTCTAACCTGTTAGCTTTAAGAAAAGAATGCTCATGGGGTAAACAACAGCCCTTCACAAAAACCTGTATATAACATTTAAGTATAATGTGTTTTGCTGCACACATCGAGTAGTACAGCCAAACCATGCATGCTACTACTCTTGCATATACATAACCATATCAGAGTATGAGCATTGAGTTACTTCTGTTTCTAGTGCACAGATACATGGTATTCAAATTCTACATAAAACCAATATGAAGTGTATCCTGGAACATGGCCTCACAGCAGGAGAGTACTTCAGATGTTCTTTTTAATATAAGCTTTCCACAATAAAGTGCTGAGTTTCACCCTCTTAACTGTAAACTATATTTATATTCTGCTTATAATGTTCTTCCATTGGTCCTCCAGTGGGATAAATACAGTAACCATTTTTCAGCTTGTTGGCACTTAAAAGAAGTTCCACTCTAAAGAGCAAGTACGTGTCATACAAAAAGCTAACAATCAATAATAGATGCTGGAGATTAGTTCTTAACAACTTGGTACAGCTTTACCACAACTACCTAAGCAGCAGCGAGAGTCTTTTACTTCTGTCAGTATTATTTGAAACTCTTATACAAATACTCCCAAAGGTCGTTTTTTTTTTTTTAAGTATGTGATACACTGAATTTCTTCTTTAGAATGACAGCAGTTGACTTCCGGACTGAGTAAAATGACCCTAGCAGGTCACATTAATAAGGCAAAATCTAGTGAGAGAGTTTGGAATCAAATTTTAAAATATTGCAGACAAATAGGCAAGTTTTAAAGTTCCCATTAATTTCAGTATACAACACAATTTCATATTGTGTGCAGAGTCTGACAATAGCTCAATTGCTGCCAAAATTTTGGCAGCAGAACTATTTTTTAGAAACCATCCATTTCTTTAATATTTGTCATTTATCTGAAATGAGTGTTCTACTGTGTTTCAGTGATGTATCTATTCATGCTGTCAAACAAGGTGTTGCAGCCTCAGTCCAGATCGGTGTATGTTGAGTGAGATGTTTCCTTATTTTCCTTCTCCCATGACCAATTTGCAAAATTCCCTTCTAATGTTTACATTGTAGGAAGATATTTCTGCTTCAAAGTGGTTTCTGGGAACTACTTTCAGCTGAAAAATCTTCAAATTAGCAATTTGATTCTAGCTGGTAAGTTACACATTTTGAAACTTTTTGTACTAATGTTAATTTTTAACAAGCTTTGATAGCCTATTCGGACTACCGTATAGTTAAAATGGCTAACCCATTGCAGTTATATCACTACAAAAGTGCTTTTACACTGGCATAGTTATTCACACCAGTTCATAAATGTATCCACATGAGATCTTTTACCAGTTTAACTATTTGAAGAATTCACACCACTCTAATCAAAATAATTATACCAGTAAAACTTTTCAAAGACTCAGAAAGCTCTTTTCCTTGTAAAAGGTGATAGATGTAATAACACAAGTTTTCTTTTACTAGTCTGCCAACAAGCCTTAGTGTTGACCTGGAGGGACCTCTTTCACGAGGATCAACATTTCACTTATGACCCCCATAGAGAGGTTGGGAATGTTTTACTACCTATGCCCATAGGGAGAAATTGGTCACTGATAGGAAAAGCACAAACCTAACAGTATGAGTGAGGTTTTTTTGTTTTGTTTTTTTATATAGCTGGGAGACATGCCACAGTGAAAATTAAACCTGTCAGATTAGATATGTGGAGAAATAAAATGTGAAGTGGTACTACATCGTCCACCACCGGCCTCAGGCTACACATCTGACTCTGCAGAGAAACCTGAGAACATAATGCAGGGACATTTCTGGGAGTGAAAGCTTAACCCAGTTTAGTCTAGATAAGGGTACCAAAAAAAAGGAGGCGGGGAGGAGAAGGTCGCCAGGTCCCATTCTGGGAAGAATGACTTAATGCTATCCCTTCTCAAAAAGGCAGAGTCTGATTGACATTCCAAGCTTAAACCCATAGATTACAAACACTTAAAAACAAGGGGTGTCAACATAGGCTCCAATTTTCAATCTACCTGATGAGCATCTCTCTGTAGGCAGCAAATGGTCAGATGTCAAAGATTAGTACCAGGTCTCAAAACTGGACCCCAAAATGCCAGTGTATGGTAGAGCTCTTGGCCATCAGTCTGGCTCAGATAGGTCATGCTTGCTAGATCCTCATCCAAGATGACTGAGTGTAGTTCTCTGGCGAGCTGGAAGAGTTATTTTCTTGCCTAACAAGCAGATATTAATCCAATGAAACTCTATACTTTACACTATTTTGACCACTTAGAGAACAAATGTAGTTAATGGAAGGGTCAAAGTTACTGCTAATTAATCCAAGTACCTCTTTCTTCCTACTATGTGGCTTCAATTAGTCAGATGTCTATTAGCCAGGTTAAGTGCATGGTATATCCAGTTCATACATGTTATATCAAAATCAGAAGTAAATTGGAAGCAATATAGTCCATTTACTAACATCTCCCCAGGAACTTACATGGATTGTATATTAAAAACAAGGAACCGGGCTGAATCCTGTAGGGCTTCCTGGGACAAGATGTAACTCCCCAGTTACAATCCCCTCAAAGAAATGCAGAAGGAAAAAAATCAAACACTTTGTAATGGTTCCCTATCCACTCCCAACTGGCTCACGTCTGCATTTCAGGAGGTAACTAAGCATATAAATCTGATTATCGAAAGAAACTCTCATCATAATTACAACAAATTCTCAGGAATAGAATGTCCTCTAGGAACAGCAGCTCAAAGCAACTATAGCAAACTGTTCCCTGTCTGAAAACCACTCACATAGTGGACAAGTCTTTTGCACTGAAAGAAAATTATAAATCCATTAAAGCTTGCACTAAAAAGTAAGTTCTAAGGCAGGATGTTTGCTCATTTGTCTATTCATCAAATCAGGTGCTCTAACTGTGAAGAATGATGTTGATTTACAGCAGCTTGTAATAATTTATGCATACTGTATCTTAACCTGGTTATTGGAATAATTACTATATGACCATGTTGGATAATATCAACTGTCAGGAAAACAGCAAGTTGAGATCTCTCTCTCTCTCACACACACACACACGCAAGCGCACACGCACACACGGGAGGTTGTTACAAAACACTTGAGACATAATGCAAGGGCCTTTTGCTTTGATGCACTAGCTCCATCCTGTGTAAAGCTCAAACTAGTTTGGGGGCGCATATGAAAGCTTGGAAAATTGAGAGCAAAAGCTCCTGAACTGGATTTAATTCGAGATTCTTAAAGACAGAGAGAGAATGTGTTAAGAGACTGAGACCCCCAACTCCAAAAGATTAGGAAGAGATGGATCTGCCTAGGACTCCAGCTATGATAAACACACATGGAAAAACCATAGCAAAGTTATGCTTTGCTGCCACTGTTAAGATTAAACAGTACTATTGTTTTCAGATGGCTGGTATTCACTGCGGGCCATAGAGTTCCGAACTGAAGGTGCCTAACTGTATTAAAACAGCAAATCACCTGATTCCACCACTAGGAGAGGAAAGGACTGAGAACTAATGGGGCATCCTAAATGGATTATATATGTAACAACCACAATCACAACATGCACATTTTGAAGAGTAGGTGCACTGGTGTGTGACAGCGCTATCCAACTAGTTGAGAACACACACACACAAAACCTGTGAGATTAACAAATACTTGAGGCATCCAATTTTCAGATATCAGCCAATTCTACCCACCAAGTTTAAACATACAACCTGATGTTTCCCTTGTAAGCAACAACAGCACAGGCTCCCCTCACCATTTATGTCATATGACCAGTGCCAAGAATCCACAGTAACCTTTTTGTCACACTTTATCTTAAGGTGTCATTTATAAGTGGCTAAAAATTAATAGATCGCATCTGTCTGAGAGTTCATTTGTTCAAAAACGGTAAGAGCTAAGGCCACCAAATTTAGAACGCAGCTTCCTCCTCTCCTAACTTAAAGAAAGGTCAGTGTTTGGTTGTGCCAAGAAAACAGGAAGTTCTGGGAAAAGGAGTTTTCCATAACATGGAAAGGGAGGGGCTGCTGTTTAGAGACACACGATATGAGTTTGGCCACTGGGGGGCAGTGAACCCACAGGGGAGAGCTATTCTGCAGGGTGTCCACAGGAGGGTGCCATACTACCAATGGAGCAGCCAGCAGGGCTGGGGTCCCACCAGCTTCCCTGCCAGCACACCAGTAAGTAGCACCCCCACCTCAAAATCTTTCCCTCTTCCTGGCCCTTTTATTTAACTTTTTGTATTTAACTCTATTATGAATGCAAGTGATGAAACACGATTTGGGATGGCAGATGACAGCTTGTGATGTCCCCACAACCACCTCAGGACACTCTGCACCGTCACAACCCCCGTTTGAGAATCCAGGTTCTAGACAATCTCTCAAGTCTTTAAGACATTGGGTATATATAGGCCTGAGTGAGATCAATGGCAAAATTTCCACTGACTCCAATGTGACCAGACTTTCAAGCCACCCCCATGCACAGTATCTGGAAGGCAGTCTCTGGGACTGAAAAACCTCTGATTTATACAGGGCTGCTCGAGCATGTTCATTGAGCAGGTTGACCAAACTAGATTTAAAGTTACTCTTCATTACGCTTCCTTCATTGCTTGTTATTTTAGACAAATCTTCACTCAACTTCAGACAATTGTAGTTTGAGGAAGATTTACATCTGACAATTTCAGGAATGTACACAAGCATGGTAATCAGGTTTTCTGACTTTGGAGTAAGTGAAGAATAGATGCAAAGGGAATTTTCAGATACAAATAAAATCTATGAAACGTGATACTTTTTTATATAGATTTTATATATTACCTCTAAACTTTTCCAGCTTTACATGTAAACTAGCTTATGGATTTCGATTTCAAATGTTTGAGAATATTCTTTGGCTATGCACTCATTTACAAATCTTTAAACAATTTGTTTAAAGAAAATTATTTCAGTGAAGTCCACTTGGAAACGCTGTTTGTCAGCATTTGCTTCTTACCACAATGTGTTCTGCTTCAATAAATACCCATTTTCTCAGAGTTTACAGCTGTTATATTTCTTGAGAGTCAAAAGAAAAATCCAAGTCATGGAAGTCAACAGTAGCCCTCCCAGATGTGTTACCTTATGGTATTCTCTATGTTCATTAACAATCTTCTACTTGGTGCCAGACTCAGCACACCATGCTCACACTGCCAAAAGGAAGGATTTTAAATGATTTTCCTTCTGCTCCTTATTAACCTCAGCATTTACTCACAATATTAAAGGTCTTTAGGAAATGAAAAACTGAATAGCAAACCACAAAGATAAATGTGTACAGGTCAAACCTTCATGGGTGGCACCCTCATTTCCCCGGCAATGGGAGATTAAGGCTCCCCACCCAGCTGTAGGCTCTGCTCCCAGCTGGGGCTGCACTCTCTGCAGCCTGCTGCTGCCTCCAGCTCCCCATGTGCCAGCCCTGACTGTCGGCCCCACTAACTCCAGCCCTGGCTGAGGCTGTGCTCTCTGCCACCAACCCCAGCCAGAACTGCACTCCTGGCTGCCTCCAACCCTGGCTGGGAATGCACTCCCCGGCCCCAGATCTGACTGGGACTGGACCTTCTGTCCCGCACTGTGCCAGCCCCAGCTGGAGCTGCATTACAGGCTGCTGACCCTACTACCTCCAGCCTCTGGCCAGGGCTGTGCTCCCCACTGTGCCAGCCCCACTGGAGATGCACTCCCCACCGCCATTCCATCCTGGGATGTACTTCTGAACCTGGCCTGCCAGACCATAGATGCTACCAGACCAGAGTGTCCCAGATTTTAGAGGTTCAACCTGTACTTGCAATTTATAATGAAGTATGCATCCATGCAGACAAATGAAAACAAGACCACAGTGTCTTAAAATGGGAGTTACATAATTTAAAGAGCTACAATTTGATATCCACAGACTCTAATCTATATGGTATATTTTTCCACTGATAATTTCTTTCTGCACTCCAGGTGAACTTTAACCAGTTAGGCCAATAATTTCTTCAAGCAGGGATATGTATTTTTTAATTTTTCATGAACACATTGGTTTAATAAAGTATTTGGCATTACTTATGGCTTTTGAATTAAAATGAGCACAGCTACCCAACATTAAATTTTAAACCCACCATCTAATCCATTAATTTTGACCATCTTATTTTTATATAGTGTTAGCAGGTATTAGCAACTAAGTGCATATTTCATTCGGCACAAGAATGAAAAGTTAGACCAATAAAACTTGTTTGTGAGAATCGTTGAAGAGAACAGTAATATTTTATACACTGATTGAAAATAGAATAAAAGTCAAAAACAAATGTGCTGTTCAGATAAATATTTATCTGACATCAAATATCGCAGCAGCCTTGATCATAGGTTTAGCTCCTTATGAACTTAAATAGTACACTTCCTACATATTACTCCTTATCTGTATTCAAAAATAAGAACTTTACAGTGTTGTAGAATAGTTATATAAATCATGTAGCTGACTCGAGCTCTGGCTTTAGCACATCGTTGTAGAATTATCTTGATAGAAAAAAATTCCCTGCTAATAACTATATAGTAGTTAAGCCTATTCAGTTGAAGGTGCCAATCCATTATTTCTTCAGATACACAAGTCTACTTAAAAAGAAACGATCTCTGTATTTACTTAAGAAATCTGCTTCTGCCACTTTATTCAGTGTAGCATTCAAAAAGCTCAAATAGGATACAGACAGTTCTTGCTTTGAATAAATTATAAAGCATTAATTTTTTAATCTAAATCAGTACACCAAAAGATCCCTGCTGCCAGTTACAATTTTTTTTTTTTTTATAACTCTGACAGTATGGAACCCTGAATATCAAGCTAGTTTCCATGTTGCTTCAGTACTTTTTAAACAATTATATTTGGTATTCTTTATAAATTTCAAAGTACTTTTGATTATTAAAACTACTAAAATAGAGAGAAAACCATCAATTTGGTATTTGAGTCCCAAAACTGCTTGTGTCGTGTCATTTAACTTTTCAGTAAAACTAGAGTCGGGTGAAGTAGCAGTTAACAGAATTCTTATACTTCTCAGCCTTGTGAGCTCTCAAAACTATTCACGAGTAGAAATGCAGCTTACTCTAACATGTCAGACATTATAGCTTTTCCAGTTCCTGGTACCAGTTTTCCTTACAATTCGTTACTTTGTAGATAAATTTAAGCACAAAGTGATATCAAGCACCCGATCAGTTGTTTAATTAGGCTGTCTGGCTAAACCTTCAGTCCAAGTAGTTTCATAACATGTATAAATGTATATATAGAAAGACCGCAGGAGAGCTACACTGGGAGGACCTGATCCTACTCCCAGTGAAGTCAACGGAAACCTAATTGCACATAGATTTAGATACATCACTATCTTATTGAATGAAGAGACTTAGAAGTGCGATCTCCTCTATCAATTCATTTTAGATCATAATCACATATGGCAAATAGAAGTCTGGCTTTGAATCCACAAAAAAATGGTACAGTTCACCCAAAAGATTTCATACATTCTGCTCTCCTGCCAGTTTCATACCTTCACTACTCCACTGATTTCAATGAAGTCATTCTTCATGCACACTAAGGTAAGTGAAATCAGAATCAGGTTGTTCTCCAGTGTTTCACGTTGAGCCTCGCATTGCAGAGTGTAGTGGCTCATGAGTTGTGGCACCATATGCTTTTAATACATTACAGGACAGACAGAGGATGGAGAAGACACAACGTCAATTAGACTTTACAGATTTTTTTAAAAACCCTGTATAATCTATAAGTTACAATGCATGTGAGTAATACATGTATGTACCAATACATTTTGGGAACTGTTGCTGCTGTCTATTACGGTACTTAAAAAAAAAAAAAGTATGTTGGCCACATACTGACTAAATCTGCAAAGTTTCATATTGCTAATCAACCATTTCTGAGCAGCAGAAACAGAAATATTAGATGCCCCACAAGTATGAAACCCCAAATTGCATTGATCATTTCTTCACAGTAATGAGTGCTGTGTGCTGCTTACAATTGTTCCCTAGTTTTATCCCAAGGTTAAGAGATACAAAGAAATGAAAATTCTGGTTAAGTCTGTGAAAAAATTATTGTGAGAGTCAGCCACCTGGATCTGACCAAACCTCTTAAATAAGAAGTTCAGTGAACTGTCTAAAAAAGATTTGATTTGATTCGAGTCTTGAATTGCTTGCTCTTTCTAGAGATTTTGATATATCCATTTACAACTTCATTCTTAGTGCTACTGATGTGGATTTTAATTGCTGTGGAAAAAAATATGAATTGGGAGGTTTTTATTTTTCCTAGTTTTAAATTAAAAAGTGATAGTCTTAGCACAGTTAAGACAAAAATGTTAAATATCACTAAAGCCATTGCGATCTCAGAGCCCTAGTGTGCCATTAAAACATAATGGTTCTAAAAATTCTGTAGAGTTATGCTTCCAGTTATACAAAAACTAAGACAAAATGTGAAATAAAAAGCTCTGAATTTTAAGAGCAGAAATATAAGCATGTTTTATTCTACCCCAGAAAAGTCCATATGGATGTTATAGTAGTGAATCATTCCATGGTATACTATGTTAAATTATGTCATAACAAAAGTAGTTACCATAAACTCATACAAATACCAGTGTTTTCTTGCCATATTTATACCCATAAACGAGATCAAGAAAATGTGTTCTTTGGTAACTGGAGTAGGTCTATTTGGAGAGGCTCTAAGGCTGCATTAGCTACTCAGATCAGAAAATGGCAACTCCTGGAGAGAAGGCATAGGCTACTTTTGTCATTAGGGAAAACATTAGAGGTACTGACATTAAAATTATTAATTCTGTGTGGTGACTCTCCATTTCTATTAATTGTTTAGTCTATACAATGTTTGGACTCTCCTATATGAAGTATCTGATAGGTGATAGTATAAACATACACACTAAGCTTTAAATTAAAGGATCTGTGTGGGATGGACATTCAGTATTAACATTACTTGAACGTATTTGTAATAAAAGTTTAAAGATTTGGTAAACTGGAATATTATAAGCTCAAAAGTGATTCTTGATTTTTCATCATCCCTTTTTCAACAAAATAGAATATACAGTACATATACAGGTTGACATTTTGATTTATCCAAAACAATTGTCACTTTGCTTAGCTTTCCAAGTCCTATAGATTAACATAATACCATTCACAACAAAATATCAGTAAGTGAAACAAAGCAAAGGAAACCAGAGAAACTCAGAAGCAAAGTCATTTTGAAAGCCTCATAACAGCTATATATACACATACACATTGTAATCTGCAGTGAAGATAGACTTATTTTCTAATGAGGAACAAAACATACTGTTTAAAAATTTTGCTAATTTAACAAAATGGGGAGGAAAACACTGCTATCAAAATATACAATTTGATTTGCAGGCTAGAAGGCTAACATTATTAAAAAAATAGTTTTAAGCAAAATCCTTTTGCTTGTAATAGCAGATAACCTGCCATAGCACGAAGCATCCAAACAAGATCTTATAAAAGATTAAACTGTGACCCTTTTTTCATTTTTAAAGTTCCTGACAAATGTATACGGTGAAAGCCCTAGTCTCCAGACTGGAGCACCTTTCATATTTCTCAATCAAGCTCCAGGAAATTAATGGCAGCCAGAGGATTCAGAATCTCAAATGGGATTTGTGCTTTACCATGTACCTGCAATGTTAAAAAAAAACAAAAACAAAAACAAAACCCAGCATTAAAACAGCATCTTATAATAGTTACAGAAAACGTTCATTCAGGGAATAATGCTGCACAGTAAGGAGGAAAAGTAAAATTCTTCAAAAACCTAATTCTTAGAACATTAACAAATGCTAAGAGACCAAAAAAAACACTTTCAAAAATCATGAAAGTTCTGTACAATAGTGTTCCACGTGCCTGAAGGAAGGACAATCAAATGTTTCCTCTCTGAACTTGGTTTATAGACCATAGAAATGGAGAACTGGAAGGGACCTAGAGAGGTTGTCTAGTCTAGTGTATCCCCATCTGAGGCAGATCCAAGCAAACATAGATCTTCCCACTCGCAAGTGTTTTCTAAACTGTTCTAAAAAACTTCCAATAACTGAGATTCCACAACAAATGGTCTGGTAGCACTTCATAGACTAACAAAACACGTAGATGGTATCATGAGCTTTCGTGGGCACAGCCCACTTCTTCAGAAGAGCAGAGTTTTGAGTTTAGGATGTGCAGACCCAAAGTAAATAGGGGAGAAGCGGGGGGAGGAGAGGGGAACAGGGAGCAGAGGTAAAACTCTGCTCCCTGTCTCCCACCCCTTCCTTCTCCCCTATTTATTCTGGGTCTGCATATCCTAAATTCAAAACTACGCTCATCTGAAGAAGTGGGCTATGCCCACAAAAGCTCATGATACCATCTACGTGTTTTGTTAGTCTATAAAGTGCTACCAGGACGTTTGTTGTTTTTTTCTGTACAAACTAACTTGGCTACCCCCTGAAGCTTCTGAGATTTCCATAGTTTCTCTTGGAAGTCTCTTCCAGAGCATTAGTATCTTATAGTTGCAAAGTTTTTCCTGATATCTAATCTAAATCTTTGTTGCTACAGATTAATTCAATTACTTCTTGTCCTATCGTCAATGAACATACAGAAGAACTGATCACTGTCTTCTTAACATATCTGAAGACTTGTCAGGTTCTCCCTCCTTCACCCAACTTTTATTTTATTTTTTGTGAAGACTAAACATGCCCAGTTTTTGTTTAACATTTCCTCAAGTCAAATTTTCAAAGCTTTTGGTAATTTTTATTGCTCTCCTCTGGACTCTCTTATCGTCTTTAAATCTTTCTTACAGCGTGGTGTCCAAAATTGGACACACTGTTGTAGCTGAGCCCTCACCATGGCTGAGTTGGATGCACCCCAAAATACTAGCATTTTTCACAAATGAATTACACTGTTTTATAGTTCAGTTATGATCCACTAACTCCCAAAAATGTTCATCAGTATTACTCCCTAGCCAGTCATTCCCTATTTATAATTGTGAACTTGATTTTTTTCTTCTTAAGTGCAATACTTTGCACTTGTCTTCACTGACTTTCATCTTGTTGATTTCAGACCAATTCTCCAATTTACCAAGCTCGTTTGGAATTCTAATCCTATCCCCTGAATTGCTAGCAATCCCTCCCTACTTGATGTCATCCACAAATTATACAGGCATATTCCTCTCTATCACTCAAGTCATCAATGACAATATTAAATAGTACCAGACCCTGGACAGACCCCTTGTTTCCTCAGAAGATAAGTCCCCACCAGTTTAAGAGCCCTACATCTGATAACTACTCTGAGTACAGTCTTTCAACTACTTTTTACGCACCTCTCAGTAATTTTATCTGGACCACATCTGGGACTGTATCAAATGGCTTACTGAAGACATATTTCATCTGAAGTTGTAAGACTATAAGAAAAGGAATCTAAAGTTTGATTTATCATTTCTTCAAAGCCTTTAGAAAAAAATTGTGCAGCTATTTGTAGATGATGTTTATGGGAGATACAAAAACAAAATGTGGAAATGAATGATTTCATTGGTATTTTCAGAGAAACCTGAACAAATTCTAACCTCAATAGTATTTAGGTGCCTTAAGCTGTTTTGAAAATCCAAGCCTTAATTTTTTAAGCAGTTTGTTGTTAAACAATCACCACATCAAAAATCAAATTAAATTTGCAACAGACTCCCATGTTTTCTTAACATTTATTGGCCTATTACATGGGGAATTGTTCTCAGTAGTTACAGATGGCAGAACAAGGAGCAATGGTCTCAAATTGTGGTGGGAGAGGCCCAGGTTGGACATTAGGAAAAACTATTTTACTAGGAGGGTAGTGAAGCACTGGAATGGGTTACCTAGGGAGGTAGCGGAGTCTCCATCCCTAGAGGTGTTTAAGTCTCGGCTTGACCAAGCCCTGGCTGGGTTGATTTAGTTAGGACTGATCCTGCCTAAAGCAGGGAGCTGGACTTGATGACCTTCTGAGGTCTCTTCCAGTTCTATGATAAGACGTGCTCCTCAAGCTCCTTTTCAACATTATGAAAAAATTGTAGGTATGGACTTAGTATTAATAGATTGGTTAGCAGCAGTGTCTTTTGAATTAAACTGACACTTTGAATTCCAAAAAGATTGGTTATTTCCCGTAGGCCTGTCTGCCCTTTTTTGGGCATTTAAGGTGGCTTTGTGGCACAATAGTCATGAATAACAAGCAGTATTTTGTCTCCAAGGTATTGCTTAGATCTTTCAAAAATATACAATTTACTTGATACCTTAAATGGGTTCTCTACTCTCTTATCCCACAAAAAACTCAGAGTTCAAGCTTTTTAGAACATTTACCTGTCCAAAGTTTCCCAGAAACGTAGGAATACTGGTCTGTCCAAGTGCCGTTTGTGATAACTTAATTCTAATACTGTCACATCCCACTTCTGTACATTTGGATCTAGACGTACTTCATCATACTTGAGATGGAAAGCTTTAACTAAAGGACACAAGAAAGTAAGTCAGATTATATAATCCTGAGTTTACATTATAGAATCATCTTTATGGGACAAAAACAAAAAAATTCTTCGCAGTTAAAAACACTAGAAAAGGTAATGAAGGCCACATAAATGTGGGTTCATATGGATTAATGACCCAACTCCCTTAGTAAACATCATAGTAGCAATACTGGTGAGGTGGTAGTGCTTATTTTTAATGCACAGAGATTCTTGGAAAAATAGCTGAGCTATATTCATGTCAAATGTGATTTTTTGGGATTGGGAGGGGCCTGACATTCTATGTGGCCATTTCAGAGCTATGGAAGGAAGAAAAATCAGAAAACCATTTAACAGAGGTCTATACAGCAACATGGGTTGCTTAAATTAGGGAGAAATTTAATTTGCATATATTTGTGTTTTACATAAAGAATCCTCTGCACGGGAAACCTACTAGCCTACATGAAGGAATTATTATTTTGACTCTGTGCAAAAGCATTAATTTTCTGAACTCTAGAGAGATCAATAAAATAATTTAAGGAAAGAAAAACAGCATTGCTTTACTTACTAGCCAGCTAGAATGACTAACAACAAGAATGCAGATCGCATTTATACCAGCTCAAGTAGCAGAATACTTGTTATGCTCTGTGTTCAAAAGGTGAGTCTCAGAAAACATCATTTACCCCCCAGAAGCAGAATACGCCTCCTTTTCTTCACTTATTAAAACCTGCTCTGTCTTAAGATACATTTAAGGTTGAATTTTTAACTTCAAATACCACACTAATATATCGCAGGATTCCACCTCCCATTCTAGGCAGTTGGCATCTCCTCTTCCCTACCTTCTTCTTCAGGACTGCATCACCTATTACTGATGTTTATTGAAGACATAATATAGGGTTTATCAGACCCGAGACTCTTGGATTTATTACAACACTTTGTTACATTGATGCACAAGTAGTGACCACCAGAACTTGTATTCTGGACTACAGCTGCTGACCCATCTTGGTAAAAGTAGTACTGCTGTCACACTGCCACAGTTGTGGGGATCCACTGGCCTGAACAGTGCTATCCTGCTCTGTAACAGTATTCCTGTGGGTGGCTCTCAGCTCTTCACGAACAAAGCATGCTGCTCTAGTGAGTTTCAATAATGCATTATGAGTGTCAGTGATACGCACTCCATATCTACAATAAAAATCAATTAAAACTGAAGGGACTGTATCCCAGCCAGGACAAGTCTCCCTTAATATGTTGAACATACACTGAGCTCTGGAGCAAGATAATATTGTTTACATATTGATCTGCATAAATGGTATCTTAGGCTGTGATTTCATCAGATCTCAAAATATTTTAGGTGAGTCCCAATCAGTATTATGATAGAATTCTAAAGTAATCCTGAGGTGCTGTAGGAAGTGTTTTTAATGATTCAGAAGCTGACATACCCCTGAATTGGTTCTTGGTACCAACATGACATTGAGAGTCACTATGCCATTGGCAGTGCTTTCTCTTGGGGATTATATAATGTCCTAAGTACTGACCACAGTGAAAATTTAAATCGTGTGTGTGGG
>JANRFK010004893.1:14644612-14663587 GCA_030068395.1 Apalone spinifera | reverse complement strand
GGGGGGGAGAGGGGGGAACAGTAGGAAAAATAACTGGCTCTCTTGGTCAAACTCCAATTCAGATATTACATGTTATATGCAGTCTTTAATATTTAAAATTACACCTGCAATTTTAACTTGATAAGTATTTCAATGCATTTCCTGTCCTAAATGGTCTATAACTTTGCTTTGAGGTTCAACAAAATCTGCATTCCAACTCAAGGCAATAAATTTAACTGGGGAATATGTGAGGTAATAGAAACAGTTTTTAAAAAGTTCTTGAATGCTCTAATATGGCACCAACTAAAGTAACAATGGTCAGCATAGTGGTAGTCTAGAAATAGAAATAGTCAAAACTAACATTTTAGAATCTACAGCATGTCTCCAGTTAAAATTCATTGGCAAGGTTTTTATTACTAAAATAAAAAGGTTGTTATTCAAAAACAGCTGAACTGCTTATGCTACACTGGATCAGTGGTCCATTTAATGTTGGACTCTAAAGAAAAGCATCAGCCCGTGACTTCCTCCATACATGTAACTGTGTAATAGAGAAGCAAAGGGGAGATTGCTCAGCTGCCAGCTGATTAACTTATGCCATAAAGGATAAGAACTGATAGCCTAGGTACAGATAAAATTATAAGGTTTAACTGTACATGCTACTAAATTCAAATCTCCAATTCTCAAATGCCTAAGTTGCAATACTTGCCATAATATCCTACAGTAGGTAGTTCCACAGACTAATAATGTGAATTGAAGCTTATTTCATTGGCTGGCTACTCCAAAAGGAGAACAGAAGATACTTGACATGGATTTTAATTGGCTTTATTATAGAAATGTCTCAAATCATTACCCAATGCTTGCTCCAGCTCACCTTCATTTTTCATCCATGCCCCCAACCAACTCATGGCTTGGACCTTCACACCTACCCCTCCCCCCCTTGTAGGAGAAATGAGCTATAAGATGGGTGGGGAGGAGTGTTGGCTCTTTGCCATACATTATACATAAAAAACTTCCCTCCCTGATCCTATTCCTTTATCTAGCACTTCCTTTTAAGTTCTTTACTAGACCATTCATCTGGTTATTGGATGCCTTCTCTACAGAGTACTCACAGTAGATATCCACCCAACCTTATAAATAAAAGCCTGCTCTACACTGGGAGTTTAGGTCAAACTTAGCCACATTAGGTTGATTTTACTAAACAATGAGTCAATCCACCAAGCCCATTCCATCGAGGGCCATTAAAGTCGATTTCAGTATTCCTGCTTTTCACAAGTAGTAATGTTAAATTCAACCTTCTATGATTGACTGCAGGGTATGCAGATGTGGCCCTGTCAAAGTCGATGTTCTTGGCCTCTGAGAGGTGTCCCACAGTCCCCCGCTGTGCTCCTTCTGGCCAGAACTTTCAACTGTGGTGCTCTCCAAGTGCACAGGAAAAGACCTGGGAAAATCTGAATTTCATTTCCTATGTGGCCAAAGTAGCACATGGACCTTACAGACACCACACCTCAGCAGCATACCTGACCATGAACGCCCAGGATCACAAATGAGTACCAGCATGGTACATTCAGGAAATCCTGGACCTCATTGCTGGGTGGGAAGAGAAATCTATTCAGGAAGAACTATGAACCAGCAAAAGAAATGCAGATATCTATGCCAAGATCACAAAAGGCATGGAGGAGAATGGTCAGCAGGCAAGCATGGCAACAGATCTCATGGACAGCCAGGACCTTTTATAACTTTTGAGACAAACCCTTCCCTCAAGGATTTCTCAGTGCCAGGCCCTGATGTCGGGGAGGGAACTTCGAGTGAGTTCATAATTTTTATAATGCTACAAGTGGGTCAGTGATGTGATCTGTGGTGACCACTCTGCATACACAGCATGGGATCCTTGGAATAGCTTAACATGCCTAGAGATGGAGTGGGAATATTCCCTGCACATCTCCATAAAGGAACTCTTCCATCATTCTCAAGTTTTCTGGGGTGGCCAGCCTTATTCACACAGTAGGACACCTTCCCACAGCAAGCCAGCAATAAGTGGTCTGGTGTCATTGCAGAATAAGGTTCAGGTGTCTAGATATGCTCTGGATATATGCCAGGAAAAGGCACACAATGGTTAATATGATTGCCATAGTACTTAGCTGCTGAAAGGGTTCCATGCTGGGTTTCATGCTTACCCTGCTATAGTGTCTACATAATTAACAGGGGGGAAGGGAGGAAAGGGCATGTAAAGACTGTTTGCCATTGCTTTCAAGTATTGGGGAAGGGAGGAGATGAATGTATTATGGAACACTGATATGCACCCAGAACCACCCACTGAAGAGTTTTGGTCCAAGCGTGCACTGGGAGCATAACCCAGAATGCAAAGGAATGGCAGGAGCTGTGGGATAGCTCCCCAGAGTTCATCGCTCTCTAAATCAATAGTAGCTACCCTACTGAAAATGTGCTATGTTGAACTATATTGAATTCTTGCGCACATGAGGACATGCACCTTTGACTTTCTAAAATGGTTAAAAAAATCAAACTTAAAAATTAAACTTTATCTCTCAGTGTAGATAAGTCCTAAGTTGTGTCATATGGCCTAGCACCTTTTCTTCTTACCAGAAAAGGGCCTCACGGACACCCTGTGGGGGGGAAGGCGGAAAAAACCTCACTCCACTGAAGCCAATCTGATGATGCATGAAATATTCTTTGTCCCTCTCTACCCCTGCAAAAGGAGTGACTAGCGCAACACCCATAACAGGTCAAACCTGCTATCTGCAACCTTTAGGGGAGGGCAGGTGGGAGCTATCTTGCCTACAGTGTGGAAAAGGGCTTTCAACACCCAGGGCTTGCACCTTCACTGTCTTCCACCCTCATATTCCCAGGAAGTGAGCACTGATCACTTTTTGTAGCAGTTTCTGATCTCCTTCCTTCTACCCCATAAAAGTACTGCTGCCTTCTTTTGGCAAGTCCAGACAATGTTCCCCATGCTTCAGGTGTGTTATAGTCACTATGTTATTAAGTTGGCAGATGTTCGAGTTTACTTTCAGTCTCATAGTTTAAGAGAAGGAAATAAAGAACATCTGACCAGTCTTTTCTATGTAATTGTTTCATACAAGTCAAGCCAGAGTTTACTTGTAGCATTCTTGTCCAGCGCACCAGCCCTTAATCCTTCCTTCCCATGAAAAT
Source organism: Apalone spinifera (assembly GCA_030068395.1). Classification (NCBI taxonomy): domain Eukaryota; kingdom Metazoa; phylum Chordata; order Testudines; family Trionychidae; genus Apalone; species Apalone spinifera. Next base: position 14,660,440 of record JANRFK010004893.1, on the reverse strand, counting down.
CTTAAACCAACCTGGGCTACTTGTTGTCATTGCCTCTATCCAAGCAAAATATTCCATTTTTCATCTGAAATGCCCATTTATGGATGTAAAGAGTATATGGTGTTAAAAAAAAGTTATTTTTAGATGAGTATTATTCACTCAGTCCAAAAATAGAGTCAAAATAGTTTCATATGACTGACCAAAAGCCATAGACTGAAGAAAAAACAAGGGATAAGGAGACTAATACTTTAAGCTCCATACATGAAACACTTTATAGGATTTTAACCAGCATAAAGTGATTGAAACAGTAATACTAGTTTGATGTGATATGAGTCTAATCCACGATTTACTAGATGCATTTAGATATATTTGCTTAGATTTTATGGCAATCAACTTCTTATTTTCCAAAATTTCAATCTGTAGTAACCAGCTTTAAATCTCAGTTAATCATCATTCTGGAAATGAGCCAGTTTGCCTCTGACAGCTTTTAGCTTCTATAATAGCTGGCAGATTACAGGTTAGATAATGGACTGGTGCAAAAGCTGGTGATCATATTTAGACAGACTATTAAAGAGATTGTGTAGGGGCAAAATGATAAATGGATCCAGAGTGGCAAGTAGAACCAGTCAGCACTTGCTCTTTTGAATAGGCCAGAAAATACTAAGCAGTTTGTTTGGACTATGAAATAAAGCTTTTGTAGGAAGATCTAGAGATTTTTTCAGGAGAATATATTTGAAAAACAATGCATTTGAGTCAATCTGGTGGCATTTCTGAGGTTAAAAGGGTTTGCTTTTCAAAAACACTTTTGTGAGACTGATAAAAGTAATCACATTCACCTTTCAATTAGAACACATGACTGTCTCAGACAATATACTGCATATTGTGATGCTCAAAACCTCTTCTTAGTTTGTGCCTTCAGACTAAATTCTTTGGTACAGCAACACATTTTTCTGACATGGCTTATCCTCATCACAGTAACACCCACGCTACCCATTTTTCATTGCAAATACTTAGTTATTGACTAATTTTCACTTAAAATGTATTTTCCTTGCTCTTGTTCTCCTTCCCTCAGTTTGTCCATCTAAACTGAGTTATCCCTTTCCCTCTTTCATTTTTAGGGCCTTCTGTTAACTTGTCCTTCTTGCTTCTACCCCTTACTTTTTCCATTTTGTGCGTCCTTCTTGTACTAGTTCTCATTCCTTCCTCTAAGCCAGTGGTCACCAACCAGTAGATCGGGATCTACTGGTAGATCTTGGCACAGGTGATACTGACTGGTTTGGCCAAGAGGCTATCAAGCACAGCATTTCAGCTGCCCCGCCCCGCGCTGCTTTGCATCTCCTGTCCTTTGCCTTTGAGCTGCCCCCTTCCCTCACCCTCCCGTGAGACTCCAGTTTGTGCAGAGCAGGGAAGGAAGAGGCGGGAACAATGATGTCAGGGTGCCCCATCTTCCATCCTATATTCTATCTCCACAAAATGGAAGGGGGGCACAAAAGGGCTTCGGATGGAGTTTGCTGGCTGGTTCTGAGAGTGGAGCAGTGCCAAGGCAGGGCTGAGCCTGCCTTAGCCCCACTGCTCCCACCCAGGAGCCACCTGAGGTAAGCAGTGTCCAGCTGGAGCCAGCTCCGAACTCCTGCCCCAGTCACGTACCCTCTCCTACACAGAAGCCTCTGCCCTAGCCCTGAGCCTCCTGGACCCAAACTCCCTTACAGAGATTGTACCCTGAACCCCCTCCTACACCACAACTCTCTGCCCAGGCTTAGTTCAGAGCCCTTTTCATATGCTAAATCCCTTAGCCAAAGACCAGATCCTGTGCCCAACCCTCTGCCCCTGCCTGGTGAAAAGGAGGGAGGATGTGGGAGGGAAGAAGGACGGAATGAACTGAGGCACGGACTCGGAGAAGAGGCATGAAACAGGTGGGGCAAGGGTATTTGGATTTGAAGTAGATCCTAGATTGCACAAATTCAAAAAGTGATCTGGTGCTTAAAAAGGTTGGAGACCACTGCCCTAAGCCTTGCTTTTTTCTCCTCAACTACCACTCTTTCCCTAATTTCTCTTCCACAAACTCACTACTCCCTTGTCTAGACTAGGGCAGTGATAGCAGGACCGATCAATTTTTAACTATAGTTCAGAAAACACAGGACAAGAGCGAGTATGTGTGTTTTTTTAGGAGAGAGGATTCTCTGCCTGAAGGCTCTAGCAACAACACAGGATGGATATAAAACAATTATTTTCTGAGTATTTAAATTACAGTAACCTTTTCTTTTTAAAAATAACCCTAATGAAAATGAAATATAAATTTAATGCAAAATATCTTATGGTCCAAACTCATATCTTTAACATTTAAATAAAATATGCTGTTTTTTATGTTTAAATTCCAACTATCTTCTAACTTCACGTAAACCATGAGCAAAATGTTAATAAACGGGTATCATTCACCCGTTTCTAACATTCTATAAACATGGTAAAAATCTGAAACTACAAGGCATAATTCAAAGTATATGGTTATGGTGCTCTCTCCTAGGTACCGAGAAGATGTACCAAATCTAAAGGATCTTTTTAATTGTAAATCAGCATATTTTAACAGTTATATCAGCCACTGAGAAAGCACTCTTTTTAGAAAACAGATGCAGTACAAATAAAAAAACAACTGATTAAGACTGATTGAAATAGAGGTTTTCCACTTGCAGACTTAAATCCACCATGCAAGAGGAACACCTATAATGGGAGTACAGAGTAGAAAGTAATTGAGTCCTGGAGTTTCCTTAGCTGTCAGTCCACAAGCTGAAGCCAGAACAGTACGCATATCATGGTATTTGCTTACATGGGCAAACTAGCCTCCAGGCAAATTCCTGGCTGCACAGGGATCTAAACCCAGGGTGTGCACGTCATTATCAAATATCAGCATATTAACTGCCTTTCATCTAGCTTGTGCCTTAGAAGTAGCTTTACTTATTTTGGAGCTTAAAGTTTTAGGCTTATTTTATATAAATACCATCTTCATAAAATACACGTCGGTAAATAAAATTGACCTAACCCCATCAAAATAAGTCCTGGAATCTGAAGAGAAAGAAGCAGGTTGCAACTCAGTAATACCCCGCATTTTGGGGTGTTTGAGAGAACAGAGAAAATGCAAACTTGGCACTTGCTAATGCAACAACTAGCAAGTACTGTGAACTTCATGAAGCACAAAACTTCTGGGTTTTGCTGAGTAGTATGGCAGGATATGGTTGTTGGGCTATTGGAGTAAAATAGATAATTTGTATGATGGTCCCTGGGTGAAGGCTAGAGGAAAGAAAAAAAAAAGTTGCTTACCTTGACAACTATTGTTCTTCATGTCTGTTCCACTTAGGTGCGTGCGCACTGCCTGCAGAGATTGCTGGAGAGTTTTCCCTTAGCAGTACCAGTTGGGCCAACATACTGCCACAATGGCGGATATATACTGCTGCTGGCCTTCCACCTCCTCAGTTCTTTTGTCAGACTCCTCCGATGCAGGGGAGGCAGGTGGGATGTGGACTGGAGATGAGCAACACATCTCCAAGAACAACCGCTGCGAAGGCAAGTAACGTTTTTTTTCTTCTGAGCGCTTGCTCGTGTCCATTCCACTTAGGTGACTCCAAAGCCAAACCCAAGGAGGCAGGGTCACAGCCTACAGAGACACAGACTGCAATTCAGCTTTGCTCACTGCTGAATCCTCCCCAGCGTGCTGCTCTATGGCAGAGCGGTTCACAAAAGTGTGCACTGACGACCAGGTGGCTGCCCTGCAGATCTCACGACGGGCACCTGAGCTATGAAGGCGATGGAAGACAAATGGGCCTTGGTAGGCAAGGCTGGAACCTGCGCCAGCTCATAGCACGACCTGATACCCGAAGTAATCCAGCATGAAATACCTTGGGCTGACACCATCAGGACCTTCGTCCTGTCAGCTATGGACAGAAGGGGGAAGGAAGGGGGGGGGGGGGGGGGGGGGGGGGGGGGGGGGGGGGGGGGGAGAGAGAAGAGAACCTCCAAAAGGGTTTGGTCCTTTCCAAATAAAAGGCTAAGGCTTGTCTAACATCTAAGGTGCGTAAAGCCTGCTCTGTCCCAGAACTGTGAAGTTTTGGGCAAGAGACTGTGTGACAGGGTGTTGGGGGCCAGGGAGGGGAATCCTACACCCTGCACTGACGCAGCTCTCGACCTGAATGCCGCAGCGCTCAAGCAGCCATGCCAGGAGTGTTCGGCAGCCGCTGCAGGCATTTGCATGGGAGCACCCTGCGCCACCGAGTCGAACAACAGGACAGCGCCGGCATCCCAGGCAGAGGGCGCCGGCTTTGAAAAGCGAGCTGCCCCATCAGGCTGGGGACAAACAGGGAGAAAGAAGGAGCAGCCCTGGCAAAAGGCCACGGGGCGAAGCAGCTCTGGAGACATAGGCTGCTGGAACGGGTCAGCAGGAAGACCTGGAGGAGGGCAGCGCATCGGAGCACAGCAGGAGAGGAGGAAGGCGCCCAGGACAGGGCTGAGAAGTGGCCTGCGAGTCAATAAGTTGCAGAACGACCCCACCAACAGAACAGGAGGCTGTCGTCCCTGTTCTCAGTGTCCTGGGCTGAGACCTGGAGAGAGGGTGGACCCAGGTCTCCCTTTCCTCCCTGTGCATGGGCGGCCGCGGACTAGTTGAAGCGATTCAGAAAAGACTGCTGTTTGACACTGTGGACTACAGGTTAACTGTTGGGGTAGGGTCACCCGGTGAGTTTCCTCCCAAGAGGGAGGAAAACTGTGACAGGTTAAAAAAAAAGTCCTGATGTAGGTGGAAGGGGAACACCACCTTAGGCAGGAATGCAGGGTAAGGGCAAAGCCTGACCTTGTCCTTGAAGAAAACCGTGTACAGAGGGGCCACCATTAGAGCCAAAACCCACTTTCCAGGAAGGTGCAGGAGAGAGAACATTGTCAACAGCTCTAAGGGAGGGGCCATGAACCTAGAGAGCACCAGGTTTAAATCCTAGGCAGGCAGGGAGCTATGCACCTGGGGGTAAACCCTATACAACCTCTTAAGAAAACGATGCACCATAGGGTCAGTGAAAACAGACCTGCCCCATGACCCTGAGCGGAAGGCCACAATGGCCACCAAGTGCACCCTTACAGAGGAAGGGGTCAGGCCCTGGGTTTCAAGGACCAGGAGATAACCCAAAATGGCCAGGACCCCCATAGGTGAGAACCCCCTGCCCTCTAACCAGAGTAAAAAACGCTTCCACTTCTCCAGGTAAGAGGCCTTTGTAGAGGGTTTATGGTTTCATCTGGAATGGATGGGCAGGGGCCCTAAGGAGGAGATATCTCTGAGGGGTTATGGTGTGAATACTGAGGGACTTGAAGGTCACTCTAGTATCTTTCAGCCCATGCAGGCTGGTATCAGTGCACTCAGAGAACAGTCCTGTCCCCTCAACTGGCAAGTCCTGAATGGTGTTCTGGACCTGTGGTGTGACACTAGACACCTGAAACCAGGAGCCTCTCCAAAGGACCCAGCTGGTCGCCATAGTACAGGCCACTGTGTGCGTAGCATCCAAGGCGGCCTGGAGTGCCGCCCAAGACACGACTTGTCCGCTGTCAGATCGGAGTCCTCTGATGCGCGCTCAAGTTGCGCCCACAACTCTACATCAGCCTCTTGAGAAGGTGCTGGGGGGCTTGAGAATCCATTGCTGGCATCGATGGGAAAGCCAACCCCAGAGCCTTGTCCATGTAGGAAGGTAAGTACTTGTGTACTGTCAAGTCCTCATGCTCCCTGGGATTGCTGCAAGGCCTGGGATGAAGCCAGGTGGCTCGCGGGGCTCTACTCCCTGGCTCCTTCCAATGAGGGCCTAGGGGAATCCCTCTGGATAGACATTGCCTGGCTTGGTGCCAATGATCGGGGCAGCGGCATGGCTATGGGTGATACCCAAGGCCCTAAATGCAAGGAGTTCTCAAAGGATGGAGCATTCCCCTGTGCCTGATGGTAGGTCCAAGGGGTCCAGAAAAGCCACTGTCCTGGTCGTTGCCACTGAGGTGGCCAGGTCTGCTGCACTGATTGGCCCAAGGCGCTGCATGGTACAAGCGATGCTGAGATCTGGAGCAGTGCTAAGACCAGGAACATGAAGCTGAAGCCCAGGATTGTGCTGACTGTCAGAGTCTGAAGAATATTAGGATTCCAACCACGGTGGTGCCGAAGATGGGCCCTGCCAGCGATGCTGAGAGGAGAGCCGGACCATTCCTGCTGGTTTGCCCCTATGCTGGAGGCATTAGATGCTCCGGTACCATAGAGTGTACTGCTGGTATAGGGATGCTGGAGGATGAGCTCTCCCTTGACTCCTGGGAGAGCACTGACGCCAGTGCCACGGACACGGTGGAGCTGGCGTTAATGCATACGCTGGTGAGTGCAGCACCACACGTGCTGCTGGACCTGAGATCATAGGTGAAGATTCAGCCGGTGCTCACTTAAATGACTGTCTGCCCCGGTGAAGTGCCAACATCTCAGTGTGGGCATGGGAGTGGTCACAGTGCACCCAGAGTGGCGAAGGTGGACTCAAGGTTAGTTCTATCAACTCATGCATTGCCTCAAAGGTGTCTGGCATGGAGCGCCAGTCAACAAGCACCAGCTCCCCCTCTGGGCTCTGCTTCCTGGCTGCGCTCAACTGGCCATGCATAGGCCCAGGATCAGCAGGACTTGAGGTGCATCAAAGTGCTTTGATTGGGGGCGCATGGTGGGCATGTGCCAAGGCAGCGATTTGCCCCTCTCTCTGCAGTCTTCTTACGGGGCACATGGGATTGAGAGCGGTGCTGGGCGGAAGGGCATCTCGACACCATCAAAGCCCCAGAGCCTGCTGCACCGAGGCTGGCGTGCTGCAGGATTCTGGTGCCATGTCCGCGGCTGATCAGAGTGCCCATCACTCCATGATGAGTGTTTTCAGGCACAAATCCCTCCCGCTGCATCTGGGGCTTGAAACTACGGCAAATCTTATAGTTTGCCAGAATGTGAGCTTCTCCCAGACATTTCAGGCATGAATCATGTGGTCCCCAAAGGGCACAGGCTTTGTGCAGTGCACAAAGGGCTTGAAGCTATGAGGCCCTGGCATGCCCTGGGGGTGGGACAGGCCTCAATAGGTGAACCCGGACCCAACAGTAACACAAATTAACAAGATAAAACAATGTCTGAGCAGACTAACAGGGAAAGCAACTTGGAGAAACAATGGGACTCAACTAGGTGCTAACGAACTGTGAATACCACTAAGACCACACTTGCAAGAAAGCGAGGTAAGAGCTCCAACAACCATCATGGGCGGTAAGAAGGAAATAAGAGGGTGGAGGGCCAGCAATGGTATATACGTGCCATTATGGTGGCACCACTCCAGCAGTTCCCCTGCTGGTCCAATGGGTACCGCCAAGGGAAAACTCTTCATCAATCTGTCCACGCATCACGCACACACCTAAGTGGAATGGATGTGAGCAAGCACTTAAAGAAAGAAAGAACACTTCTGTAGGAGCAGACCTCCCCCATTACCAATATATTGTTTCTAGGGGGTACAGAGAAACCAGAGCTGTTTGAGCCACCAACTGAAGTGTCCCCCAGTAGTGAAATAAAAAGCCAACTGCTGTACAGCAACAGCCCCTTCAAGGAATCTGCCTTGGTGACAATCTTGTTTTCCTGAAGAGGTGTGGAAGTCAGCGTGCTAGTTTATTTCCCAAAGGAGACAGAGCCGCAGAATCATACTTGCCAATGGTGTCAAGGAACTAGCTTCCTACCACATCCCAATCCACAACTATTCCAGGCAAACCTGGACTATTGGTGGTATGCACGGATAGAAAACACGCAAAAGAGTTTCTTTAAGTTAAAACTTACTTTTTGCAAAAATATCAACAGGTGATCCATCAGGCAATAGCCATGGCCAGCCTTTGAATTGCCAAGCAGGACCCTGCACAAACACTGCAACTACACGATCCCTTTAAATAAATGATAGAGACAAATTAAAAGACTTGAGATTTCAGTCACTATAAATTCCTGAGAGGGGGAAAAAAACCTCAATTATTCATGACAGGTTTCTGTCAACATAGTTGTGAGGAAAGCATTGTACATTAGTAGAATTTCTTCTAACATCACTGTTATAACACATTAATGACTACTGACTGTACTTCCAATATGTACGTTCTACATGTAAGTCTCTTCAGCATTAACACTCATTTTGATATGGGATATTTCTGGTCTTTGTCTGCTTTTTGTTGTATGCAGTTCAAGTTCAAATTTTATGTTTATCAGACAACAAATCCTGTTTCACTTCTTGCGATTACTGTTTAGAATATTTTAAATGCTTTGGAATTTGAAAGATAATCCCCTATGAATTGTATTGAGGACTAAATGAGATGTAGCAATTTAAGAATGTGTATTCAGCACAAACTTTACACTTTTAATATTCAAAGTTCATTACAACAAGAGACAATTTTAACAATTTAACCTACATTTTCAAAGTGCATTTTTAGGAGTATATGCAATTAGACCTGTAGTCTAAGAATATCTATTGATTGATCATACAAAAATTAAAGTTCACAAATAGCAAGTTCTTTGGGACAGGCATTGTCTCTTTGCTATATATTTGTACAGCAATAGAACTAGGGTCTCCAAGCACAACCACATTACAAATAAATAATCCCATAATCTAATTCCTAAATTTACATTATTGTAAGGATTTCAACAGAAAACAAAAATCATCATAACTGTCTGAAATGATAAAAACACAATTTTCTCCACTTAAAAACATTTCTCACATTAGCTATTATAAAGGTGAAACTAAATTCCTTATCACTGATTCCATTCAGGGAAAGCAATCACAAAGACGCCTTTACCTTTGTCAAAAATGTTTATGGTCTACTTTGGATGCAAGCTGCCTTTTGATACTTCAAAAACTATTCTTGTTTTCTGTTTGCCTGCTACTCCCAACACAGACTACCTAATTATCTGGAAAGTTAGATCTTATTTCCTTTTAACATTCTTCTTGGATGTTACAATAGAGCAACAGGTCTTGTACATACCTAAAATATTCTTAAATTGGGAGGATAAACAAAGACTATTGGTTAATCAATACAAACCCTTGTGCCGTTAAAAAAAGTACTGATGATAGTATTTCATCTTTTTATAGGCCTCCACAAATGCACCTGCAGGTGATGGGGCTCCCCCTTTACAAAACTCCATCTTGACATGTATGTAAGTGTCCCTGACCATGATACACATTAGCTTAAAGCTGATGCAATCTGCTTGCATTGGTCTTCAATTCTTTGCAGTGGTCTTCGTGGCTGAGGATTTGAGGGAGATTCTGAAACCTGAGCTATTCTTTGTAAATGACAAACTTGAGGAAATGTCCCAGATTGAGGTGTCAGAGGAGGATTTGGAACAAAATGATCAACAGTAGTAAATCACTAGGACTAGATGGCATTCATCCAAAAATTCTGAAGGAACTCAAATGTGAAACTGAGGAACTATTAACCATGATTTGTAACCAATCCTTTAAATCAACTTTTGTACCAAATGATCGGAGGATAGCTGATGTGATGCCAATACTTAAAAAGGGTTCTAGAGATGACCCTGGCTATTACAGGCAGGTATGTATCACTTCAGTACCAGGGAAATTGGTTCAAACTATAGTAAAGAACAGAATTGTGAAACACAGAGATGAACATATTTCGTTGGGGAAAGTTAGCATGATTTCTGTGAAGGGAAGTCAAGCCTCACAAATCTACGGGGATTTTTTGAAGGGTGACAACAAGCATGTAAACAGGGGGGGATCTATAGTGTACTTAGATTTCCAGAAAGCCTTGACAACATTCTTCACCGAAGGCTCTTAAGCACAGAATAAGAGGGAAGGTCCTTTCGTGAATTAATAGAAGACAGTTATTTGTTTCCTTAACTGGTGTTCAAGATGTGTTACCCATGTCCATTCAACGAAGGTGTGCATGCTCACCCATTAGTGGTACCCCTGGAGTGTCATGCACATGCCACTCTATATAGGGACCACTGGCCCCCTGAACCCACAGTTCCTTTTTGCCAGACAATTCTGACAGTGGGGAAAGGAGGGCAGGAAGTTGAAATGGCATGAGCAACACCTCTCAGATACCAGCTACAGAAACAAGTCAACTGTCTTTTCCTTTTTAAGTGATTGCTCATGTCCATTCAACATAGGTGACTGCAAGCAGTATGTCAGGAGGTGGGAGGAGTTCACTGGCATGTTGACTGCAACATAGCACTTCATAAGACCATATCCTCTCAGGCTTGTTGCAGCAGAGCACAGAGAATAGCAAGCAATTTTGGAGAATAGGATCATAATTCAAAATGATCTGGACAAACTGGAGAAATGGTCAGAGGTAAATAGGATGAAGTTTAAGAAGGACAAATACAAAGTACTCTACTTAGGAAGGAACAATCCATTTCACACAAAGAATGGGAAACAACTATCTAGGAAGGAGTAGTGCAGAAAGGGATCTAGGGGTCATAGTGGACCACAAGCTAAATATGAGTCAACAGCGTGACACTATTGTGCAAAAAGCAAACATGATTCTGGGATGCATTAACAGGAGTGTTGTGAGCAAGACACGAGAAGTCACTATTCTGCTCTACTTTGCACTGATTAGGCCTCAGTTGAAGTACTGTGTCGAGTTCTGAGCACCACATTTTAAGAAAGATGGGGAGAAATTGGAGAAGGTCCAGAGAAGAGCAACAAGAATCATTAAAGGTCTAGAGAACATGACCTATGAGGGAAGACAGAAAGAATTGGACTTGTTTAGCTTGGAAAGGAGAAAACTGAGAAGGGGACAGGATAGTGGTTTTCAGGTATCTAAAAGGGTATCACAAGGAAGAGGGAAAAAATTGTTCTTCTTGGCCTCTGATGAGAGATCAAAGCTGCAATGGACTTAAATTGCAACAAGGTAGGTTTAGGTTGGACATTAGGAAAAACTTCCTAACTGTCAGGGTGGTTAAACTCTGGAATAAATTGCCCAGGGAGATTCTGGAATCACCATCTCTGGAGATATTTAAGGGCAGGTTAGACAGACATTTATCAGGGATGGTCTAGACAGTACTAGGCCCCACTGTGAGGGCAGGGGACTGGACTCGATGACCTTTCAAGGTCCCTTCCAGTTCTGGTGTTCTATGAATCTATGATATTGTGTTGTGCACTATGGCAAAGAGGTCCACCTGGGGAGTGCTGCACTTCCGAAAGAGCATAGCGGTGACTTGCAGATGGAGAACCCACTTGTGGTGACAGAACTCTGTACTCAGCTGACAGGCCAGGAAGTTTCCCATGTCTGGAGGTGGTGGGCCTCTAGACGAATACCATGTTGCATACCCACCTCTTGACAGAGCCTCCTCATAGCCACTGACATAGAACATTATGGTTGTGTTGTCTGTGAAGACCAGGTGGGGGAGAAAGACCTTGCACGCTCTCCAGACTGCCTTCAGTTTCTTGACATTTATGTGGAGGAGTGCTTCCTATGCAGGGTCCTGCATAGGACCCTGCATATCCTGTGTCCTGAGATTTCCAAGATAGTGCCCCAGCCCACGTCTGACACATCTGATACCAGTCAGAGAGTAGAGAGGAGCTCAGAATGGTACTCCTGCCACAACAGGCCAAAGTGGTGGCACAGGTGGAACAGAAGATCCATGCATGTGAATGTTTGAATAAGAGTCACCTTTGACAAGCCAATCATACCAGGGAGAGGCATAAGGATCTTGCACAAGGAAACGTCCACACTGCTTGTTTTTGCGTAAAACCCCTTTGTGCAAAAACAGACCGAAAAAGATTATGCAAATTAAGTGTGAGAAAATGCTAATTCTGGCTTCATTTGCATTGCCTCTTCCAGCAAAACTCATAGTGTAGCTGTAGCCTGGATAATTACCAGTTCTGTTCATTCTGGAGCACCCAGCATTGACCACTATCAGAACACAGGATATTGGGCTTGATGGACTTTGATCTGACCCAGTATGGCTGTTCTTAAGGTTCCCAATTTTTTTTTTTTTTTTAATTTACAGTCAGAATGTAAGGCCCCAAAATTTTCTCTTACCATTTCATGCAGAAAGGCTGGCTATAGACAAGGATTTTTCTTTCTAACATACAACATGTATGAGTAAATTAAGTAATATAATAGCTCTGATCCTGAACAATTTGAGTGTGACTTTCATAATCATGGAGGGTTTCACACAAAAAACATGGGATAAGGCAGGAATAATATTCGTATCATTAAAAGATTGTTTTTTCTTTTAAAAATGCACTTTAATAAACCCGATAGACTATTACCTCAACCTGAAAGGAACAAGCTGCTATATACTTGCTAACCATTTCTTCACACATTTGTTAGTTTTTCTTCACCAATTAGTTTGAAGTTAATTTATTAGCTCATTTCAAGCTCCGTGTTCTTGTTCTCAAAAAGACAACTTAAAATGTAAATTAAAAAAAAAAAATAGCAGCTCTGCTTTACCAATCCTGTGGCATAAGTTTCAGAGGCTGGTCTACCACGCGATAAGGTACAGTAACGCTGACTGTGGTGCCCCCAGGTTGCATCTGGTCCTTCCTTCTCTGTATTAAAGTTTCATTTTCTCGTTGACAGCCTTGTTTTTTCTTTTCATCTGATGGTACAAACCTAGGGAATAAAGAGGCACTTAGACCCATTTTATTTGTTTGCTATGGCCAAAAAGAAAAGTAAGCAAACCAAAATTTCTGGTAATTCAAGTAATCAGACAAGACCACAGGTAGTTTAATATGCACTCTCCTCCACTTGTGCTCACTGCAGCAGCCATGAACAAGAACTCACCTGGCCCCAAGCTGCTATGGTGAGGGCTGGGTTTGTCCTCTTTCCCCGGGGCAACCTGCCTACTGAACCCCTCCATCCCCAGCTCGATCCCAGATCGATGATTCAAATGAAAACAAACATACATTTTTTGAGTTAAGGACCTGAGCAACATCAGATAAATCCTCTAGTTTCACAGTAATTTTCTCTGAACATGGGTGATTTAAGTATTTTAGTTGCAAAATAATTGCACAACGTATTTCTGGATTAAAATTATTATTTAGATAGATATTTTTGTGACACAAACTATCAAATCTTTTTCCCAAACATGAAAGACAACAGACAAGATGCAAAGATGTGGTTTAATTAGGCCAAAACTTTATTAACCTAACTCATTTGGGATTTAACAACTTAGTCAATGCAGTTTATTGCAATTTCCTCAATCATTTCCAACTGTTTAATAACAGCTGTTTGCCCCATGCCCATGCTCCACCTCATATGAGGGTAAAGTGCTAGGGGAAAAAGGGTTGTTTCCCATGTTTTACCAGACATTAGGAGATGCAACCCCACTTCACAGCTTTCTATGAAGATGAATTTAGGCTTCTAAAATTATTGAAGATTAAGGCATTAATCCAAAAATTTTGACAATCTATTATGTCAATTATTTAATTCTCTATTTTTGATCTGTCATACACATCACCATAAAATGGATTATACAAAACTTAGACAACAGGAACAGACCTTTGGCATATGGTACGTTGCAAATTGAAGCCATGGAGACATTATGCTCATCTATCAATACATACTGTAGTACAAAGGATTCTAAATGCACCTCATCTAATACAGAAACTCATCTGTAAATACTGACCATTTTGTTTAAATACCATACAGATCAAATTCAAATTTGACAGAATTCGCTTCCAATCATTAGTTTTAAATCATTTCTTGCAAGCAGGATGTGACCTTCCATGGCCAATTGACAGTATAACTACAAAATCCAGTATCACTGTCATCCTCAACTCCTGAATGCAACAGCAATCACTGCCTTTGTACTCAGGTCAAGATTTTTATGTTTTTGAAACTTGCAGTCTTTATACTAGAATTAAATTGTATTTTAAACACAAAAGGCTATTTAAACAATTATAATCATTCATTGGTCACCCCATGAAGAAGTTCCTGAGTTCTTATTTCCTGTAAAAGCACTTTGACAAAAGAGAGTAAAGCTGATTTTTGAAAATCAAAAGTGGAGTTCTTGCTACACCTATGGGGCCTGCTATCTCACCTACATGTGATGTACTTTGGATGAGAAGTCAGAAAGCCATGGCAACAACAGGTGGACATCAGAAGCTTACTTACAATAACAACTGAAGTAATGTCATGAAACTGGAAAACTAAAATTGCTTGTTGTGAAAGGAAGGTGTTGAGGCCTACCCAGAATATGTCAAATGAGCACCAGTTTAACTGTAAGTGTAAAGGAAAGGCAGCATTGTGAGATACAGGAGATGTAAAATAAAAACAAAATTTGATTGGATGACCAATAGTAACTCCGCTTTTAGAGAAGTAAGTAACCAGACAGCAGTATGCAACAAAGTGCTGATTACCCCAAATGGAGCAGACGAAAGTTTTTGTAAGGGCAAAATGAGACAACAAAAATCTAACGTCAGCAATTGTCAGGCGAGTTGAGGAATACCAAAATAGGGTATACAGTAAAACTCCAATAGTCTGGCACTCCTGATAGTCTGGCATCAAAATGGCAAGAGCCTAGTGAGTCAGCTTTGGCAAAAAATGAGTCACAAGGTAACAGCGGCAGCAGCTGAACTGAGCAAAAAGGGTAAAAAAGGCTTTAAAAAACTAAAACATTACAGTATACTGTATACAGTATGTACAATAAAAAGGGTGAAGAACACTTTATATACAGTATATAATGTATACAGTATATATATAAACCTGCTTATAGTACCTCCTGATAGTCCGGCATATCTGATAATCCGGCACCACCTAAATCCCATAGGTTCCGGATTATCGGAAGTCTATTGTATAAGGTTGGATGGAACAGACCAAGAACGGACGGGTTGCAAATCCAAAAAGCTAGGTCTGATCAACCAGGGCTCCCTCCCCAGCGCTGAATCTCGCTGCCGCACATAAGCTCCGAAAGGGGAACAAATAAGCTCCGAAAAAGGGAACACCACCGGTTGTAAGTTGCAACGAAAAAATCCAAAGAAAAGGAAAGATAAAAAGAAAAGATTATCTCCTGAATCTAAGCAATGCTTCTATCTTTCTTAATGTGAGTATTAAGAAAGTATAATATATATTTGTTAACTCCATAAATTGTTTAAGGTAAATCAGGAGGGTGTATATGTAGGAGAAGTTATTATTTCTTGTTTTTTTAACTGTACTGTTATTCTACTTTTTATTTGTATATTATATTGTCTTAATAAAAAATAGTGAATTGATTTAAATGGAAAATTAATTATAAAGTAAAAATAAAAATTTTTGCTTGACCCTAAAAAGAAGTATTCCTCTGTCTGTGGTTTCAAATCCTTTAAAGAACCAAACCCGGTTACCAAAACTTGTTAATGCAGATCTTATAGATTTTGGCTATTAGAACTTGATTCTATCTGACTGAAAGGAACCTCACCTGCTCTTACAAATCTCCAATAATGGAGATTCCACAAACTCCCTAGACAATTTATTTCAGTGGTTAATCACCTGGTGGTTTGGAAGTTTTTTCTGAAGTCAAACTTAAACCTTTCTTGCTGCATTTTTAAGCCATTGTTTCTTGTCCTATCATCCTAGGTTAAAAATAATTTTTCTCCCTCCTCCTTGCAACACGTTTTACATACTTGCTTTAATTTAAATTAAAATCTTTTAAAGACAAAACAAATCTCCCTAGTCCCAGACCTAAAAATATTCCATGCAGTTGAAGGCTTTGGTATTAGATCACAATAATTAATAAAAGATTAAGGGTATGTCTACTCTAGGAAATTATTTCGAAATAACTGATTTTGAAGTAATTCCTAAAATAACTATTTTGAAATAAGCATATTTCCCAAGGAAAACGTGAGTTATTTCAAAATAAAC
>JANRFK010004893.1:14619855-14644512 GCA_030068395.1 Apalone spinifera | reverse complement strand
CCTCGCCGCTTCTCCAGATTCAGACTAACACGGCTACCCCTCTGATACTCAAAATAAACAGCCTCTTAGTTTATTATTAGGGGCACTCTGCTTGTTATCTCAAAATAATTCCCTAGTGTAGACCAGGGCTTATATGTGTATATAGTGCTTCTAATTAGTAGATCAAAGTGTTTTGCAAAGGAGGTGTCACTGTCCCATCTCCAGAAGGGAAAATTGAAGCACAGAGCTGAAGTGACTAGTCCATGGTTATCCAAAGAACAGTGGCAGAGCTGAGGAGAGAACCTAGGTTTCCTAGAACAAGTCTACACTATGGTATTAAGTTGACCTAAGTTATGCAATTCCAACTATGTGAATGGTGTAGCTGGAATCGACATATTTTAGGATGACTTATTGCAGTGTTTACACCATGCTGGGTTAATGGGAGAAACTCTCCTTTACCTTACCAGAGTCAACACGAGAAAGTGCTCTGCAGTTTATTTAGCACATCTTCACCAGGCCCACTAAATCGACCCCCTCCCAGTGTTGATTTTCCTGTAATGGAAACAAGCCCTTAATACCAGTCCAGTGTTTTAGCTCTTGGGAAATACTAAGTCTTCAAAACAAAAATATTTTATACTAATAATTAGAGAGGAGAATATTCAGTCTAAAAAATGCACATTTGGGGTTAAAATATTTTATGAATGTGTGTCAATTTTGGCAATTTGTTTCAAAGACTTTTTTACTGTCAAAATGAACTGTTTCAATGAAACTTTCAAATTTTTTAGATTCACCAGAATTAGGCCCCATTTACAAATCCCTGAAGGAGGACATAATGGTAGTGGTGCTCCTTAGACCACGTACACTAGGAAGCACTCACATGGAATGAGAGACTGTGGTCTAATCCAGTGGTTCTCAATCGTGGGCCACATGGCTCCCCCAGGGGCCACGCCCTACCTCTAGGGGGACACACGGAAAAAAAGTAACATTAGGTAAATTATGTACCTTTTTCCCCAACTAACAAAGGCTATGGGAGGTGGGGGGGGGAAGGGCATAGAGGTAAATGAGGCTCAGAAGGGGGTCAATTTAGAGGGTCTAGTAAAGACCTGCTATATATATAATTGCACTCCTGTTGACTCCAGTACTTCACTGGAGTGAGAAGAGTAAGGAAGTCAATGGGAGTTTCTCCCATTGACCCACCATAGTGAGGATGTTGTGGGAGTTGCATACCTTAGCCAGATCTACACTGGAGAAGAAAGTTAACCTAAAATATTCAACTCCAACTATGTGAATAGGTGGATTCCACAGGGTAGATTTTAATATTTAAAAGTCTGCTCAGCTAAATCAACTGTGATTATGAGAGAATATAGCAACCCAATACAGACACACTCATAACTGAAGAAAATTAACCTTCTATTTTTGGCTGGATATTACTACACTCCCACTCTTCATCTACAAATTAATGTGAAGACCACAACAAATTTGAACACTGAATTAGGGACATATTTGGAGCTCCATGACAGCCATTGTGGGTTAATCTACTGACCCAATCTGTCTGTAAAAGCCAGCAGAGAACTGGGCATTGGGAAATCCTCTCGTGAGAGGAGTTGCAGCACCTCATACCACTGGGCACATAGCTCCTGCCCTCCCTCTACACCGCAATGTAAAGATATGGCTGAGAGGCCCCTGAATTCAAGTGATTCCTAGCTGCTGGAATGACCCCTTCAGGGTTGTGGGACTCAGGTGAAAATCAGAAGCAGCATTTTCCATTGAGCACTAGCCTGATCAGTCCATAGTACCCCTGGATTTAAAGCCAAGACTGTCTTCCCAACACCCTTAAGACCGTGCCAATCATCAATTTGCACATCACAGGATTTAGCTCCATATTCCAAATCCTTACCTAAATATGAGTGATTAGTCATAAGACATATTTCAAAGCTTGGGTTGGGCCCAAAGGATTGGTCAATTCACCAAACAATTAGTGAAATACCATCAAAGAATACTAAAAAAAACCCACACCCTAACCTAAGCTACTTAACTCAGAAAAGTGTGTAACAGTGAAATGAAGATCTAAAAAATTCTTAGCTATGTTAGGTTAGCATTTAAAATGTGAACACTACTGAGGACTCAATTGCTATAAAAAGATGAAAAAAATGGCAGTCAATACAAGCACTCCAAAATAATAAAAGGAGGGTAAAGCAACCATACATGAAAAAAATAATTTGTATTCATGCTCTGTAGGCAGCAGGACAATTCAAGCTCTTTGCTTTTCATTATCATTATCATTTCTTTACCATCCTCAACTGCTTCATCAATGTCATTGTCATCATCAAACTTAATTGCTCTCTCCTCCTTCCTCTTCATCTAATGAATATAGTCAAAAATTTTATGTTAAAAAAACAAGTTTGCATTGTGAAATAGCAATGGACCCCCAAAGGGAGTCTTATCACTAACAACTGTTAAAACACACAATCCATGGAACAAAGCCAAACTTTGCAACACTGAATTTGGCAGTGAAACTAACCTACATGATTTTCATTGTACAGAGAACTAAAATAAGAAAACAAACAATGCACATAGTAAAGTTATTTCATTTTAAATTAATTAAGTTGGCAGCACAGGATTTTTTTAACATAAGATACCTTAAACTAAAGGCAGAGATGGGCAATAATTTTTGGTGGGGAGCCACTCCAAGATTTCAGAAAGTGGTCCACTTTTCTGTGGAGGGGATGCAGGGTCTAGGATGGAGATTGGATGCGAACAGGTGCACAGGGTAAGGGACTTAGGCTAAGGAGATGATGTGAGGTCTGAGAGGGAGTTTGGGTGAAGGAGGGGGTTGTGACCTGAGTCAAGGGATTGGGGTGTAGGGTCAGGGAGGGAATATAGGTATAGGAGAGAATTCTGGCCTGGGGGAGCGGTGTACGAGGGGGTACAAGGTCTGGGAGGGAGTTGTGACCTGAGGCAAAGGAGTGCAGACGGTTTGAATGGTGACGTGGGGGAGGACGATGGGATGTGGGAGTGGCTGCGGTGCCAGAGGTAGGCTCTGGCTGGGATGCGCTTACCTAAGTGTGTCTCAACTTGCAGCACCCCCAAGGCAGGTTGGAGTATGAGAGAAGTATCTTGCCCACCCCTGGTTTAAGGAGTCATCTGTAGCATATAGTGTCACAACTTAGTTTCATGTATAATGCAATGGGGTATTATATAAAAAAACCCATGTTAGAAGAACTTTATGGCAGTCAATACAAGCACTCCAAAATAATAAAAGGAGGGTAAAGCTTTAATTCAGCTTCCTTGAGAGCACGCATATAACAGTTTTGCCCATCATCGCGAACACTAAAGATTCCAAAATCATGGATTGTGCTTTCCAAAAATTGTAATTTGTTTTAAAACTCATGAGATTTAAAAAATTGATTGGTTGGGTTAGTTTAGTCTTTGACTCCTGAACATTCTCAAAGTTCTTTCCCCAGTCGTGAGGGCCAGGAAACTTGTTTAAAACAAAATCTGAGATTCTCACAAAGTAACATGACTGCAGGAACTGAAATGAGGAAATCTTGACAAATAAGTCACAAGAGCTGACAATACTCCAAGAAGGTGGTAGTGCCAGAGACAGAACCCAGCTTTCCTAGATATTCATCCAGCCCTTTAAGTGCAAAACAAGATTGTTTCCTTGCTATACTCTGCCTCACTTATTATCCATCTGTGCACTCAGATGCAGGATTCCTGCAGAACAAATGTGCGATCAAATTAAAATAATTACAGACTGTATAAAGCAATTTATATCTGATTGCAGGAACCATATTCTCATATGGATGGCAATTCAAAGGTCACATTTGCAAATTCACTTTAGAAGTATCAGCCCACATTTACACTTTAATTGCATTATATAGTAAACTGAAATTTGTTTAGGAGACAAATGTTGTCTCTCTCTAACACTACCTTGTTGTACCATACAATAGTGATCAGAGTTATTAAATTGCTACAAGTCAGGTCTGTGACAGACCCAATGTGCGGTTGAAGCACCACTCTTAATTCCACTTTTTAGGCTTAAACATTTTTGTGTTTAACAACTCACTTCAACATTATTTTATTGACAGCTCTCCCACAGTTGAAAGTCAGCTGGAGGCTGTGCTATATAATTAATGCATAATTGAAAGCCTCCTCAATGGCTGTAACCCCTGGCTTACATTGGCTTCAATTCAATTTTGATTTAATATAAAAGTCTGAGTAGCCTTCAGTTCCTTCCTCCTAGAAACCCGTAACGCTACCTTAATATTCTGAACTACAAGAGAACAGACGTTAATGGACAAGAAATACTATCCAGAAAGAAGAAAAGATGAAAATTTTAAAAAGTAACAGAAGAAAAAAAATAGATCAGACCTGTACAAGCAGCATATATGAATAACTGATACCTACTGAACGTTTTACACAAACACTATGGAATGCCAAGTTTCTGTAGCAACACAACCACCATTTTCAAAAGCAAAATAAAATGTTTCAAATTCATATAATAAATTTGCTTTTCAATTAACTTATGTTAATTTACATTAACTGTTTACATAAAGGCTTCCAGGAATGTAGCACAAAACATATTTCTGGTTATACTTGTGTTTTATAGAAGATGCTACAAATAATAAAGCTTCATTAATTCTTATTTCAAATGGCAATTCCAATCACATTGCCACAAAAAACAGGCACTTTTTTAGTGTCATATGATCACTATTTTACTACATAAAAATACACTGACATATCTGCTAGCCTACAAAGTGTAAAGTACAACTAAACTAAACGTACAAAATAAGTGAGCAAAGACATTTTATAGAATACATTACTCCTGAATCTTTCATCAAATGTATTCACTTAACAAGTAGAATCTGGGGAACTACAAATCAGTCAGCTTCACCTCGGTCCCAGAAAAATCATGGAAGGAATCCTCAGAGAATCATTGTGAAGCGCTTAGAAAAGAGGAAAGTGATCAGGAATAGTCACCATGGATTCACCAACGGCAAGTCATGCCTGACCAACCTGATTACCTTCTATAATGAGGCAACTGGCTCTGTGCATATGGGGAAGGTGCTGGATGTGATATATACCTTGACTTTAGCAAAGTTTTTTAAATGATCTCCAACAGTATTCTTGCCAGCAAGTTCAACTAGTATGGATTAGATAAGTAGACTGTAAGGTAGATAGAAAGGTGGGTAGATGGTTGTGCTTAACGAGCAGTGATCAATGGCTTGATGTCTGGTTGTTGGTTGGTATCAAGTAGAGTACCTCAACTGTTGGTATTGTTCAGCATCTTTATTAATGATTTGGGTGAGGGTATGGATTGTACCCTCAGCAAGTTTGCGGATGACATTAAGGTAAGGGGAGACATATGCTGGAGGATAAAGATAGGGTCCAGAGTGACCTACAAAAAATAGAGGATTGGCCCAAAAGAAATCTGATGACCTTCAACAAGGAAAAACTCCTTCACTTGGCCCAAAAGATTCCCCTGTCCCCCACAGGCTGAAAACTGATTGGCTAAGCAGCAGTTTGGCAGAAAAGGACTACAATGGATGAAAAGCTGGATGAATCAGTGTGCCCTTGTAGCCAAGAAGGCTGACAGCATATTGAGGTGCTCTAGGAGGAGCATTTCTAGCAGATCTAAAGAAGTGATTACTTCTCTTTACTCTGCACTGGTGAGGCCACAACTGTAGTACTGTGTCCAATTCTGGGCCCTCATTACAAAAAAGATGTGGAGAAAGTCCAGCAGAGGGCAACAAAAAGTTATTAGAGGGCTGGAGCACATGACCTACGAGGAAAATATGTGGGATTTGGGCTTGTTTAGCCTACAGAAGAGCAGAGTGACTGAGGATCTAATAGCAGCATTCAACTATCTGAAGGAGGGTTCCAAAGAGGATGGAGAGAGGCTGTTCTCAGTGGTGACAGATGACAGAATGAGCAGCAATGGTCTCAAGTTGCAGTGGGGGAGGTCTAGGTTGGATATTAGGAAAAACTATTTCACTAGGAGGGCGGTGAAGCACTGGAATGGATTACCTAGGGAGATGGTGGACTCTCTAGGGGTTTTTAAATCCTGTCCGGGATGATTGAGTTGGGATTAGTCCTGCTTTTAGCAGGGGGTTGGACTTGATGACCTCCTGAGGCCTCTTGCAACCCTAGGATTCTATGAACAGCAAATTTGTAAAGTTTGATAAACCACACTGTCTCTCTTGGTCATTAAAGTGAATTAGTAGAGTTATATTGTACCTAGAAATTACTTCAGAGGTTTCGCTTACACTAAGACTTTAGCACAGACTGAAATTGCATGGAGACTGCTTCTTTCTGTGGATTACTATATTTCTCATCATAGAACCCCAGAGACTGATAGACTGCAGGTCAATTTAAATGTTTCAGGCTACGTGTTGCATAATCTCTTCCGATCCATTTTTGCGACGAGGTTTTGCGTAAAAACATTCAATGTGCATGTTTCCTTTTTGCGCAAAACCTTTTTGCACAAGATCCTTATGCCTCTCCAGTATATGCCTTATACCTCTTGCATAAAAACGGATCGGAAGAGATTATGCAAATGAAGCACGAGAAAATACTAATCAGTGCTTCATTTGCATTGCCTCTTCCAGCAAAACGCATAGTGTAGACATTGCCCCAGAGTCTACGTGTTGGACATATCCCAGCTTTATACCACTATATCTTGCTCCTTCTAGAGCAGATGCTGTGGATCATCAAATCCTCATTCTAACACATGTGCTATCTTTTACTTCCTTGCCAGCTACTATACTTTAGTCTAAATTTTGTAATTCAGAATACCAAAGTTAAAATTACATGATGGCAACCACATTTTTTTAAGTGAATTATGTCAGTGTCAGCATCAAAATGCAGATAATGGCTTTACTGTAGTCTTCAATTTGCATTTTTCTAATACAATTATTTTCAATTCTGCTCCATACAGCCTATTGAAAAATGTGGCCTTCATACATTCTTTAACATTAGCAGTTCTCAACACAGGAAAAAAAAATGGGCTAGAAAGCTGCCCTGTGTATAATTAATGGGTTGTAAATTAAAAAAATTAAATACTTGGTCCTTCTAAAAAAACCCATGAGTCCTTTATTTTTGTTCTAAAGAGAGTTGATCTCCACAAAGGATAAAAATTAAGCACTGTTAACAGGTGGATGTGACGTGTCTCCAATTGTCCTTCATGAACAGTTACAACGCTGATAAATGTATCCAAACAGATTTGTTGAAAATTAATAAAGTATTTGCACTATAACATCCTACCAGACCATTTGTTGTTTTTAAAGTTTATATTGTAATTATGTTGCCCTTCCCATTTTTCATCTATTTACACACAACTAAATGTTTTCAATGACTTGACAACAGCTAAAAGCCAAAGTTAAAAGGGCAACTCTGGCTAAGAACATGTATATGCTCCCCAGCAAACAAGCGAACTATTTATTGAACAAAATTCCGCAAGCAACGCTAATGTACATTAACACTCACATAATCATCTTTACTATGATGTTAAATATGAGTTACTAGGATTCACAAACTTGAATCTGGGAGGAGAGGCTGATTAAGCTATTAAGTAGAGCAGCATTTTAAGTAGTCATTGACCAGTAAGTTAGAAGTATATTATTATGGTGTGTGAAAGCAGTATAATGGTTAACTCATCTGTATTCAAATATGTGAAGAAAGCACATATATCCCACTTTTACTACAAGTGGTCATCCAAAAATTCAGTGGGGCAGACACTGTTACCATAGGTGATGACAGTAATTCTGAAATGGCAATGGATTTAGAAGAGAATACTAATATAATGCAATAAAGACTACAAAGACAAAAGAGTTATTTAAATCAAGATTATATTCCCAGATA
This sequence comes from Apalone spinifera, assembly GCA_030068395.1. Classification (NCBI taxonomy): domain Eukaryota; kingdom Metazoa; phylum Chordata; order Testudines; family Trionychidae; genus Apalone; species Apalone spinifera. The sequence goes on along the minus strand of JANRFK010004893.1, from coordinate 14,636,670 downwards.
TAAAGGTTAGTTTATAGTTCAAGTTATTAAATACAGACCAATACTTTGCTTTAGTTATATTATTAACAACACATGAATTTTTAAATACTCACCCATTCTTTGTAACCAACAATGTTTTTATAACTAAAGGCTTATCAACATTTCACAGGCAGGAGTTACAAAATAGGTTTAGTCGGAAGCAGACTGTGCTGAAGTGGTCAAATTACTCTTAAGGCTTGTTTACTCAGAACACTTGCATCATTTTAACTATACTGGTACAGTTATAGTGGTACAACTGCCCCAGGGCATAATAGATATACCTGTATAAAAGTGCTTCATACTGGTATTGGTTTTTGCACACCTTATATAAGAGCCTTATTACCAGTGTAACTGATTCCAAACTAGGAGTTGTACAGTATAACTTATTTCCATTTAAAATCACGCTTTCCCTAACTAAAATAGTTTTACCAGAATAATATACATTTTTAGTTTAGGCCCTAGGTTCAGCAAATGCACAGAATATTTTCTACTGGTTGCTATAATACTTGTTCAGCTATATGGAGCTTCAATTTAGACAACCAATGGATGTTCTTTACAACCAGCAATTATAATACTATTGCATCGTGGTTTGCAAGGTATGGAAATGATGGGAGACTATTAGTTGTTCAACAGAATTTCCATCTGCTAATTTACTTTGCTATAAAAGTTTCAAGTTGTTGCTTTAGTTATATTATTAACAACACATGAATTTTTAAATACTCACCCATTCTTTGTAAGAAGTGAAGCTCATTCCCTATTTAGCAATGATTCGGAGAATGGATAACATTTACCATTTAAAACAGAAAAGTAAAAACTCAGCCTATAGACATTAACATTTCCTTCCAGTCAATGTATTTAGTTGGTTCAGAAATGACCATTCTTGCAAATAATTTTCATCCTAATATTTTTTTTAAACAATTCAAGGACACCTATGTTTTCTTTCCAGTTTGGACTGTAATATTAAAATTCAGTTGTCAGGAGAGAACAGATACTGCTTCTTGAATAATTACTACTCTGGCTATATCTTTATATCTGAAGACAATCTTTTATAACGAATATTTTGTCAGCTACTTACTTTAAATCCTGCAAAAGATCTTTTGCATTAAGCATAGTTATTAAAGAAGTTGTAGCTGCTGGAATAATGATAATGGGAGTTCGAGATCCTATAAAAAGAAAATAAAAATATATAATTTTAACAAAATGCAATTAAAAATTTATCACTTGTCTTACAGCTCAAAATTGTGAACGATTTCAAAATCCTTTCCATGTTTATAATTCTCAATTTAGGATAAAAATGTATATTTACATGATGGTTTGCTTTCACAAAGGGACTTGTATAACTAAGTAACTCACCTTTTTTCTGGTTTGGTGGTGGTCTTGCTTGGGAAACTGTAAAAGAAAATATTAATGACTAACTGAAATATAAACACAAATGATTATCATTTATCAGTTATAGGAGTAACTATAACAAGGTGAACAAAGGATTGACAATCTAGTTATTAGTCTTTGGAGGCTAAACATCTTAGGTATTAATAAAATAAACCTGAAACCTAAATCCAGCTAGATGAAAAAGTTTGCTGAAACAAATCCATATATTTTTCTCTTGCTCCTCTCCATCTCATATCAACTAAGGATTTTCAAAGGCACAAAGTTGCATGAATATTTTATTGTATATGATGAGGGACTGGATTTAGGGTTTACACATAAAGAAATTATATTATAATATAATAATATTATAATAGCCTTAGCCATTATTAAAAGGATGTGATGGCAAAAGCCAGTATGAAAACTTGGTTGCCCTTTAATACAGAGAGATCAAAATTGCCAAATCTGAAAGTCAGGGTATGATTAGCGTCCAAACATTCTAGACTGGGTGAGCACCTCAGATTCTACGTACAATAGAGCACAGCAGATAGAAGTGGCAGCCCTCAGACTGGAAAAAGCTGGCCAGAAATAATCAAGATTTAACAACTGCATCAGGACAGAAATTCCTTCAATACATGGAGAATATTTCCTCAAGCTTTGGACATAGGGCTCTCTTTTTCAAGTTTTATTTTCAGGCTTCCAAATTCTGTGATCTGCTCACATGGAAAACATTCCAGTTCAAATGTGGAGTTATTTCATGGCTAGAAAATGAAGTGCAGCCATGGCTCACTTTAAACAACTTGACAAAATCAGTGACGTGATCCGTAAGTTTTATAATGAGCTCTTTCCTAATATATTTGTTTGCTTTGGCCATCTCTTCCAACTATGCCCTCAGGTCAAAATAAAATAGTGATGGCTTGCTATTGATTAGTGTTTCCATAGATTACTTTTCTGGAAAGCATCCACATCATTTTCAGGACTCCAAACAAACTTACTGCTGAGGATGAGAATTTTTAGCATGTGGATTTAGCACATTTCAAAAATTCGAGAAAGTACAATATACCTTCAAGTCAAAACTAGTAGTAAGCATGACAGAGTTCCTTAATTGATTTCTAGTGTTCTAACACACATGTTCATTCTTATTTATGACCAACTGTTTCAGAACCTTGCTGTGGTACTGTAAATATTCATCACACACACACCTCTTCTGTCGGGACTGTATTTTTAATTATCTCAATCTGAAACTGTCAAAAGCATGGAAATAACTGGTGACTCTTAATTATAAGGTCTTAAGTGGTAATAATTTCATTCATTAATATTAAAATGATACAACATGTAAAATGTTAAAATAATTGCCAATAAATACTGTTGCTTTCTGGAAGGCATAAAGCTGTATTTGGCCACCTTTCTTTAATATTAAATAAACTATTATATACAAGAAAACCACCACAATAAATTCTAACGTTAAAAAAATCTGAAACATATCTGCGGCTCGAGTATTACATTTGATGGCCCAAGCAAACATTCCCATTTCATAAAAGGACAAGAATCTCCTGCAGACATAGTCCAGATACCCGCTCTGCTATTAGTCTAGCATTTTAAAAGAAAAGGAAAACCAAGTGAACCAGGATGGGTGTAATAAATGATTTCATTTTGGAGCAAAAGTCTAAGAGACATACTTGCAACAGGATACATAAAACCTCTGTTCTTAATTCTCTGTGCATCCTATAAAGGGGGGGAAAAACTGACATAACCTTTTTAATATAAAAATACGCAGGTCTGCCAGTTAACATGTGTGAAATTTCATCTATCAGTGTGGCCCTGTTGATGACAGTGGTTTATCCAGTTGAATTTCTGCTCTTGCTATTCCTACCCTTTTCATATCATTGTTTGTCAGTTCCAAACACATTCATATTCTCAACAGCCCTAGTGAGATAAATATGACAGGCAAGGTGACCTTTCTAGCACTGAAACAACTGGGAAGATAAAGAACAAGAAAGCAATGTTAACACCAGAGCACAATCTAAAAGCTATTTAGATTATTCAATACTTCATAGACTTTCTTGGGGAAAATATTTTACAAAAGTAAATCTTTTAAGAATTACTTTCACTAAAAAAACCTAAAGGAATTAACAAGGTATGTACCCACATCATCTGGTTACCTACCCAGGTGTCACAAAGAAGTAATTTTATATCTTGCACTAGCAACATCGCTATTCACTGCATGTGAAAAGCTTAAAGAGCATAATTAAATTTGACAAAACCATGAAAAAAAAAGGTATCACTTCCCAAAAATTATGGCCTTTGCAAACATCTTCAAAGAATCGACACCAGACCATGTCCCATAAACAAAATTTCCCCCAATTTTCAAAATTCACCACCTGCAACAGTCCACTTTTCTCAGTATCTGTTTAACATGAGCAAATCAGTAACCACCACCATTATGCTAAGGAACTAGGGAACATCACAGATTACAAGACTGAAGGGAAGAAGAGAAAATAAGTATGGTACTTCTGGAAGCACTTTTCACCAAAAAATTAAAAATTCTGCACATTTTGTCAAGATATTACCACAATCACACCAGCTTCAAATGTTTTGACATTTTATTTCAAAATATCTGTCAGCAAGTATGTCTAACAATACAGAGACACATAATATTCCCCCAGGACTAGAGATGAAGAAACCTCTATGACAACCCAGTTGATGTTTGTTTCTCTGCCCCTGGCCTCCAGAGTCCACCTGAGAGTGAGGGGGCAGATACCCACAATCCCTCCCCCAGAGCCTAGGAAAAGCCCCCCTACTAGCCAATACACCTGAATCCCCCTTCTCCCTCAGATCCAAGCTGCAGGGAGTCCTCCTTGCCCAGATACCTACACCCCTTTCCCCCCAGAATCCAGCCACATCCAGAGCCTCATGCTTGGTCCCAGGCTTGCATGGACTTTCCTGCACACTGCTTTCTCCTTCCTTCAGGACATGCTGAGAATGGAAACTTCCAAGAACCCTCTAGGCTCCCTTCCTCTGCTTCCAGCAGAGTCTTCTATGTGCAAGTTGGAACTAGCCTATTTCTGTGAAGGAAAAGAAATTCTGCATGTACAATGTTAATTTCTGCAAAATTCTGCCTTGCACAGTGACACGGAACTCCTCCAGGAGTAGTATGTGTTTCAGTATAGTGGAACTATTATTGGTCTGAGTACCCGTAGTGTTAGAGATGGAATTGTTCAGAAATCGTTCAGTGACTTCTAGGTACTCTTAGTCTTGCTTCAGCATGGGGAAATAGTCTAGATGACTTATTAAGGTCTCTTCCAACCCTACATTTCTAAGATTTTTATTATTTTGATGCATTGTGTTATTAGCACATCACTAATGGGTTGGGGAGAGTGGGATTTTTGAGTCAGTGCTACTACAGCCTCTCTCCGAGTTACGAACCAGTTACGGACCAAACACTTGGTCGTAACTCGATCCGTTCGTAACTCGGACCCCATTGAGTTACACGCGACCGCGCTGTTTGTAAGCGCAGGTCACGTTCGTAACTCAGGGGCTGCCTTTACGACTGCCCTATGGGAGCTTTGGTCGTAAGTGCGAACGGTCGTAACTCGACCATTCACAATTCGAGGAGCAGCTGTATTAGTTTTTGATCCTGCCTACGATGGGGCGGACATAGCCCGACCTCCCCGCTGAAGGCTTTTCAGCACCCTGGCCACCAGCAGGAGTAGTGGAGAGGTCCTCCAAGCAGGGTAGAGGGGCAGCCTACACTGCAGCCAATCAGGATGCAGGCTGCTATATAAGGAGCTGCTAGTGAAGGCCAAGGAGTTCCAATCTGGAGCTCAACCCAGGCAGACCTCTGGGCTGACTGGGAAAACCAGCACCTTGGACAACTCTGAGTGGGAGTTGAGCCGGTGCAGCTAAGCAGAGCTGGATCCTTTTGCAAAAGGCTAGCTAGAGGCAATACTGAGGAACCCCGGACAAGGGGAACTTTGCAAATAAGCCCTAAAGAAGGGCTGGATCAGACAGCATTCCAGGGAAGTGGCCCAGAGACACAACCAGAATTAGACTCTGAAACCTGGCAGGTAACTGCTACATACAGGGCCCCTGGGGTGGGACCCAGAGGAATGGGCAGGCCTGGGTTTCCCCCACCCCGCAAACGACACCTGAATGAGGGGGTAAAGAGAAGGCCTGAACCTCAGCCACAGATTGGACTATGCCTCACCCACAAACAGGCGAGGTAATTATTGCGTGACTCCCTTCAGCCACTATGGGGTGCTCATAGACAGGACTGAACCTATTACACTGCCCCACCACACCAATTTTCAATTTCAGTCAACACCCTTCCACTGTCTCTTATCCTTTCCTTTCATCCCCCACACATCCCTGATTCTTCCCTCAAACCCATCTTCTTCCAATCTCACTTTTTCCTTATGTTCTTACTCCTCTCCCATTAGTTTTTAGGAGATCAGAGGATTTTCAAACTTGGGTCACAGGCCCACCTGGCTGAAAATGGCAAACAGCCAATGGGAGCTGCAAGACTCCGTGCCAAAGGACACTAAGCATCCTTAAACATCTCATAGACCATCAACAGCTTACCCGGATGGGCCCTACAACCCAAATTTGAAAACCCATGCACTAACACACAAATGCTGTCTTAGCACATAAGCCACCAATATTGGAACGTATTCAAAGGAAGACAATCTTGGTTGGGGTTCTATGAATTACTGTAATGCTAATTTTATTAATATTAATAATACCAGGAGAGCACCAATAACATTTTTTATGCTTAATGAACAATAAGAAAGGAAATTTTGAAAAAAGTTTCTTCACAATAAATATGAGTGCTCAATGCATAACTAAGAAAAAATCATGTCAGGATGGAATTTCCCTCTACCTCTATCACTGAACCAAGAGAAGCTCTTGGGGGGGAAAAAAAAAGTTGCCTGCTTTCTTGTAAGTGATGTTCTTCTAAAAGTGTTTGCATCCATTCCACTGAGGTGTACGAGCATCAGAAACTTTTTCCCTGGAGTGGCCCCTGCATACCACTGCTGACCTGACCCCCACTTTGGTTCCTTCTTGCCAGCTACTCTAACAGAGGGGAAAGGAGAGTGGGTACTGGAATAGACATGAACACCTCATCTTGAACACCAGATGAGTGAACACAATCTTGAGAAAGCTGTTCTTTTCTTTGAGTGCTTGTTATTATCAGTTCCAGTCAGGTGACTCCCAAGCTGCTACAGCTTGGAGGTGCAGAGGGAGTTAGGAATCACTGATTGGAGTACGTTTCTACTAAACAATGCATCAGCCCCAATGGCTTGTCGATGGCATAGTAGGCTGTGAACGTATGCACTGAGGACCAGGTTGCCGCCCATGCTGCTGCCCTACAGACTCTCTCAATGGAAATATATGCCAAAAACACAATGGAAGAGGCCTGAGCTCTGCTAGAGTGGACCATCACCAATGGTGGTGTAACCTCCACCTGATCATAATGGGTATGTATGCAATCAGCTATGAGAAAATATGTTGAGCTGAGACCAGATCACCTTTCATATGATCCGCTATTGCCACAAATAGCAGGGTAGACTTCCTAAAGGGCTTTGTGCACTCAACATAGAAGACAAGGAACCCACGTAAATTTGGCATGTGCAGCGTCTGTTGTCTGGCATTCGCGTGTGGTTTCAGGTAAAACACCAGGAGGAAAATATCCAGTCCAAGATGGAATTGCGAGACCACCTTTGGTAGAAAGGTTGGGTATAGGCTAAGCTGCACATAATCCTAATGGAAAATGGTATATGGGGGCTCGGAGGACAGCACTCAGTCAAATTCTGGAGGATGTAATTGCTACTAAAAAGGCGACAAAGGGAAAAATGCAACATAGAACATGAGCTAGGGGCACGAAAGGAGGCTTCTAAGCCTATTAAGAACCACATTAAGGTCCTTTGTAGGTACAGGAGGACGGGAGTACAGAAAGGCTATGTCTAGACTGCATTATTTTTTGGGGATACCTCTGGTATCCAGGAAAAGCAACGCGGAATCCAAGGAACATGTCCACGTTTTTGGAAAAATTGTCTACAAGGAATAAATAATGGCTCGAAAGCACTTTCTTTTGCAATCTGGCCCTGTGTAGACACGCCAAATTTTGAAAGAGCCTCTTTTGAAAGTAAACTCGAAAGACACACAATTTGCGTACCGCAAATTGCGTATTTTTTTCCCGATTTAACACTGCAGTCTAAACATAGCCAAAGAAGCTATCCAGGTCCATTCTAAAACAAGTTACCACAAGATCCCCAAACAAGGAACGCTAGAAATGAGTCTACTGGAGCCAACGAGGGGATAATGGTAGGAATTCCATGAGGGATTTTAGTCTCCCCGTGTGTTGGCTGAGGCCTCTTCAGTCTAATATAGGCTTCAGACCTCCCTTAGCCTTGGGAATTAGGAAGCCTATAGTGAGGAAAAAAAGCCCTGCCCTCTTGAACCACTCCTAGCATGAGGAACAACTACACCTCCTGAATGAGGAGTTGCTCATGAGAGGGGTCCTCGAGCGCACCTTCAAAACCCGTTTGGGGCCTGCCGCAGACTTGGAAATGCTATTGCCTTGACTTGAGGAGTGATTAGAGAGTCTGTGCCTATTATTCCTGTTCTACCAACAGAACTGCTCGTCTGGGCCTTGGCATGTATCTCTGTTAAAATGGCTTCCTCTGCACTGGACTATGCATACCAAGAAATTTTATGGTAACTCTAGAAACTTTCAGTGAATGGAGCTTAGAATCAGTTTGCTCAGAAAAGAGTCCTCTCCCTTCCAGCAGGAGGTTTCGGATAGTTTGCTGGGCCTCCAATGGCAGCCCAGAGGCCAACAGCTAAGAGGAGTAGTGCATGACTCCATGTGCACAGCGTTCTAACTGCTGAGTTCAGTGAGGCCTCTGGAGAGCTGTCCTCTTCCGTAAGAGCTTAAAGTTCCTGTCTAGAATCCACAGGAAGAAGCTCTTTGAATTTGATCATAGAACCTCACTAGTTATATTCATATCTGCTGAGGACAGCCTGTTGCTTGGCTAACCTCAATTGAAGACCACCTGCTGCACATATCTTTCTCCCAAAGAGGTCTAATCACTTGGCCTCTTTGGCTTTTGGTGCCAGTGCTGGTTGGCCCTGCCTCTCGTCCTTGTTCAGCATGGACACTATGAGTGAAGTACGATGAGGATAGGAAAAATATCTCCTTTGCATCTCCTTTGACATACGGGGAATTGAAGCTGATGTTTGACTCAGTGCGCTGTTACTTGTCTGGATGGTCTTTATTATAGGAAAGGTCACCCTCAAGGGACCCTCTAACTCTAGAATGTCCACTGTGCACAACAAGAAAAGCAAATATGGTAAGCAACCAGATTGGCTTATCAGGGAAATCCTTGGTAACCATAAAAACAAAAAGGAAGCTTACAAGAAGTTGGAACTTGGACAGATGACTAGGGAGGAGTATAAATATATTGCTCGAGAATGCAGGGGAGTAATCAGGAACGTGAAAGTGCAATTGGAATTGCAGCTAGCAAGGGATGTGAAGGGTAACAAGAAAGATTTCTACAGACAATAAGGGGGTGATCAGAGAGGGTGTGGGGCCCTTACTGGATAAGGGAGGTAATCTAGTGACAAATGATGTGGGAAAAGCTGAAGTACTCAATGCTTTCTTTGCCTCTGTCTTCATGGACAAGGTCAGCTCCCAAACTAATGCACTAGGCAACACAGTATGGGAAGGAGGTGGGCAGCCCTAGCTGGAGAAAGAACAGGTTAAGTACTAATTAGAAAAACTAGACATACACAAATCCATGGATCGAGATTTAATGCATCCGAGGGTACTGAGGGAGTTGGCAAATGTCATTGAGTAGCCTTTGGACATTATCTTTGAAAACTCACGGAGATTGGAAGAGATCCCCGATTATTGGAAAAAGACAAATGTGGTGCTCATCTTTAAAAAAGGGAAGAAGGATAATCCAGGGAACTACAGACAAGTCAGCCTTAACTCAGTCTTTGGAAAAATCATGGAGGGGATCCTCAATTAATCCATTTTGAAGCACTTAGAAGAGGGGAAGTGATCAGGAATAGTCAACATGGATTCACGAAGAGAAAGTCATGCCTGACCAATCTGATTAACTACTATGATGAGGTAAATGGCTCTCTGGATATGGGAAAGTTGGTGGATGTTATATACCTTGACTTTAATAAAGCTTTTGATACAGTCTCCCACAATATTCTTGCCAGCAAGTTAAGGAAGTATGGATTGGATAAATGGACTGTAAAATATGGATAGAAAGCTGGCTAAACTGTCAGGCCCAATGGGTAGTGATCAACAGCTCAATGTCAGGTTGGCAGTTGGTTTCTAGAGGCGTGCCCCAAGGATCAGTTCTACGGCTGGTTTTGTTCAACATCTTTATTAATGATCTGAAGGAGGAAATGGATTGCACCCGCAACAAGCTGTGGATGACACTAAGCTAGGGGGAGATGTAGATACGTTGGAGAGCAGGGATAGAATCCAGAGCGACCTAGACAGATTAGAGGATTGGGCCAAAAGAAATCTGATGAGGTTCAACAAGGACAAGTGTAGAGTCCTGCACTTGGGATGGAAGAATCCCAAGCATTGTTACAGGCTGGGGACCGAAGGGGTATGTAGCAATTAGGCAGAAAAGGACCTGGGGATTACAGTGGATGAGAAGCTGGATATGAGTCAACAGTGTGCCTTTGTAGCCAAGAAGGCAAATGGAATATTAGGTTGCATTAAGAGGAGCACTGCCAGCAGATCTAGAGAAGTGATTATTCCCCTTTATTCCGCACTAGTGAAGCCACATCTGGAATACTGCATCCAGTTCTGGGCCCGCCAGTACAGAAAGGATGTGGACGCATTGGAGAGGGTCCAGTGGAGGGCAACCAAAATGATTATGGGGCTGGAGCACATGACTTACGAAGAGAGACTGAGGATTGGCAGAAAAGGACCTCGGAATTACAGTGGATGAGAAGCTGGATGTGAGTCAACGTGTAGCCAAGAAAGCTAATGACATATTAAGGAGGAGCATTTCCAGCAGATCTAGGAAAGTGATTAGTTCCCTTAATTTGGCACTGGTGAGGCCACATCTGGAGTATTGAGAATTCTCTACAGAAAGTATGTGGCCGCATCGGACAGGGTCCAGCAGAGGGCAACAAAGATGACTGGGGGGCTGAAGCATATGACCTCTAAGGAGAGGCTGAGGGATTTGGGCTTATTTAGTCTGCAGAAGAGTGAGGGGGGATTTGATAGCAGCCTTCAACTTCCTGAAGAGAGGTTCCAAGAGGATGGAGAGAGGCTGTTCTCAGTCATGACAGATGGCACAACAAGCAACAATGGTCTCAAGTTACAGTGGAGGAGGTCTAGGTTGGATATTAGGAAAAACTATTTCACTAGGAGGGTGGTGAAGCACTGGAATGGGTTACCTGGGGAGGTGGTGGAATCTCCATCCCTAGAGGTTTTTATATCTCATCTTGACAAAGCCCTGGCTGGGGTCATTTAGTTGGGATTGGTCCTGGATTCAATGAACTCCTGAGGTCTCTTCCAGCCCTAGGATTCTATGGTTTTATTCTCCAAAGTACCTCAGGTGTAAGTCGTGAGGAACAGATATTTTGCAAACAGTGAAGGATTTAAACCCCAGGGCTTTTGGCATGCCTTGGAACCCAGGAAGGGCAAAAGCTGCAGGGGCAAGCCCTCCTATTCCTAACTATTGGTTAAGAATGGAAAACTAAAGATTGAAAGATAAATAAGGAAGTACTGAATAGCTAGGGACTATAGGTTTGCTGATGAAAGAGAGAGAGAAGTTCCTATGTCACAAAGAACTAAAGGGGATGGTCGGCAGGGTATATAAGAGCTGCTCTAGCAGTGCTACTCCAGGAGGCTCCACAGGTGACCTGACGGCAGCTGCTAGAGGAAAATAGTTTGACACTTGTGCATGAAATGCATGCACAGCTGATTGGAATTGACATGAGCAATCACTCGAAGAAATATACTAACACTAAAAGCATTTGTACAAATTTTCCGTTATTTCTTAGTTGTAACTAGTATAGTGACCTTGAAACACAAATCATTCTGTTCACAACTACTTTCATCACAGCTTGATTTCAACATTTTAACTGCCAGACACAGGAAACTACAGAATAGAAAATTCATACTTCACACCATTTTCAATGCTGGTATTAAATAATTATGAAAAATATGAAACAGGGCTTTTTTCTTTAATGCTTCACTAGGGGGCAGTGCTCTCTGCTCATTATTCTCCAACCTCTCTCTCTGGGGGTAGGCAGCACCAGTTCCCCCCTTCCCCACCTCACCAGTGAGGGCCAGGCCAAGGCACGGAAGTCCTGGCCTTCCCTAGCTCTCTCTCCCCGGCCATTGGGCCCTCCCTAGGCCAGGCCAACGCCAGCTCTCCCCCCCCTCCCCAAGCCACATGGGGGTTTGGACCAGGCTGAGGCTGGCCCAGCTCTCTCCCTCCGGCTGCAGGAGGTGGCAGGTGGCCGGGTTTAGGCTGGGCCAAAGCTGGCCTGGCTCTCTCCCCCTGGCTGCCAGAGAGTTGGGCTGAGGCCAAGGCTGTCCCACCCTGGTCTTTCCCCCTAGTCCCTCCCCCAACCCAGGAAGGGGAGCCAGGGCAAGGCTGACCTGGTTCTCCCCCCAGCTTAGGGGGAGCGTGAGGGAGCAGGGATGTAGGGAGGGGGCACGGGTCACCAGAGAGGGGAAGAGCTTGGAGAGGGGGAGGCCCCTGGAGCACTGGGGCAGGGGGAGAGGCTGCGCAGCTCCAACTAGGGATGTTAAATATCGTTTAATTGAATAGTCGAGTAACCTCATGAATTCGTATTAGTTAGTCGACTATTCTATAGTCCCCGGAGGTGGGGCCGGCAGCCAGTTTTCTCCAGCCTCACTCCTGAGGAGTATCAGAGACAGCAGTGCAGCATGCCAGGCAGGAGCTAGTCCATGAGGGGAGCCAGTTTAAAAACCAACTGCCCTTGAGTACCAGCTGCCTGTCACCCTGAGCTCCCATTCCTGATAAAGCGGTTTGGGGACAAGGTGGGGGGGTGGGGAGGGGTGCAAGCCAGAACTGAGCCAGGCTGCCTAATACACTTTAAATGCAGAGCCGCAGCAGAAATAGGCCCCAAACACGTTTCAAGCCAGGACAGACACGGACTGCTGGCCAGCTTGCTCAAAAATTTATCGGCATGTGTGGGAAGGAATGTGTGTAATCTATAGCATTAACCGATAAGCTTTTGCTTATCAGTTAATCAACTACACTATTACATCCCTAGCTTCAAACCCCCCACCCCTTGGGCACTGGGAAGGGGGATGCTCTGGGGCCTCCCCAGGTGCTGCGCAGCAGCCGATCACAGGGGAAAAAGAGGGCGGAAGGGTGTAGGCAGATGGTCTGCAGAGTGATATGAGGCTATCACTCTGTTGCCCAGCTGGAAAAGTTATTTTTAATATACAGAGAGATAAGAAATTGGCAGTTAAATTCAACTCAAAATTGAAATGAAAACTCAAATACCTTAAGATGTGGGTACCAGAACCTCTTGAATTGTTAGGTCTAGGAATAAAAGCCGTATGGTGTGCAAAAGTTGGATTTTATGGTTTTTGAACTGTGCATGACTTTTGATTCTAGCCCTGGTAGTTCACAAGATATTGGATTGTAAAACAGCCACTAGTCCATCAATCTAGCAGTATTATTTCTTTACTAGTTCAGAGTGAGCCCAGCTAATCCCAGAACCTAGACCACTGCAATTCTCAACCTATGCATGTGAATGTGTTAATTCAAACGCTGTGGCTATATATTTCCAATACATATCAACAAAATGTAAAAAATTTCAGCTGCAGTCTTGTCCTAACACAAAATGCTTTCTTTCAAAATTATATCCAAATAAAGTAACACTCTTTACCTGGTCTTGGCACCGGTTGCGCAGCTGGGGTTTGAGTTTTCCGTGCAGAAGCACCTTCCTTTAAGACGACACAAAAAGAGTTAACATTTACATCAATAGCTTGTCTCTTATTCAGATTCCCTTTTAGTTAAATGTAAAACAGACTTTTCATGACAATTAGGACATAACATATTTACCAACAACTAAATATGCAGAAAACGTCATCACAAAACTTCATAACTACAATTTTGGACAATAAAGTCTAAAAATCTAAAAAAAAATAAATTGCATATTAAAAGTCTACTCATCACATTCAGTAGATGCCAGTCAACATTTTATCATAGGAGAAATTGTTAATCCCACAAATCAACACACTCACCTTTTTAAAAATAAAACAAACACACCTAGCTCTTAAACAGTGCACTTTGCAAGGCAGGTCACTATCATTACCCCTATTTTAGAGAGAGCGCAACTGATTCAGATATGTGAAGAGACTTGACCAAGGTCTCCAAGCAGACTAGTAGAGAACCAGGAATATTGAGGTCTCTTGAGTCCCAAAGCAGTGCAGTTATATAGCCCCAAAGAAGCAGTACTTCCCCTTTTATCTATGCATAACTAGTTGAATAACTGTTCTTGGAGAAAAACTTAAAAAAACACCACGTAGTCTGGTAGCATTTTAAAGACTAACAAAACATGCAGATGGTATCATGAGCTTTCGTGGGCACAGCCCACTTCGTCACATGTCTGGAGTGTTGGATGTCCAGAGCCAAGAAGTTCTCAGAGGACTTATCAATGATTCACAGTAATGCTGGAAGGGCATACCAAGTAAGGTTTCATCAACTTTAGGACTGCTCAATATCTTCATCAACAATTTAGATAATAGCATAGAGAATATGCTTATAACGGTTACAGATAATACCAGGGTCGGGGGAAGGGAGAAGCTGCAAGTGCTTTGGAGGACTCGGTTATAATTAAAAATTATCTGGACAAAATGGAAAAAACAAACAGTCTGAGGTAAATAGGATGAAGTTAAATAAGGACAAATGCAAAGTACTTCACTTAGGAAGGAACAATCAGTTTTACACATACAGAATGGGAAGTGACTGTCTAGGAAGGAGAACTGCAGAAAGGGATCTCGGGGGGTCACAGTGGACCAAAAGCTAAATGTAAGTCAACTGCGTGATGCTGTTGCCAAAAAAAAAAAAAAAAAAAAAAACCAACTGAGCAGAAGATACTGAGCAGAAAAAAAAAACCACAATTCTGGGATGCATTAACAGGAGTGTTGTAAGCAAGACATGAGAAGTCATTCTTCCACTCTACTCTATGCTGATTAGGCCCCATCTGGCATATGGTGTCCGGTTCAGGGCACCACATTTCACTAAAGATGTGGAGAAACTGGAGAAAGTCCAGAAAAGAAGCAACAAAAATTATCAAAAGCCTAGAAAATATGACCTATGAGGGCAGATTGAAAGAACTGGGTTTATTTAAATTTAGAAAACAACAAATGGTCTGGTAGCACTTTAAAGACTAATAAAACATATAGATGGCATCATGAGATTTCGTGGGCCACCCTGGCTCTTGTACATTTCAAAGGAAGACATGCCCTTATCAGCTAATCAAGTAGTCAATGGATATTCCATCAATTATTTAATTAGTTGATTAATCTAAATTTAAGATTCCTACACTGGAGATGGAACAGTTTATTTAGGAGCAGGTTGGATAATATCTGTCAGGGATGACTTGGATGGTGCTTGGTCCTACAGTGAGTGCAGGACACTGGATGTGATGACTTCTTGAGGCTCCTTCCAATTCTAGTATTCTATCATTTTCTGAAGTGCTCAGCAACCCTAAATGCAGAAAGATTTTCAAAAGAGCAATATGAAAATGAGATCACCACATGTTTCTCATATGAGTATGTAAACAAGTAATACTGTGCTCTGTAACTAAGAAAATTAATCACTAGGAGACTGAAGACCAGGAGCTACAAGATCAATGACAATTTTAAAGCTACAGACCCTCTAAATATTAATGTTTCTTTGGTGTAAGTTAAACCCAATCTTTATCTACAAAACAATATGATATGAGCATAAGGATGCATTAGCTGTCAACTTACTAAAAGGCTGAAATTCAGTCGGACATCTCAGACACCTCTCTCACTAAAGTTAAAAAAAATGCCTAAATAACTACATC
The DNA here is from genome assembly GCA_030068395.1 of Apalone spinifera. Lineage (NCBI taxonomy): Eukaryota > Metazoa > Chordata > Testudines > Trionychidae > Apalone > Apalone spinifera. The sequence continues at coordinate 14,621,205 of JANRFK010004893.1, read as the reverse complement.
TAGGAAGGATTGGGCTTAGTATATACAAGGAGTGGGCAATAATTTTTGAAGGGGGGCCATTTCACAAATTTCAAAAGTGGCCGTGGGCCAACCCAGAAGAGGCAGGATTGAGAATTACCCTGCCAGGAGCTTTGCTTGGCCTGGGGTCCCTATCCCTTGACTTCTGAACAATGGAAGGAACCTGGAGCAGATGGGAGGGTGCTTGGGGCTAGCCTCCTTCCAGACTTCTCTGGGGTGGAGGCTTAGAATTCACATAACATGGATGGCAGCTCCTGGCCCCACTGCTAACCTGCTGCCTGACAGCCGCCTGGCAGGCACAGGCCCTTTGAACATACGCAGCTGAAAGGGCTCATGCCTCCTGGGACTAAGAGCTGCGAGTCCTTTCAATTGCAACTGTTTAAAGGGTTTGCACCTGCCGGGTGGCTGCCAGGCAACACAGCCACCTAGCAAGTGTGAGCCTTTTAAAGAGAAGCAGTTGAAAGGGCTCACATGTCTCCGGCTCCCAGGCAATGCGATAGGGCAGGGGTCAGCTACCTTTCAGAGGTGGAGTGCCGAGATTTGACTTATTCGCCTCCATGTATGGGTGTGTGCGCTGCTGCTACTTTTTAAAGTCAGTAACAATCCTACTTACAGCAGCTTCATTAACTTAAGATGCAGGGGTCGGCAACCTTTCAGAAGTGGCCTACTGAGATTTAACTTATTCACTGATCTGTGTGATGGGGGAGGGGAGGCAAGCGCAGGCTGGGTTTTCTGAACCCTTATTTTCTGCAGCCAGTGAGAATAGTTTAATTTAAATTATGAAAGATTAAGTGTTTTAACTTTCTCATGTTAATTTATCAAACTTCATTTTAAATAAAGTAAAATATTATCTCCAGCACAAAAGATTTCAATGTTTTCTTTATTCTTTTTGCATCGGGGTCACTGACGCACAGAAAAATCAGTTGGGCACCACACAAGTCAGAAGCAAAAAAACTGCAAAAACCCCCAACATTCATTGATGGGGCCCTAACTGAGACCTCACTCCTCTGGTGCTCCAGCCTCATAGGGTAAGGGGAAGGGCCAAGGAGGACTGAGGTTCAGGGCTTCCTACAGGCCAGATTTACTTTTCTGTGGTTCTGGAGTTAGTGGATTTTATCGACCCCTTGGGAGGGTTCAGTGTGTAAGAGAGGGCTGTCAGCAAGTAGGCTAGGGATGGGGTACAGGACCTAGGTGGGGTGCAGAAGCAGGCTGGTAGTAGGGTGTCCAGTAGGGTTGCCAGGTGTCCGGTATTCACCCGGATAGTCCGGTATTTTCGCCTCCGGTCCGGTTAAAAACAAAGAAAAAAACCCAACAAAAAACCCTCCCCCCTCC
>JANRFK010004893.1:14576471-14619755 GCA_030068395.1 Apalone spinifera | reverse complement strand
CTTTTAAAGGGGACATGCTGTTTTATTTCAATTTTTTTTTCTCACTTAAGTCATCCTTGGAGTCCTTTTTTTGCTCAACAACTTGGTTCCCCCCCCAAAAAAAATTTTTCCCTTTTTTTTGGGGGGGGGGAGGAGATCGGTATTTTTGTTTCAACCATCTGGCAACCCTAGTGTCTGACCGGGTGGAGGGAGCAGGAACAAGGGAGGGTGCAGTGTCTGGACAGGAGAGAGTGCGGGAATGAGGGTGTCAGAGCAAGCTAGGGGTGGAGGGTTTTAGGACGATAGAAGTGAGGGGACTGTGGTTGGGGGGGTCTGGGCATAAGGGGGGAGTTTACCTGGCTTCATACCCTCTTGCAGCAATGGCTGCAGCCACGTGGTCCGGGGCCAGCCCCAGAGGTGCCGCTTGCTGTGGCCTCGCAGCCCAGGGCCACCCCCAAAGGTACCACTTGCTGCCGCCACATGGTCCGGGGCCGGCTCCAAAGCCCCAGCACTGCCTCCTCCCACTGCAGCCTAACCTGCAGTAGGAGGAGGCAGTGCTGAGCTCCCTCCCCCATGCTCTCCAACAGCTGCACAAGGGAGGAGGGGCAGTGCTGAGCTCCCTCCCCCATGCTGCTGAATATTGGCACACGTCAGTTGCTGACCCGAGTCAGGGGGGCAGGGCCTGGAACTGCCTCATGGGCTGGATCAAAGCCCTAGGCAAGCTGGATCCGGCCTACTGAGAGGCTTTTGCCCACCCCAGCATACACTCAGCTTCTCCAATTTCTAAAGCAACTATTCTGCTGTTTAGTGACACAAGGATTTAATTTCTTCCTTAGAAGAAAAGGCTTACTGCTGAATGTCTTTGTGCTGTTTTCTGTTAATTAAAATACCACAGTTGATGCAGACTGCTACATTAACTTTAAAAATAATTTTTGCAAGAAATGCTACATCTCTGCTGTGGACAAAATATTTTTGCCAATGTCCTTGCAGAGTAACTATTAAACTAGACAGAAATCTGGAAAAAGTCAAAGAATTGCAGATCAAAGCAGCAAGCCAACCTGCAGATCCCTTGCTACTAAAGTACAGCTAGAACGAGACTTAACACCCCTCTCTTTCTTCTGATTTCCACAGTCCACCTCTAAAGAAAAGTCAATGTCAAAGTCTGTGTGAAGACAATGATGCCACAAAGGGTTTTTAAATATATATTTTGGAAAATATATTCAATGTTACTTTCCATAAACTTATTCTTTAAATCCCAAACTAGTACATTTCCTGAAAGAGTGCAGTATGGGTGGATGGAAATACAGAAAAAGCTATAGTTATTCAGTCATAAACAGAGTTTTACATCATGCCCTAGCATTGGTCTCTCTGACTCTATAGCGATACTTTTATACATAAATCCCTATTTGATTTTCAGTGAGTAAAAATCCCTTCCTTACATTGTTCCATTGTTTCTCCCTATCATACTAATACAATCATTTAATTTAATTATGAATTGAAAAACCAGCAAACCAACCTTACAATGTCATCTGTTTATACATAAGAACATACAGCTCTGACAATACATCTGCTACCAAGTGGCACGAGAAATACCGGAAGGTGGGGGAGGAAAGAGTACAGGAACAGGGATGTGACATATCAAGCCGAATAAATAATCTGCAACCCTCCAGACACATTCTAGAATGAGAGCAGAATGCAGACTTTCAGCATTCTGTGATTAAGGTTTTGAGGAAAATCACTAGACTTCAACCCACAGTCCTGGGGAAGGCATACTAAATTCTTTGTCCGTGCAATGTGCTCAATTCGAGTCCTTCTAGTGAAATATCTAAAAAAGCAACAAGTGTAATAAACTACTCACATTCAATTCAATTGTGGGTTAACTCTGAAGTCATATTAACACTGCCAATAATGTTCATCTTAGCAGTAATTTCCAGCAAAGGAGGGAAATGTAGTTAGACTACCAATTCCCATTCACTGATATTCAGTCACCTCACTCCCTTTTATGGGATTTTCAAGGACCGTGTTTATGCATTATGGTTGGACATTAAAGGAGACAAATTCCAAGGGAAGAAATATCTCCCGCTTAGCTACATCAGTAGAGCAGTTAAATGAAAAAAGCCCAACAAAAGCTGGAAAGCCACAACCTATACTGACATGGATTTGGAATCTATGGCAAGTGACATAAGTAGCTCTCATCTGACTACATGTCAATGCTATTGTAGTAAGATGAAGGCCTAAAACTAAGCCCATGCAGCACAGGCCTGGTCTGAGGCCTAGCTAACAATGGACAAAACATGGCCAACATAAAGCAAAGCTAAGCTGTGAGTGAGGCATGCCCCTGCTCACAGTACTTAGCATGAACAGGGCTGAGAGTGCAAAACACTAACTGGTAATAAGCCCAGGTGCAGAATAATAATTGGTATTGGTCATAAGTTGACATCACATGGTACTACCAGCTCATTAAAAAAGACTTTGGTACCCACTCCTCTCAGATACAGACCCAGGTTCAGGAAAGGGTCTAAAATGACAGCATGATAGATAGAGATGCTCTTATCAAACCAAGAGGTACAGGGTGATGGGCGGTATCTAAGGAGCATCAAAGGGTGGTAACCTAACACCATCAGAGGATGGCAACCTGATACGTCAGCAGTGATGGGTGACTTGTTTGTACCTGTATATAAAGTGGTGTCTTTGGGGGACAGTCTTTGTATGACCTGGGGGCAGTAGAAATTTCCCACTAATTGAGTCATTCTATTGTGGCAAGTTCATGTGTCTAGTGGTTCAGTAGAGTCTACTGACAACTATTACTGTACTTCACTTAACAATAAACCTGGCCTGGAACCTTCAATCCTTGTCTGGTTTGTGGTCTTTGGGCGCCCTTTTGGGGTCTGCCATGGTCATCGAGCACACACGCAAGCAACCTTCTGGTTATCATCATCAATATAGCTAGAGACCTGTGAGGATACCACAGCAGTAAATCCACCTAACTACACCTATAAGTGATCGCTCAATAGCAGAAAGATGAGAAATTATTTCCAAGAGTATGACACCCATTTTAGTGAATGTTATTGCATGATACACTCTTCCGCATTTTAAAGGGACCACCACGTAAGCTGAATGGGAGAAATTATGAAACCTGGACACACATTGCACAATCAAGAACCTGTAAAAGACAGCACCATTCTTAAAATCTTTGACACAGGACAGGCAAAAAGGAAGTTGTGTGTTCATTAAACAAATACTCTTCTAGTATTAGGCCTGGTTAGGGAGGTAACAAACCATCACCAACCACCAGCTTCATCTTCCGAGACCCCAATTTTACAGAGTTCTAAGAGTCCAGAACAAACATGAATATTGGTACAGTTGTCATACTTATAACTAGATCAGAATAGAAGTCTTCAATAAAAACTGCTGCTTAACTCAGTCACAGGAATCAGAGACCCCCAAGGCACACACAATCCCCAGGCCTGAGGAATAACAGCACCTGCCAGCATAGCAAGTGGAAGAGTAAAGTTAGGAATTTAATGTAGGCAGGCTTGCATGGCAGTGCTGAAAACTATTGCATGGCCAGCTCCTAAAAAATCCCTCTTCAAGCTACCCAGGATAAATCACTTGTACTTAATGTTAAAACCATATGGAACATCTCCAAAGGATACAGCTAATTCATATTTACTGTAGAACATTATGCACGTTATTCAAAGGCTAAAAGGAATTATTTTTATGATAAATTGTTGTTATGAACAGCATGCTGTATCTCAGCATCTGTTTTCTTATGGGTAGCACACAGAAATTGGCACTAAGTAGGATTGTACATCTGATTATCTTATTTTTGTGGTCTTGGCATTATGAATTATAATGGCAAACTTTTATTCTGTAAAACTTATTTTGTAGCTTGTGTTAGGATTCTTTCTTCAATAGAATACACATACAATGCCAGAACAACAACATGTATACAAGACTACCTTGAAGAACTTATGATTGCCAAGAGGAACACTTTTTTCCCCTGAATGTTCATTTTTCCTGTAGAGCAAATCACGGGAAAACTGATCAATGATTCACATTTGAAGTCAAAATATAAATACTACCAAATAACTAGAGAATCAAAGAATTTAAGATTAAACATCTCATCTGTGGAGCATCAAGATATCTGATTTTTAATCATTTGCTACAGCACAATTAAACACTTCTATTTAAAGAAATGGCTAATATACAAAGGTTACCAGCATATGGGAGGAGAAAAATATTTGGAATCTTCAGAGAAACAAATAAAGAATTAAGATCAAAATAAGGATTGTAAGGGAGGAGAGAAGTGAAGCACAAAGAGTTCATCGAAGATTCAAAAAGCCATTAGTAATCTGAAGATTAATGCATGATGTAGTACAGAAATGCATGGACAAGAAAGGAAAAGAAGCTCTTTTCCCATAAAGAAACATTTTTGAAATTGTCTTATTCAAAACAATAAAGGAATGAGACTAAAAAAGAAAGTAGCTCAGACTGCCCTTAGTGCATGGTATTAACCAAAAGAATTTGGTGGATGAAGTTTACTGTAGATGGCTTACAAAGCTCCACTGCTCCAAGATTCCAACTTTTCAGAAATAAAAGCTAATAGAACTATTGACAAATAGTCATATATATTCCTATAAAGACATCTGAAATTGCATTATTCCACCTCTTTTCCCTTCAAGATTACTGATGATTTAACCTTCCTACCCCTCACTACATTAAAAACTGTGCAGGCTATGCAGTAGTAGAAGCAATTAATAATACAAGCTGGACCTACCTGGTCCAGCACTCTTGGGGCCTGAGTGGTCCTGAAGGAGAAAGATTGCCGAACCGGGGGTGTGGGGAGGGGGTCAGGCCTCGAGCTCTCCTAAGGCTCCCATTCTGGCCACTGGCCCATTCAGTAACCTGCTCAATGGAGGGGCTCCAAACCAGTCTGCAGCACTGCTGCAGCAGTGGGGCTCTCTGCCAAGAGCCAGGGGTGGCTCTTCAGTCGCAGGAGCTCTGGCAGAGCTTCACTCCCAGCTCCAGGGCTCCTTGCTCCTGGCTTGCTCCTGCCCAGCCCGGCTCTGGCTACCAGCCAGGCTCCTTTCTCCCAGACCTGCCTCTGAGGCTGTCTGATGCCAGGCTGTCTGAGCTCCCAGCCACTGGCAACCTCTGTGGCTGGGGCTCTCTAGTCCAGCCAGACCATGGGTGTTGCTGGACTAGAGAGTACCAAACCACAGAAGTCCAACCTGTAGTACAGGGGTGGGGAACCTTTTTTGGAACAGAGGCCAATGACCCACAGAAAAATCAATTTGGGGGCTGCACACAAGTGAAAAGCGAAAACCACCCTCACTTCCACACCAGAGCCCAGAGGGGGCCAGCTTAGTATATTTTGTATGCTCCAGCCCTACGGTGGGGCAGTGGGGGGGTGGGGCTGGCATGCCAGCACAAGCTCTCCAATGCTGGAGTGAGCTTTGAGCCTTAGTAGTTTAACGAGTATGAGTTTTCAACATTTCCTGCACTGAGACAAATTGTATCAACTTGGAGAAAAATACATACTGGCATAAAAATGTCATAGCATAATAATTTTGCTTCGCTGAAAAAAGAAAGATGCTGATCAAATAGAGAAGAAAAATTACATTTCAATTGTTTGCAAGTAAACGTAAAGATTCTAACATTCATTGGCGATAATGCAGTTTATATGTCCTAAAACACTTGATCTTAGCCAAAGGCCTGAGAACTATGGTTTTCCTAGGAGAAGAGGAGGTGGGGAAAGCTAACTTGGAAAATTCAGTTGATATAGTAAGCATCAGGAGCAGTAGCACTGATCATTCCTCCACTTCTGAATGAATGACACGTCTCAAATTTTTCACATAACGTAACATTTCTGCTCAAAGGATGACATACCTAATTCTTATGCATAAACCATGCTAAATTGCTAAGGAGTAGATTATGAATATTCATAAACAAACTAATTTAGTCACAAAACCCTGTAACTTGAAAAATACACATCTTCCTTAGACACCTTATACAACATGTTAATCATGAACAAGTTAGTAGAATTAGTTTCTCCTAATTTACCTTGCAAAACTGTACTTCGTTAACTCATGACTTACACACTTAACATTAAGGACTTAATCAGCTTTCGTTATCCATTTTCCTACTCCCAGATAACTACAATTTCACTTTTGGGTATCAGTCTCATTTATAATTATATACTGGAATACACAAAAACATTCAATGCATGTGTTTTCAGTACAGTCAAATTCATTTCGGTACTCCTTGCTCCTGCAATATCATAGACAACTGAAAATATGCATCGCAGGAGCTTTTATCTTAAAGCATATTTCTCAAACTTCAACTACATAACAGGGCCTATAATGCATGGACAATGAACACTGCTGTATAAATGTTGATGGAATAAATGGGCTAAAAATGTTATCATCAATATCCAATATTAAACAGTGTTAAATAAGATTCAGGGTTTGGTATACTGAGACGCTTCAGGATGCTTAGGACCATGGCAAATAAAGCATTGAAATTCTTTTGTACTTTTATTAATGGTACAGAAAAGAGGGTGAAACAGTTAAGCCATCTGAAATATAAAGTATTAAATAAGTCTTTCATTTTAACATTTCTTGCTCCCATTCTCTTTAGGTGCAAAGAGTTTTAGAAGGAAGAAACTGCTTGTTTAACAATCTCTTGGTGGTATCAAAGATGGCAACAGATTTTGAGGTGAACTGGAGATGTTGCTGCTGCTGTTGCTGCAGTCTGAAACTGTTTCATCCCATGAAGTATATGGGATTCAACTGGAGCTGGAAGAGGTGTCAGAAATAAATGGGTTCCTCTGGTCAGGACATCTCCTTTCTGGTCCTAATCCTAAGAGAATGGGCCTAAACCCACAGACTGCTACACTTACCTTCATGCTTCCAGCTCCCATCCTAGACACATTTTTCAGTCGTCTGTATACAGCCACGCCCTACGATACAACCGGATTTGCTCCGACCCCACAGACAGAGACAATCACCTACAGGATCTTTACAGATTTATAAATCTGATACACCCACCTGGGGAAGTGAAAAAACAAATTGATAGAACCAAAAAAGTACCCAGACATGAACTACTTCAAGACAGACCCAAATGAGAAAATAACAGAACTCCTCTTGTTGTTACGTATAGTCCACAACTCAGACCTCTCCAATGCATCATACACAATCTACAACCCATCCTGGAAAATGATCCCTCATTCTCAGAGGCCTTGGGAGAAAAACCTATTCTCGCTTACAGACAACCCCCTAACCTGAAACATATTCTGATAACCATGCTACACAGCCACATCATAAGCCTCCAGGAACCCAGCCCTGCAACCAGAAAAGATGCTAACTCTGCCCACATATCTATACTGACAAATTCATCACTGGAGCAAACAACACTAGCCACAAAATCAAAGGGTCATTTGACTGCTCATCTAGTAATCTGATCTACGCCATCAAATGCCAATAGTGCCCCTCTACTATACATGTTGGTCAAACTGGACATTCTCTACATGAAAGAATCAATGGACGCAAATTGGATATACGTAAAGAAAATACTCAGAAGCCAGTGGCAGAACATTTCTGTTTACCTGACCATAATCTCACAGATCTGAAGGTGGCAGTCTTGTCACAGGCCAGTTCCTCAAGCCAAATCCACAGGGATAGCTTGGAATTACAATACATATGCAAATTCAATTCAATTAATTATGGACTTAATCAAGATTGGGGTGGTGGAACCTTTATCAATGAGGGTGCTAACTACTTTCTGAATGGTATGGGCGCTGCCGCATAAAGCTTATACTTCCCAGGAACAGATCCCTCTGACCCCACTCCTGGGGAGCTGGATGCACTGCCCGCAGTGTGAGGTGAGAGCCAGCTCCCTGGGAGCAGGTGTATGCCAGTAGCCAGCTTTTAAGCTGGCTATCAATCCACACCAGCTCCCACCTGCCACCCTGCTCTGATACAGAAGCAGTAGCACAGCGTGGCAGTCAGCTCCTGGTCCCACTTCCAGGGAGCCTTTTGTCACCCTATGCAGATGGCTCTGATATAGAGCCAGCATCATGGGATGGCAGCTGACACTCCGGGAGCGGGGGTAGAAGCCTTTATCTAACCGTTAATGATAATTGATAAACCCAGGTTTATAAGTTAACTGTTTAAATTGTTATTCTGTTACAACCCTACTGAGTAGTTGAAAACTGACAATCATATAAGGGAATAATTTGCAACAGAGAATGTCACAATCTTATCCTCAAAAAAGCAACATGGAATTTTCCAGCTGTCAGAGATTTAACCAACCGTAGTCATATTAAATTAAGGCCATTATTTTTATAAAGTATACAATTTTCTGATATTTTGTTGTACAGGCGTCATAAGTGAGTTAAATATTGTGTGATTATTCTTCTTGCTCCTTTGTTGATTTAATCAGAAAATGTCTATGAATTTCCCTGTCTGTACTCGGGTCCTACTGTACGCTTAAATAGTGCCTATTTCTAAAGTCTGATGACCAAAGAACTGAAAGCAATTCTCTTTAAGTCCAATATTGCCATAATATGAATCATTACTACAATTGATTATAAAAGAAGAGATATACTGCGTTGTACAATCTTTTCCTGAAGTACGTGTTACTTTTCTTCTCTGGAAGGAACCTTTTTGCACACACGTTAGTTTACATTCTTATGTAGTGCAATTTGTTTGGAGGCTGGTTATTTAAAAAGAGGATGCTCATTTCTGTTATTTCAGTCATGAATTATAGCAGCGAGTGAAGCTTTCAAAATCTGTATTTCTTACAACACTGCTGATCAGATATCCAAATGGTTTCTAAATGGAAATCCAGAAACTGACCGAATTGTTTTCTGACCTTTTGATGAAAACAGTTTAAGCAACAAAGGACAGAAATGACAATTTGATGCCATCTTGTGGCTTTCCTAATTGTGGGAGTTTAATTCTCATTCTGGTCTTTTCAATATTTTTTCTATCACATTTAAAAGCAAAACCTGTGCTTGAGTTTTACTTAGGAACATTACAAATTTAAATACAGCTACAGTACTCTACTGAAAACTCACATAAGTGCAAAGTGGATAAAAAAATCAAAATAAAATTATTTAAATTGGATTTTTTTTAAATAAAATACTAAATATCTAATCTAAAATAACACCTACAATTAAATCTCATCACAAACATACTACATGAATTAATGACTCATTTCCCCAGCCTATTAGCTTTTGCTTCTTTAAAGTTCTTGGCTAATCCCTAAACACAGTTTGTTCCAGCTGATTCCTGTCTATTAACTACAACCAATTGACTATTCAATTTTGTGGACATGAGAAAAATCAACAACTCAACAGAAACGATGCATTGTGTCCTGGAATGCGTGAACACTGGTGACAACAATGATCAGCATGAACGCAGAACAGCAATCATTGGTAGAGATCCTGCACATTATAACATTGATGTCACAGCCTTATACGAAACACACTTCTCTGTTATCAGCTAGTCCAGAGAGGTTGGAGCAGCCTACTCATATTATTGTGTGGTTATCGTGAGGGGCATCCAAGAGAAGTGGGAGTTGGCTTTGCCTTCAGGACATCACTAGTTCCCCAGCTTGAATCCCAGCCACATGCCATCAGTCTTCACCTCATGACTGCAAAGCTTTGACTGAGGCAGGAACAGTGCCTTGTACTTGTTAGTTCATATGCACCCACTCTGCCTGCTGCAGATAATGAAAATGAGGCTTTCTTTCTACAATAACCTGACTCTCCCTCTCCTTCTCCACCTACCTATCTACCTACATGGCCAAAGGTACTCATGGACATCATGGAATTGGAAACGAGGACTCCAATGAGATCCTCCTTCTTCAAACTTGTACATAGCATGAGCTTGCTATTGCAAGCACATTCTTCCAACAGGCGATCAAACAAAGCAACTTGGATGCAACCTTGGTCTAAGCACTGGCATATGACTGACTACTTTGTTACAAAACAAATATCTTTCAGGTGGTAAGTTGATTCCTGCAATGTGTGGCACTGGCCCCTAATGTGACTATTACATAGTTCACAGTGCTGTCTCCTTGAACCTTTGTTAATCAAAACATCATCATTCTGTTGAATTCTGGAAAAAGTTGGATGTAATTAAATTTGAAATGCTGGAGACGTAAGCATTGCTTCAACTCAATCTTGATGGTTCCTTTGTGATCAACAATAAAGGTCCAGAGTAGCCATCCATTATTGAGGAGGACTGGATTAACATCAAGGACACAACCTACAAAACTGCTGTTGAAATTCTAGGTTTCCAAAAACAAAAACACAAGGACTGATTTGATGACAAGGACAACGATGCCCGAGCTCTTCTTGATAAGATTCATGTGACACAGCTGGCCTGGATCAACAATAAAGAGAACGCCTCCATGAAATCAGCATGCATTCCATCTAAGCAGAAGGCACAAGTCAAATTATGGCAAATGAAAGAGGACAAGTGGAAATATAAACCAGTCAAAATTCAAGGTGATTAGACATGATTTCAAAACATTCTATGATGGACTGAAGGCAGTCTATGGGACGTGCATTGCTAGCTCTATACCAATGAGCTCTGCTGATGGCAACACACTGACTACAGATAGTGCTAATATCCTTGACCCCCAGGCTGAACATTTTTGCAACATATTAAACCAGGCATCAATTTTCAACAGAACCATACTTGAAGAGATTCCTCAGTGTGCCAGTGATTCACAGCTAGTTATACTGCCAACTCTTGGTGAGGTACAAAAGAGATATCAAGCAGATAAAATCTGGAAAGGCACATGGCAGTGAACTGATACCATCAGAGATTTATAAAGCTGGTGGTGGCCAGCTAATGTGTTGTCTCACCTGTTTATCTGCATTTGGGAGAAAGAGCAAGTTCCCCAGGTATTCAAAGATGCTCTGACTGTACACATATTTAAGAGAAAAGATGACGTCCATGCTGTGATTACCACCGGGGCATCTCACTGCTGTCTATAGCTGGTAAGATCCTGCTCCACATTCTCTACAATCAGCAGTTATTATTACACGTATTCACAAATGCCATCATCCCCGAAAGTCAGTGTGGATTTCATGCCAGATTAAAAAAAGAAATCCACATCTGTCAAAATGAAAAACCAGTCTCAACATTCAATATTTTGTAGTGTTTCAAACTAAAATACTACATCTTTTTATTTATTATATATATATAATAAATATATAAATATATAAATATATATATATATATATATACACACACACACACACACACACACACACACACAATAAAATAAAATAAATAACACACAACACATGACAACCTACCCTAATACTGTATGTAGCTAACAACAACTGGTTAGAAATACATAAATATCAGCATTTCCAATGTTGTTTCTACGCATGACTCTTCAAGACTGCAGCAGACTGCAATACATTTTTGGGCAAGTATGTATGCAATACATTATTATTCTAAACTATGAAGAGGCATATAGTGATTATTATGATTTTAACCAGAAGGTGCAAATTTTAGCAAGAGAAAATAAATATGCTAGGAAGTTATTTAAAACCACCATGGGCAATTAAATGGAAAAAGGTCCTAGGTGATACGGAAACTAATAATGACAACACAACATACAGTATGTCTGAAAGTAGTATTTTCATTTATCATCAGAAGTAGAGATGAAGGCCATGTTAGTATCTCAGGGAATGCCTAACACTACAATAAAAACCCCACAGTATTGGATACTCAGTGCCTAGGTTAACTGACTTGGGCTCATGGAGGCCAGGTTCTGAAAGCACCTCCCATCACAGGGTTTCAGACCCCAGCCCTTACACCAAGCCTAAATATCTACATTGCAAATTTTGGCCCTGCAGCCCGAGGCCAGTCATCTGACATGGTTCAATCACAGTCAGGCTGTGGGTCTTTACTGCAGCATAGAAATACCGTCAAAAGCCATCAATTAGCCAGGTTTCACCTGGAGATAAAAGGAAATTCAGCTGATGTCACACAAAATCACTCTATATTACAAACATGAAAGCTGATGCCGATAGAATGACCACTAGATAATGCAATAGTAATGCTGTGACAGATTAACTGATTCTATGCAGATTAAGATTTTAGAAGTTGATGCTAAAGCACTCATTTCTGGATTAATAAAAAAATTACAATTTTGACAGAATACTTATTGTTTAAAATGATCAAGGCTAAGCAAATTCTTCTCACAATTTAAAGTCACAGCAAGGAGAAAGTCATTGTGAAAAATCATTTGTATGTGGTTTGAACAAATAAAACTGCAAAGACTTTAGCTAATGCAGCAAAAATTATTAGGATTAGAGGGCTCACTATACCCATTCACTAATTCCTCATTAACAATTCGACTGCATTGACCTTACTATTTTTTTAATCCATTAAGTGTATTCCAAATCACTATGGCATCATTCCATATTAATCAAAGTTTTGTGCCATATCAAATCAGACATCTTCTAGACGTTTAGAGCATTTTTTTTATTACTATTATTATGATGTCTGGGATTAAGATCAGGCTACATCATCCTATTTACTCATTTTAAATATTGCCAAAATATTAGTATATTTCCAGTTTACAGAAACTTCCCCAGTGTTCTAAGATTTACTGATAGTCCAGCAAGATCCCAGCCTGCCTTTTTAATTCCTGGATGCAAATTAGCTGGACTTGCAGATTTAAAAGTGTCTATCCTTAGAGGCTGATTAGCATCCTCCTGAGTTACTTTTGGAGTGAAAAATGTTTCATCATTCTAATACGTTATAACTATATCTGCATTTATTTATTGAACATTTCTGGCTTTTCTGTATTATTACTGACAGTTACTGACACTTCCACCTAGTAACAGATCAATACCATTTGTAGGGATTCTTTGGCTACTACACCACTCTGTCGGCAGAGGGATGTAAATTAGACATATCTAAAGTGCAAATGAAGCCAGGATTTAAATATCCCGTGCTTCAGTTGCAAAATGGCGGCCGCCACTTTTTTCCAAAATGGGGCTTTTTGAAAAAACCTGGCAGTTTAGACGGGGCATTTTCGACAGACATAACCCATTTCGAAAGATCCTGAAAGCCCTGTTGGGGGGGAGAGGGGGAGCAGCGGCCATCATTATGCAAATGAAGCAGGGGATATTTAAATCCCAGCTTCATTTGCACTTTTGATACATCTAATTTACATCCCTCTGCCGACAGAGGAGTGTAGTTTAGTCATAGCCTTAGTTCCTATTATACTTATCCTCATTCTTCTTAATTCCTCAGGCCATAGACTTTTCCTTGTATTCTTTTGCTTCCCTTATTAATTTTCTACAATTCCTAGCTTCCAATATATATTAATTTCTATCAACTTCCCCTTCTTCTATTTGTTTATATCTAATTAACAAACACTTATCCTATTTAAATCACACACACATATGCTTGTACTTCCTACCTAAGACAGCATGGCCTTATCTCAAGATTGCAGCTTTTGGGGAATCTAGTAAAATGGTTTAAAGCCATTCCCAACCATCATTCATGACGATTAATTTAAACTTACAGACTGCACATATAAAACATGCTCATTTTAATAGGCTTGTTAACAAATGGCACCATTATGTAATCAAAAAAAAGGAAGGCTGTTGTCTACATCAGGGCATTCTTGCTGGAATGTCTGACAATATTTCACATTGGCCAACAAGTAGTTAATTGACATTATCTAACTGGACAAGTAATTAGCTTGCAAAGTCTATCCTATCCATATAACAAGCGCAAATTGATCCCCTAATGGCAATTCACATAACTTTATCATGAGTTTATGTAATTCATAAGGAGTGGAAAAGCAGATGTAGTACACTACTACACTGGTGGCGCTAACATCTAAATCGTAAATTATGGAAAAAAATAAATCTTTAAGATCATAAATATAAACAACTTAAAGAGGATCTATTCACTAGGTCTTCCGCACAGGAGCCAGATATGCTGGAAATGATGTACTCCATTTTGGGTACATCTAAACAATATCTCTTTTTTGATAAAGGGATGTAAATTAGACATATTGAAATTGTAAATGAAGCTGGGATTTGAATTTCCCGCACTTCATTTATATAATGATGGCTACAGCTTTGTTTTGTTGAAAAGCTGCTTTTTGGGAAGAAAAAAAAAAAACACCCCACAAAACAAACACACACACACACACACACACACACACACACACACACACAGAGTGGTCAAGACGGGAACAAATAATGAGGCTTACAGGATCTTTCGAAATGGGGCATTTCTGTCAAAAGATCCCCGTCTTGACCGCCTTTTTTTCCCTCCCGAAAAGCAGCTTTTCGAAAAAAGCCATGGCAGCCATTATGTAAATGAAGCACAGGAAATTGAAATCCCAGCTTCATTTACAGTTCTGCTAAGTCTAATTTACATCCCTTTATCGAAAAAGGGATGTAGTTTGGATGTACCCTACATAAATTATGTTGGGAAAAAAAATCCATGAACTGATTATAATGTAAAAGGTGCAAAAATTTGAGGAGCTTGTACTTCTAGAAAAGATAATCCAAGCTATTACAGCCCAGGTACATTTACAGGATTCTGAAAGATGGAACATGTAATGTTATCAAATCCTAGAATTTTTTCAAGTTTCATGTTTGGTGTTTTCAAGATCCAGCTCCTACGCAATCTGGTAAGAATCCTAGGTTTTCGTTTAAAAAAAGAAATTTATAGCTTTCATGATTGTGGAGAACAAAACTTTAAAATGTGATCCTTAAGTGGACAAAAGGGGGGAAAGGAGTAAGTAAAATAACCCAATCTTTTTAATCTCATAATTTTGGCTTGAATTATCATTTTTCCTGAGATGACAACACTGTAGGAAATAGTTCAAATATGCAACTCTATTTATTAAATTTGTACTTGTGGGGGGATTTTTTTTTAAATAAAAAAGAATTTTTTCTTGAAAAAAAAATCTCAACTGCAAGTTCTAGCCCAGGGCTACTCAAGCAGCCCATGGTGCTGCTTGGGTTTATGCAGGGCTCAACACGTAGCCCGTGGGTGGATCCTTTGAACATGCTTTCTAATGGGAATGCACTTCACAACAGCAAGTCAATATAATGGTCTTCAGCTGCTATGCGTTTTAGTAGTACTGTCGGTGCTCATTAAAAGTGCTGTCATATGGGTGGAAATCGGGTAAATATTGCATTTTATTAATATCAGCAGAACTGGCTTAAATAGGGCCTGTGTGTTGTGTAGTCTTGCCTTAATCTTTGTATTCATGCCTGTCAGTGTGAAAAGCTATTTGCATATATTTGAATGTATATGCAACCACTTAAGCTGCTGTACTCAACATGTGCTGTTAGTATCACTGTGGCCGCTAGGGCTTCCAAAGTTGAGTAGCCCTGTTCTAGACATCTACATACATTATTTAATTAATGAGCAAAAGGCACCAGGATGTTTCAGTCTTGTCTTCTGTTTTATTTACCAGGTTTTCCCTTTCCCTAATTTATCAAATAGTACCAACGGATATACCATAAAAGTTGTTACATTGGGGAAATGTGTTTAATTTCACAATTTTCTATTTCACTACTTGAAAATGTTCAGTACTTCTTCTGGTTAGCCTTCTCTCCCCTGCTGTAGAGAATCAACACCTCCAAGTTACCCATTTTCTTAGCTCTCAAAAGCAGCAGTCATGACAAAGCAGGAAGCACTACTGATATGCACAATGTGAATGAAACTATGCTATCCGTTCCCTACTGAAATTGTACTTTTAACACTCATTCAGCATTGGCAAAATCTGGTCAACACTCAATCTTTACATTGTATAGCTATATTTTTGCAAGGATGTGAAAAAGCCACAACTCCAAGAGATATAGTTATAACAAATTAACATCTTCCTGTGAATGCAGGCAGTGTCTATGATAAATCAGTACAGAAGTGCAGCTGCAGTGTTGTATTTAGGAAAAAAGAGAAATGACAAAGGAGGAGAAAAAGCAACAGATTATTCAGGGAGACCCTAGAATAGCTCCGTACATTGTATTTACATATAACCAAATAAAACAGAAGTCTGCAGGCCAGCATGAGTCTTGCAACACAAGCTCTCCGCCGCACCCTCACCACTCCCAGGGAAATGACTCAGGCTTCGACAGTTGCCTCTAGTCGTGTCTGCAGCAACTAGATTTCGATAGCTCAGCTGCGCCTCCCCCAACCCCTTCCAGTGAGATCATGTAGTATTTTTTGTTGTTAGAAGATAGCTGCAATGCAAAGAAGTTAAGTTTGAGAACCACAGATCTAGTTTTATTTTCTTCCAAACTCAAGTGTTAAGGTTCATCAGGTGAGGGAGTTGTGGACCAAAGCTGGGGTGCTCACAATCCTGTCGAGCAGATGCCTGGATGACATGAAGACTGAAACTAGCCATTTCTGGAAAGAACATAGCCTGAGCCTGGCGTACCAAACTACGTAAGTACATACCACCATGTGACTGAGAAGCCAAAGGGTGTCCTCCGGCTTCTCCAACTCTTCAGTTTATAGACTCAAATGAGCTGCAAACCTCTTTAGAAAATCTTGGTGGGGCTTAGCATCATCCTCAGGTATCACAGGAGGTACATGTCGAGATCACACACCTAAATTGAATGGACAGGAGCAAGTACTCTAACAAAAACTATGCCATTTGCTATACTTAAAATTGTTAATTATGATATGCTGAAAACTCTACAACATATATATTTTGAAACAGCATCACCACACATACAACTAGCTTCTGCAGAGCAATTTCAGCCTTTTCAGCCACATACATCTGTATTTAGGAGCAAAACTATTCTATCCTCAGAACTGCTTATTTTGTACCTACCACAGAGATATACAGAGCCTGCAATTTTCGTTTGTATTAGCAGTTACCAGTATTTAATTTCCTGACACAAAAATTGTTAACTCAAAACACAAATTTAACACACGTTAAAAACAATATATAAAATGATTTTAAATAAGCATGCAAATCAAAGCAGTTACGATCGAGAAACAGAAGCATAATGAGAGTGAAACGTTCATGTGGGTAGTCTGGTATGTGAGCTAAGTAACATTGATGGCTACTGCAGTAAAATGAGGCCTGAAACATATATTCATATATCACAGGCCTGGTATAATACCTGGGTAAAAATGGTCAAACTTTTGCTAATATAAAGCAAAACTGAGCAGTGAGCGAAGGCAGTCCCTGCTCACAATCTGGCAAGAACAGGGCTGAATTGCAAAAACACATACCTAAAAAGTACTAGACATGAGTTGTGAACACATTTCAGAGAGATGGTAACAGAATACCTCGTTAGGAAACATCTTGATACCAACATACTTCCCCAGGTTCAGGAAAGGGTTAAAAGGTAACAGCATAACAATGTTCTGCTTGAATAATGATGTACAAAGTAATGGGTGATAACTAGTTATATTAGGGGGTGGCAGCCTAATACATCAGGAGTTATGCGTAACTTTTTGTACCGTATATAAAAACATATCCTAGAAGGCAGTGAAAAGTCCCACCGCTGACTGAGCTGATCCATTGCAATGGGCACATGTGTGTTAGTGGTCTGGTAAAGTCTGCTGGACATGAGGACCGTGCTTCATTGACAATAAACCTGGCCTTGTGCCTTTGTCTCTTATCTGATTTTGTAGTCTTTGGGGGCTCTCCAGGGGTCTGCTGTGCTGGCTATCTGCTCAGAGCTAATGCAGCACTCAAGGGGAGCACACACATATAGCCAAATGGTTATTTACTAAAGCAAAATACCTATCTGAACACCACACTTCTAATTACAGCCACAAAAGATAAAAGTTCAAAAATGTGTCAATATTTGTTTGATGAGAACGTATCATACTTTAAATAAAAAATAAAAAATAAAAAAAAATAAAATAAAGAAACATACATTTCTGGCCACATTCACTAAGAATGTATGTGAACACTGACTGGTTTGCCAATGTGTGTGCAACTGAAAGGTCAACTATGATATTTTGTTGAGAGTAGTGAGCATTTCACATTTACGAAGAACCACCACCATTCCCAACATGCTCATAACTGAGCTTCTACTACACCTACACTCACAGGAGAGGCATATAGTTAACCCACTTCCATGAAAGGCAATAATTATGATGGGAGAAACCTTCCCATTAACCTTCTTTCCACACCAGGGTTACAGTAGTATGGCTGTGTTAAGGGGTATGGATTTTTCACACCCCTAGAATGACACCGTTATACTGACACTGCCAGTGTAGACCAAGCCTTAAGGTAAGTTTTGGAAGAAGTATATGTCCCAACATTTAATAGACACTTCAGAAACATGTAGCAGGCATATACACACCTTTCTCAATACTGATTCTTAATTATTTATAGTATAGTGCCTGCAATTACTCACCACATCCTTTTTTAAAACTACTATTTTAGCCAAAGAAGATACAAATCTTTATTAATATATAGTTCCTCAAAGAGGGTAATCGAGTTTACACAAATTGTATTTAGGATTGGAAATACACAGATCAAAAAAAAAAGGGGTCATTTCAATTAACCTAGTGGACTTTTATACACAGATATTTTGGTCAAAAAGGTATGTGTATCTGATTAAATCATATCAGAACATGGGTCTGGAGCAGTAAGCCTACTGACTGTACTTGGGGAAGCATGAATTAATATTTAATTTCTATTGCTGCAGATACTTGCCCAGTGCCCTACAGAAGTCAGAGGTAGCATTTGATATATGGGAGTCCAGTGAAGAAATTATGTCTCTGGCTAGTCCCATTAGAAGAGTTGCAGAAATGAAAAATCAGATAACCATTTCCAAAGGAAGACAAGATAAATACCCCAATGCTCATCCTTTGGTAAAAATGCATTCCCTATAATTGGGTTAAATCTTTATAGTTTTTGCTTATGTACTGCATGAATCACCAAATTCACACTGTGCCAAAAAAGGATCAGATTGTTTAAAAGAAAAGAACACTGAATGCAAGTTGTTTTAAGACAATCAAGACAATACATACTGTAGATATTCCAGAAGAAGAAAAAAATATCAAGGTTTCTTACGCTCATTGGCTTCCAGTATTTCTGCAATACTTTGATCTCTACCAGTGAAGGAAAGCACTAATAGAAGTGAGATGTACAAACTCCAATGACATTAGTTGCTGCCAACTTCTTTGACTAAACCAAAACCATGAAGAAGAGTTTCCACATGCAGCCATAGGAGTGTGGAATAAAGGCAACGGGGAATTCTCTTTTTATTTTAATTTTATAATATGGTAGGATATACATTCTGTTTTATGTAGAACAATACATTTTCATAGAGCAGTGAGGGGGTTAACCCAAGCTAATATATTTAAATGCTTACAGCTCTTAGCCTCTGCAGAAGTATATCTGGAATAAGAAAATGGAATGTCAAACTTGAAAAAAAATTAAAGAATTTTAAGTTATGGCACTAAATATAAAGAAATACATCTGAAAAATAAACTCATTTATTTAATGATCATCTCATTTTCATATTACTCACTCATCACAACTCTTGCACTGAATATGTATCATTTATCAAATAGAAGTAAAAACCTGTAAGCTTTCTGGCTGCCTTAGGATTTAGTCAAAATGAATGCAAACAATCACGTGGGATTTAGCCAAGCAGTGACGTTAAATTCTGCTCTGTCAGAAGACAGCATCTGTCAAAGCCCACATTTAAACTGCTGCCTGCCTGTGCAGCAGCTGAAGAACTATGGGATGGATTTTATAAACCAAAACCCTTAGTTAAAACTGCTCAAAACCTTTTCAGTTACTGCCTAGCAACAAAGGAAGAAGGGAGGGAGAAGTAAAACCCATTATTGAATGCAGCTGAACCACTATATTCTAGCACTTGCTGCTTAACATTATCACTAGAAATATGGATACTGAGAAGAGAATACAGCACCGCATTGTCCAACAAGGGAAATGCCAGATGTAAAAGCTTCAATGCATCAATTGTCAAGAGCAAAAGAACCCTGATTGGAACACAAGCAAGAACTACGGTTCTTTTGTTTGAAAGATGAACAAAAGACACCAAGACGTGGACACTTATAAGCAAGGAAGGTAACACAGCAACAAGGAAACAGATGGACAGATTGGATACCGTGAAAAGCAATCGCAGGAAGCAGACATTTGGTGAATATGCGCATGTTCGATAACATCTTTTTTGCTGAAGTGATGGCGTGTCAAAACTATTTTCAGGGGGTATAAACCTTTCACCGTAAATGGCCTAAACAAGGAAGGTATGTCTAAATCTTGTGTGTGATATATTCATTCAATTGTCTAGTTCCTTTGCATTCGACAGGTATAGATCTTTGCAAACCTATATTCCCACTGATAACGTTTCTGTGAACAGTGAAAAGAATTCCAGCAGTTCCTCCCCCCCCCGAACCTACACAGAGAACAAATGTCACTACTGTTTTACTTCTCATTAAATATGTTTCTTACAGTCAATTGAGGATTAAGAGTAAGGAAGAGGAATCTCTCTGGCTATTGTACTTGAGAAATAAAGCTTAAAAAAATCTCTTGTTTTAAAATTAATCAGTTAACCATCCTCTCAAACTAGGTCAGATTTAATCCCCATCTGAAGTAATCTTGAAGCCTTGGTAAAATGGCTGTGACACACATGCTGAATGCCCTGAACCATCAAAACAGACCATGCAGTCAAATTACAGTTAAATGGCACCGTGGATGCTTTTTGCACTTGCTAGTACTCCTGTAGTGCTCTTAAATATAAATAAAATGTCACCAGATTAAATATTATCAGCATGCCTAATTCAGAACTAAAAACATGCAAAAGCTACCAGCAGTACAATTAACTACTACATTTTACAAGTAATGTTAGGCTCCACTGTGATTCCCCAAAGGAAACCTTAATACACTGTACCACTCAAGATGGTGAGCATAAAATTTATATCATGCCATTATTACAAATTATCTGCTTAATATGCAACACATTGATTGTTTAACTCTGAATATAAAAAGAAGTCATGATAAATTGCTTTTCAGTCATTTCCACCTATTATTTAAACTAGGTAATCTTAAAATGCCTTGATAAAAAACAGGAATTTCACACTACTATCTTTAATAAAAATAAGATACTTGAATGTAAAGCAATCTTACAGAGCTACAGAATCAACACTTATCTACAAAATCTACCAACAAAACATAATAAATTATTAAAGAGCATTATATAAAAGTGCTTACTTCATCCCAAGCAAGTCTAACATCTAACAAAACTAATACAACTCTGGACAAAGTTTGCACTTCTAATTTAACAAATATGCAGCAAGATGATGTAACTTTAACACTGAGTGGCACCTACACAACAAAACATAACTCCTGTGTGAAATTTTTTCAAAAGTTTAATTTTTTTCAGTGTCTATTTTTACAAAATTAGACAAATTCTCCCATGAGTAATCAGTTAATTGTGTGAATTTTGTTATTTAAAGTTATTGGACTTTGACAAGAAAAAGAAGTGTCTGAGTGTCTGGTTTTTGCAAAGGACTAATGCAGTTAACATATCACCATAGATAGTGGGCCCTGCATAATGTGCTTAAAAACCCTGCTGCTATTTACCATCAGTACACCAATTCTCAGGCTGCCTTCTCAACTTTTCCCTCTAATTAAAGGTTTGCCTACAGAGCTAATCAAAATATGAAAATCCAGGATGTATAAACGCAGAGCTGAAACTAATGCTTCAATCTACAGAGCCATAATTGAGCACTACTAGAAATAGGAAATGAAGCAAAGGTAGAGCAAAGACCAAAAATAAAACACTCAAAATATGTTCTACAGTTTAACTTTGTTAATTCGCAATACATCAACCAATGCACATTCAAGTGTTGAGGAAAAAAAATAGAGCTTTTATAAATAACATGCTTAAAATGCACAGCTGCATACTACAGCTTTCAAAAGGACAAGGTGACTACTCGACCCTCTACGTAGATTTAGTTCCACAGGATATGTTAATTCCAAACTTTGAAAAAAAAACCAATACAGAGCTTAATATTACTGACTGGACAATCTAATAAAATAAAGCAGCTTTTCATAATGCCATTTTAAATGAATATTGCCAATTTTTCTCACAGTTAAGAATTAGGCAAATGTTATGGGGGTAATTTGCCATATTTTTCCAAAAATGTATAAACATTATTCTTAGATAAAATTCTTAATTTAACTGCATGTATTTTCAAATGTTTTCAACCAGAAGTACAAATGGCACAACAAAAACATCAAGTTTTAATTTATTCTTCCAGTAAATACTTCTACAACCTTATAGGATATTTTTAAACACAAGAAATATTATGCAATTTTTGAATATACTACTTTTAATTATGAAAACACATGGAAATCAAGAAACATTTGAAGAAATCATCTCATTTATATGAAGTTTTAATGGTAGGCTTCACATATTAAATTTAAAGAGACCCCAGAAACATGCAGATTCTAAATAAGCTTCAGCTTTTAAAATCCTCCATTTCTACAGTATCCTCCTGTGAAAATTAACTGATTTTTTTCAGAATCTCATTGTACATTGCACATGAGATAGGCAATTGAAAGTATCAAAGACTCTCACTAAAAATGGACACACAACAAAAAGTTATATCAGTTAAACATTAAAACAATTCTTAATAGTTACAGCTACCAACATTAATTCACTGAAATCATTTACATTTAATAAGAGAAGTTGTGATAATGGAATAATTCAGTGTGGCTATTAAGTTACATTGAACTAGAGTTGCTATCCTTTATTCAAGCCTCTCAAAAAAATTTATTTTACTGTATATAACAGCACATGTAACATATATAATGGAATAGCAGTATTGTACCATATATATCCTCACCATCAGGAGCTGTCGTTAGATATTAATTGCATTGAGAGATGTTGTCTGAACAGACACATTTGCAGTAAAACTGTTATATTTGCTTTTATGTAAATTTTAAAAATTAAACTCACTAATTATTCACATAAAACCCATATATATATATATATATATATATATATACACACACACACACACACACACACACACACACACACACACACACAAAATCTCCACCCCTGAAGTGCATGAATATGCAGATCAGCTCAAAACTAAAACCTTAAGGATTTATTTCCTTGTACACAGATGTAATAGTAAGAATCATGTAAGTATTAAACAATTTTATCACAACTTTAAGCTCCATGTTACAGGTAAGGACTGTGTGCATTCTAAAATAGTTTTAAAGGCAGTATGAAGACAAACCTATGAGCCACTAAATTTCAACTTCAGACAGAACTACTTCAACTAAGTGGGTTTAGAAACGGCATACATTAGAAAATCTAAACAGAGGAGTTTAATGTATCTGAGCAAATTTTTTACTGTTTCAAAAGCAGAATTTTGCAACTGTATGGTCTTCTCAGATACATTTAAATTTTTACAAATCATGGTTAAAATCCACACTTACTTGCTCCTCCTAGTGGGCAAAACTACAGCTTTCATTCAGTAAGATAATACTGTTAGCACTGTACCCTAACATTTTGAATGAGCTTTAATCTGCATAAAGAGCAAATCATTTGTCACTTTAAATTCAGTTTGATATATGGCTACTTTTAAAATGTCTATATAAAGTTTTTGAAATAATTTTCTTTCCTATGTGTTTTGGGCACAGACTTGTAGGCTATATATACATACACATGTATGGGGGTAAGTAAAGATTTTTATACTCTATCCACCGTGTGATTTAATAAATCTCTGTGCCACCTTTTCAAATTATATTTTTACAGTTTAAATCTTGTAATTATCCATGTAACGTGTCACTACCTTTTTCAAAATGAAGAATCCAAATATTGGCTTTGGAAGATGATGAAGTAATTAAATAAATTACACATTTACATAAAATAAGTGTTTTCCACAGGAATCCTGCAAGACTGGCTTCTTTTTTCCCCAACTCAAAACCCTGGAGTCTAGAAATAAATTAGAACAAATTGAAAATCATGAACAAATTTGTACCGTGCAATGAAAGGCTCATTTATGAGAGGATATGATCAGCTTTTAATATGCAGCATCATGAAGCTGCCGTATTGACTCTGCTCTTAAATCTCAAAATAAATGTTGAGTTGGGAAATGATGCTATAAAGCTAGTTTAGCAAATTTTCTATAGTTGCAATTGCTAGTATAATTGCTGTAACAGAAGTATACAAAAAACAATTTAAAAACAATGAAAGCATTAAAACTAATCTGTGAATTACTATAAAAATTGAGAGATTGCTGTTTAATATAAACAACTAAAATCAGTATGACTAGTCAATTACATATTTAATTTTAAAATTAACCCCAGACAATTCAGATAAGGAAATTTTTCACTCATCGTGGAATGAAAGGTTAAAGGTGAGTCAAAAATTAATAAAAGCATTTACTATTTGAGGACTGTACAGTAAAAGTGCTGGATCCCAAACATTAATTTTGATAGATACGGCTTCTCATTGAGGTTTTTGAGCACAGGAGAGGCCAATGGAAACATGCCAAGCAGTATACTGTGACAAACAGAACTGTGCTATAATCAGCCTTGCACTGTCTATCCCGCTACCCAAACATGAACCTTACAAAAATGGCCTCCAACTGATGCATACTACTCACTGAATGTCAAATCAATTTCAATTAATGTCAATAAATCTTCCCATCTGGTATCAAGGCCTTTTCATTTGGCCTCTCTTAACCATAGAACAGTTTTACATTTACTATACATAGAGCTGATTTAAGTTCAGACTTTCTTGTCCAGAGTTGAACAAGCGACTTATTATACAGTGGAAATGAGAAGACAAAACAAAGATTTTTAATTAATTAATAAAGTGCTACACTTTCCCCCCAAATGCTAATGAATCTAGTACATTTTAACAAAAAATTAAGTTTGCCTTTAAGTGTGGAATTCAAGTTTCTGTTTACTAGATAATTACACTGGGACTAATACTGTATTAAAATTCCAATGTTATTTGCTTCTTATTTCTCATTGTAACATTCATTATAAAAACCCTGATTTTTGAAGTGAATTGTAAAAGGTTATTTTTTCACCTTTGCAGCAGAGCGACCCATGTGCAGAGCATTACTCCAGGTGAATATAAAAAGATGAATACCAAAGAATAGCAGTGGATTAAAAAGGAAAGAATGAAAAATTTTGTTCAACTGTTATCTTGCATTCCCTTGTTGGATACATACAACATGCTTCAGTGGAGAAGACGACACTGCTGTTTTGCAAAAATGACGTGGAATACCAAAAGGTCTCTGTTTCGCACCCATCTTATTGGCCTGCTTTCTCTCGTGTTTCTTTTTGCTATGTTTCTGTTCTTTAATCATTATGACTGGCTGCCAGGCAGAGCTGGATTCAAAGAAAATCCTGTGGCTTACACTATTCGAGGATTTAGATCTACAAAAACCGAGACAAACCACAGCTCTCTGAGGAATATTTTGAAGGATACAATCCCTCAGACTCTTAGGCCTCAGACAGTCACTAATTCCAACAACACTGACCTGTCACCACAAGGAGTAACTGGCTTAGAGAATACACTCAGTGCCAATGGAAGTATTTACAAGGAGAAAGGTACCGGACATCCAACTTCGTATCATTTTAAGTATATAATAAATGAGCCTGAAAAATGCCAGGAGAAGAGTCCTTTTCTAATACTACTTATAGCTGCAGAACCAGGCCAAGTGGAAGCTAGACAAGCTATTCGGCAAACGTGGGGTAATGAAAGCCTGGCACCGGGTATTCAAATTGTTCGCATTTTTTTGCTGGGTTTAAGCATTAAACTAAATGGATACCTTCAACGTACCATATTGGAGGAAAGCAGACAGTACCATGACATTATTCAACAAGAATATTCAGACACTTACTATAACTTAACCATCAAAACTCTTATGGGAATGAACTGGGTTGCCACCTACTGTCCAAATGTTCCCTATGTTATGAAAACTGATAGTGATATGTTTGTCAATACTGAGTATTTAATACATAAGCTTCTGAAGCCAGAATTGCCACCAAGGCACAAATATTTTACAGGTTACCTAATGAGAGGGTATGCACCTAATAGGAACAAGGATAGCAAGTGGTATATGCCACCTGATCTGTATCCAAGTGAGCGTTACCCTGTATTCTGCTCAGGGACTGGTTATGTTTTCTCTGGAGATTTGGCAGAAAAGATATTTAAAGTCTCCTTAAGTATCAGACGCCTGCACTTAGAGGATGTATATGTGGGGATCTGTCTTGCCAAGTTGCGAATTGACCCTATGCCTCCGCCCAATGAGTTTGTCTTCAATCACTGGCGAGTTTCTTATTCCAGTTGTAAATATAGCCACCTAATTACCTCCCATCAGTTCCAGCCTAGTGAACTGATCAAATACTGGAACCACTTACAACAAAATAAGCACAATGCCTGTGCCAATGCAGCAAAAGAAAAAGCTGGCAGGTATCGCCATCGTAAACTGCATTAAAAAGGACAATACTCCATCTATAAAAAATATCCCATGTGCAATTTGTAAATATTGCTGAAAGCATGTACAGTGAAAAACGGATGAGCTTAATGGGACAGTCTTTATTTAAGCCCTCATCACTTAATGGAGTTTGAAAATTATTTTTTTAATTTTAGAAAAATATAATTGACAATAGTAATATTATGAAACTATAACCAAAAGGTTTCCCAAACAAATTTGAGGAAAAAGAGATGGTATACAAGGATTTTTCGTGTTAATGTGCAATAATAAGCATGCACACTTTGGTGGTACAATTGCTATTTTATGTGCCAATAAAATATAAATGAGCATATTTTCCACATTAAATTATTGCAATTTTTCAAAACGTGCACATACTGCTCTAATTCAAAAAATTCTTTCCTCTGCAGCCATTAATGATTTCATTTTGTTGTCAAAAACTGTTATAAATAAAACTATCCATGTCTAGTTAAGGAAATTTTGCAAGTTTAAAAAGTTCTTCCCTAACTTCAGAACCATATTAAAAAATGATTATACTGAACTCTTATCGCCTGTGAAAGAGCTGCATAATGTGACTGTTATAATTTGAGAAGATGCTATCAATGCATTTTAAAGCACTGAGCACATATTTTACTACAGTACAACAAACAAAACCCACATAGAAGGCTGCTATTTTGCCATATGCCAGCTTGTAAAGTGAACTGAATTTTAGATTAAAGTTTACATTGAAGTAAACTTCAATAACTTCTCAAACTCTACATCCGGGTAGGAAAACGATGGCCTGTGGGCCGCATCCTGCCTGCTAGCCATTTTAATCTAGTCCGTAAGCTCCCACTGGGAAGCAGTCTGAGGTTTGCCTTGTTCCACATGGCTCCACATCCCCCCTCCGACTCCGATGCACAGAAGCAGCCACAGACAGAAGGCTCCATGTACTGCCCCCTCTCCCCGCAACACACACACACACTCCCGCCCCAAACACAGTTCCCACAGCTCCCATTGGCTGGAACCTCAGAGTGGGAACTGCAGGGATGGCATCTGTGGATGGGACAGGGGAGAGGAGCACACAGAGTTGCCTAATTGTATCTTCATGTGGGAGCAGGCCAAAACAGGGATGTGCTCTGCTTCCAGGAGCTGTATGAGGAAGTAAGCACAGCCTGGAGCTTGCACCCCTGAGCTTTCCTCCTGCACTTCAACCCGCTGCCCTAGCCCTGATCCCCCTCCTAGCATCCTAATTCCACAGTCCCAGCCCATAGGCTCTCCTGCACCTTAAGTCCCCTCATCCCTTTGACTCCCTTAGCCAGAACCCTCACACTCCAAACTCCTGGCCTAGCCCAAAGACCCTCCCAATCCTCTCTGTCCTAGCCTGTAGTTCCCTCCAGCATACGAAACCCCTCATCACCAGCCCCCACCCCAAAGTTCTCACACACACTCCAACCATCTGCCCCAGCCTGGAGCCCCCTCTCACATGCTAAACTCATGTGGGTTCCCACCAGAGCCCGCATCTCTGGCCGAAGCGCTCACTCACTCCTGCACTGCAACCCCAATTTTGTGAGTATTCATGGCCCTCAAAACAATTTCCATACCCTGATGTGGCTCTCAGGCCAAGAAGTTTGCCCACTCCTGCTCTAAATTATATTCTGAGGTTTATATCACAATTTTTATGCCAAAGAGCATCCCAGACCTACATACTACTCACCATGCAAGTCCACTATAATCTGCTATTGCATTTACTTTCCTAGAGGTATGTAAAAGTATATGAACAATGAAAAGTTCTAAATCTTGGATCTGATTTGAAAAATGGGGGAGGTTGAATATTACAATTTCCCACCCCTCTCAAAAATACTATTAACGAAGTGAAAGTTGTCATTTGAGCAAGGGATAGTATGGAAGTGATAATTTAGCACAACAGACATTTCTGGATAGTAAGGTTGTCTACAACAACCACCACCACCACCACCCACAAGCACAATGATACATAAGTCATTCCTGTGGTCGACCGAAAATAAAAGGCAAAAGATGTAGACTTATCTAGGGGTGCGGGACCTTTTGGGAGAGAGGAGTCAGGAGCCACTGAGAAGGAGAAAGACATTCCCCTGGCACAGAGCCTTGAGGATGTCCAGGCTAGTATATATGTGCTTCAGTCCCATGGGAGGATGGTGGGGGGTGTCCCAAGCCTTGGGGGCTGCATCCAGTCCCCAGGCCTTAGGTTCCCCACCCGACTTATACTTAAAATTTCCACTCTACCAATGTGCATATTTAGAAAGTTTGGTGGTTCCGATTAGGTTACTTCCTACAAATGCTAAATATTCTAGATCACTACTTGTCATAGTGCCAGATTTACAACCATGTATCTTTGATTTGGTAGAAAAAATCATCCTGCAATCTCTGTTAGTCTCTTTTTTGGGGGGGGAGAGGGGGCAGTATGCTTGACACATTAGGGTAATAGTTATGTGATTTACTTTTATTCTATGGTCACTCAAATCTTCCTTTTTCAATTAACCAGTTTCTGCATTACCCAAGGCTTCTCCAGTTGTCCCCAATGTTTACTGCCTTGGGTTTTCAAACTGTAACACAACAACAGCATTTCTGTTTTGGTTGGTCTTCAGGTAATAATGGAAACAGATGAGTCCACTACAGATGCTGTTTACTCTTAGCAATCTTTGATGTAACTGATCACAAGGCAAGTACCAGTAGGTATAAAAAAAGCTGCATTATAGTGGTTGTGCTTTTTCTCTCCCAGGTAATACAGAATTCCTGCATAATATGAGCCATTTGATCACATGTTAAAGGTCCTGCTGTGTTCTAACACACGCCTTTCTGTATTCCATCTAACTTACTCAAATGGGACAACAATCAGTGATCCCTGTAAGATGTGCACTTGTGCGGCCACTTGAGATTCCAATGCCACCCAGCTCATTAGCAAACTATGCACAGCTAGCTAGATTTTTGTTTGTTTCTACTGGTGGCACACATTCACACATGCCTCAGTGCACATAAAAATAATCCACACATAGAAAAAAATCTGTGAATGTAAAAGATGAGAGAGCTCATTGACCACAGCCATAGTATGAGAGAACTTTTGAAGTATTAAATTAAAAAAAACCTCTCTCTTTCCAGGCTTGTAGGAAAAAATTCTTGAGTAGTTTGTTATTTGTATGAGTGTGTGGAGATGCTGTTTGCATTAAGTGAAAGCTACACTGAAGAAAGAAATCTCATCTAGTTCGAAAAACGATGATGTTCATAGCCATTCACTCCGCATGTACATGAAGGTGACTAAGGTAAAGAGACTTTGGCTGCTTTACCACTGTGCCAATTCCCATTTTTGATTTTCCTTCAAATTCAGATCCAACAGTTTGCTTTCCAGTTGATATTTGTCAGAGATGACATTCTGAATGAAAGCTAGTCAGCTTAAGCTTAATGCAGGCAAAATTGAAATAGTACTGCTGGTTACTGGGAAGACATCTGGAGAAGTGGTTGGGGATGATTGTTTCCTCTGTTAAGGATGTAAACTGTTCCTTGATTATGGATGATACTATTATGGCTTCATAATGCATCCAATAACACACCCCTCATCTTCAGTTAAAAGAACAATGGCTCAGAATGCCTTCCAGCTGACCCAAAGAATACAGCCCTTCCTTTCGGAGTAGGACTTCAATGCTTACCCATGCTTTTGGCACATCCGGTCTGGACCACTGTAATGTACTTTTTAATCTCAATTATTCAAAAGTTTTTACTAATCCAGAATATTGTTTAACAATTGTGAACAAGAAATACACAACACATTACATCTGTATTGGAATTCTGCTTACTGAAGGGTAATCCAAGGGGTTATAGTTAAACCCTGTGTGGCTTGGCACTTGAACTCTTGGTTTTGGCAGCAAGGTATCCTCTAACACACTCAACTTTGGAGCTTGTTCCTCTTTAAAATTTGCCAGTTTGTAAGTATTTTAGGAAGGTTGCAATATCTATCCGTTTAGTCCGGCACTGTAGCTGGCAGAGGACTTGTTAGCATTCAGGTGCATTGTGTGTGTGAAAGAAAAACTGCTTAGTTTTATAAGCCATACTCTCAGTCCATCACATAATTTTTAAAAATGTGTATTGGTGCCTATGGGTAATCGGAAGGCACTTTATAAATACAAAAATAAATATTTGGACTACTAACAAAATAGACAGTCTGCTGAAGTCTTTTTGCCCCAACTATTGTTCAGAACCAACTTTAAGAAGCAAAGGGAATCTTGTACACCAAAGACTATTTCAGGATAAAGTAGTTTAAGTTTTCTCTTGCTAAAACACAAAAAATGCTTTCATTTGTCTACATCGTGTTTAGACACCACTGATTTTCTGCTTACCCTAGTACAAAATAAACAGTTAGCTCATGATTACAACACCACATCAGCAATTTATGCTACAAAACCTTGACTTTGTAAATGAAAAAATTACAATACTATCTTCATTACAAGAAAACAATATTTTGAGTTTTATATTGTTACTTTCCAAAACTAAGATGGATAGAAACTAGATTTTCCATAAAAATAGTTTGAGCATTTGTGCTAAAATAAACTACCTGTTCAGAGGCATGTTCCTATACCACATCTGTACCCACATTCTGTACCTACCACTCAACATATACCTCAACTGCCAACATTAAATTAAATATTTTCATTTATCTGGTTGGATGGTTGTAAGCTAAGAAAAAGAACAAACTGAATCCAATTATAAAATGATATTGTCATGAGTGTTTAAGGGATAGGAATAGAATAAAGAGTATTCTTCAATTATGAGAACGAGTCAGTGAGTTACTTGCAGGGAAATTTCATTGTTTTGGACTTCCCTGGTCCAGCACCCTCAGGACCTGACTGGTCCCAGATGAAGGATTTTTCCAGATCAGGGAGGTCACTTCAGGCCCCCCCCCTGCTGCCAGTCCCTGGGCTTCCTGGCTCCCCCACCCCACAGCCCAGCTGAGTTGCATACTGGCTCCCGCAGCCCAGCTGAGCAGTGTGCCCCCTCGCAGCTCAGATGAGCCCCGCGCCAGCTCCCGCCCCGCGTCCCTCTCCACCACGCTCCGCCCAAGTAAGCTGCGCACCGGCTCCTGAGCCCCTACTCCCCTGCAACTTGCCAGAACTCTCTGATCTGGAACATCCATGGTCATGCAAGATCATACATATTGCCAGACAAGAGAATCCCAGATTTAGAGGTGCAACCTGTACTTCCTTGACTAAAAGGAGACTACACAAAATAACCATGAGATATCCAGAAAATGACTTTTTAAAAGATAGACAATATATCTATTCAACGTGCATCTTCAGCTAAGAAAGGGAGCTAGGTATTTTGCCAGTTCAAATATCAATACTCCTTTCCATGGAAAAATGAGGTCTTATAACTAACCACATAGGGATGGGAGACAGGACCAATTATGCTAGATTTTCTGTGCAATCTTGGGCAAGTCTCATGACTTTTCTCTATCTCAGTTTCCACATACAAAATAAGGAAAGAAATACTTTCCAGACCAGAGTGATTTTGGGGGGGAGAAATTCAGTGTGTATAAGATACTTTTGAGATTTAAATGGAAAATACTACAGAATAGCAAATTGTTGTTAACTAGTTCAAAGTTATTAACTCAACTTTGCACCTTCAACATACCATCTGTTCTGTTATTAAGCACTGGTAAATAGTTTGGCATCCTAGTTCAAGCTAGGAATGTTAAAATGTGTTCAAGTTTGTAAACGTGTAACGTCAGGCGGCTCCACAGGAGCTGGTACACGTGGGGAGGTAGCTTAAAAGCTGGCTCCCCATGTGCACTGGCTTCCACCTGCTTGCCTGTTTTATATTTCCTTTAGGGCATATCTACAACACAGATTTAAGTCAAACTATGTTAAATCAACTTACAGCTGCCAGTGTAATTATTTTAGTGGCTGATATGCATGTTCTCTTTCTTCTAACGGTGGTGTGCATCACCAACAGGAGCACTTCTACTGACTGAAGGGAACAGGGTGGGGGATGAAAGTGAGGGCAGATTTTGTGCAGTTCCCTGCTGGGAGCAGAGGTAGTCACTGAGGCTTGTTGCCTTTCAGCAAGGAGCCCTGAAGTTGACAAGATAGCCAAGAGCTCATGTAAGTAACTCTGAGTAGGTCTACACTGCACTGTAGGTCGAAATAAGATACGCAATTTGAGCTATGCAAATTGCGTATCTTATTCCGATCTTATTTTGAAATAGCTTATTTTGTCATTTGGTGCTTGTCTACACAGCGTCAGATTTCAAAATAACCCACTATTCTGAAACGTCCCTTACTCCTCGTGGAATGAGGTTTACGGAGACATCAAAATATATTCATGCTAAACCATGCACTATATTTCGGTAGCCCTACTATTTCTAAGGATTTTTATCTTAAAAATAATGTAAAAGTGCAGCTAAAAAAATCCTTACTCCGAAGGGTCTCTTTTTCCTGACCTATTTTCCTGCTGTGCCCCAGCCCACACAACCTTCAAACGTGAACCAGTATGAAATAGTTGAAAAAACTAAGAATGAAATTAATATTTACAGTTATAAGTAATTAAAAGCTATGTGAAAACTTGAGTGTAAAGGAGGTAATAAACAATACAAAAACACCAACTCCCTTCACATTTCATGTTAAGGATAAATACTGATGTATAACTGAATCCATAACTCTCATCTATAGTTGTTTTTTTTAAATAACTACAACAAAAAGTACGTTTACTAAACTCAGAAAACATCAAAATACATAATTAAAAAAGCAACGTATGTCACGTACAAATATTTATCACTTTAAAAGAACAGCTTATTTAGCCATAGGCCAAGGGATGCAGGACAATTGCAGTAAATGAAGCTATGCTATTGGACCTTAAATGTTACTAATAGAAGACTGCCCAAAGCGGAATTTACAAGGATAGTGACTCAGATACAACATCCTCCAAAACAGTCTATTTCAACTGGTATGTGCTAATGCCTTGCAGGACTAAAGTAACTCAGGTCTGTAAGCCATACTTTAGCAACGTAGCATTTATTGTACTATTGCAGGTCAGCTTCTTACCTAGAGAATTGATCATCACGGTCTATTTTTCCCTGCTAAACTATTAACATATGCATCAAGCCAGCTGTACAATGATTTAGAAAAGAGGCAAAGAGAAGGCAAGAATGCCACTTTTACTCTGTATAGAAGACACAAATAAAGTTACAGAAGTAAGGAAGAGAAATAGCTGACCTGAGTAAGTTACAAGACAATCTAATTGTCAGGCTAAAAGATGAAATCATCAGGCACTATGGAGGCGGCAGCTAACTCAATATTATAGTCAGGGTTAAAAAAAAAATGGGACACCAGTCTAAATGTTAAGAACTTTTTTAAAAAAGTGTTCAACTAGAAAACAACGGTTGAATCTATAGCTTGAAAGCCACAAACAGCTGTCCATTGTGAAAGAAAAATTACAAAGTTGGGGGTAAATCAATTTCTATGTCAAAATTTCAGTTACAAAGCATGCTTTTTAACAGCTATACCTAGATCAGAGGCAATTCTACAGAAAGTGACATGAAAGCATATCATCAGGTCACTAACTCCAGAGGTAATGTTTTCCACAGATGGCTGTCAACAAATACTCAAAACAAACAGGAATGAAAACTAGATCTGACTTAACATTTAATTAGTTTCATTTACCATGAAATTATTAATTACTGTTCTCTTTTGATTAGTGCAGTAATAAATGAGAACTATCCTGGCTACAGAATGGCACCTTCCTTTCATAGTTAAATGATTACAAAAGGATTCCGCTGAACATGGCTATAGATAACACTACCATGTTGCTTTCCTGGTATTACCATAGCAACAGTTACAAGAGCTCTTTCCTAAGATTTAAATCTGGCAGTTTCACAGCAACACTATGGTGATGCTGTATTTTGCTTTAAGCCAACTTCTCAAACCACAGCCATTTTCATCACACTTTTCAAGAACTAACTCTTGGTCAGAGTACTCTGAATATAATCTTGAATGACTTAATTTAAGAAAGTCACTCCAGCATAAGAAACACTCGTGGCTATGCCTTTATGTAATCTCAAAGATTCCAACTAAACCAATTTAACTAAATGTTAAGTTTCGTTGGTGTAAAGTTGCAGTCAATTCAGTTAAAGTCATTAATAGATTTCTCTCTCAAAGGGTTATACTCTTGGAATCACTGATCAACAAAGTAATACAAATATGTTTGACAAAGAAATGTCTAAATAGAAAAGAATGTGTGTGTATAGTAGAGCTTTCGTGAGCACAGGCCAAAACTCCGGTCATCTGAAGAAGCGGGCTGTGTCCATGAAAGCTCATGATACCCATCTACATGTTTTGTTAGTCTATAAAGTGCTACCAGACCATTTCTTGTTTTTTAAGTTTATCCTGTACAGACTAACTCGGCTATCCCCTGAAGCTTGTACATAAGAGAGATGTCAACATATAGACAACATGATTAACTGATAAACCTGGCCTTATCAGTTAATCCTGTTGACTACAGCCCGTGCGCGCGCGCGCACGCGCACACACACACACACACACACACACACACACTTACTGCCTTTGTATACAGAGGCAGCAGCGTGGGTGAGAGCTGGGAGCTGGTTTTTAATAGAGACACAGCAGCACGGGATGGCGGGGGCTCCTCGGGAGCAGGGCCGGGAGCTGCTGGCCCTGCCTCAAGGGACTATCGAATAGTGTAACTACTAAAATTTGATGCGGTTACATGGCTATTGAATTACACGCCTACATCCCTAGCATATACTTTTGTGTATACTTGCAAAAAAAAAAAAATCATTTGACAGAGGAAGAGGATAGTAGGGATGTGAATGGTTAACTGGTGCGGGCTCAACAGCTCCCTACCCGCCATGGGCAAGGGACTGCGCCAGCCCTGTGGGACCTGCTGTGGGTGTGGGTCACTCCAGATCAGCCAGAGTAGCACTCGTCCGCAGCACACCTGGGTTTGGCCCGCCATGAACAGAGGCTGCTCTGGTTGGGCTGGAGTACTCCCACCCATGACAGGAGGCCTGCTCCAGCCTGGATGTAGAGGGAGGAGGTGGGAGGGCACTCCAGCCCAGTCTTTATCCCTGTTTAATCAATTAACTAGTTAAACAATGTTTATAATAACGTTTAAGTGGTTAAACAGGATTTTACATCCCTAGGGATAAACATACAATCCTTTCAGCTCTTGATTTGTATGCGCAACTACCATTTTCCACAGGAAGCAAAGCAAAAGACAAACACTGTGGAAAGAACCATCTGAGAGTTACTCCAATTATGTCAAATGTTCGTACTTCCACGTAATACAAATGACAGCCTTTTTATAGGCATCCCTTTAAAGTCCACCTAGACGTTGATTTTTGTAGACATAAAAATTTAACTATTAAATTTCCACTTGCACCATGTCCGGGAGCTCAGACTGCTCCCCCCGCTGGACAGGGGCTGCTGCCACCCCCAGGCAGCTGCTTCTATCAGAGGCAGCAGCACAGGGCAACAGGCAGTCGGGCTGCAAGGGAAGCTGGTTTTAAACTAGCTCCCCTCATGGACCAGCTCCTGCCTGGCACCCTGCACTGCTGCGTCTATATCTATGTGGAGGGGCAGGGAGCTCCTCGGGAGCAGAGCCAGAGTGCACTGGCTGCTGGCCCCGCCCTGGGGACTATAGATAGTCAAGTAACCGATAAGAGTTTATGAGTTAATTGACTATTCAATTAACCAATATTTAATATCCCTAGACCCAGTTCCTAGTAAGAGCTATGTTGATTAGAGGGCATCTCTTGTAAACATACCTCCCACCTCTCAGGGAGTTAAGAGTTCCCATTTAAATGGGAGAAACAATCCCTTCAGCATAAGCAGAGTCTTCATTGAAGCACTACTACATTTTAAGTGTAAAGAAGCCAAAAGGCATGTGAACAAACACCCTCATAAACAATATGCACATTTTGGGGGCATTTTTGAGGATTCGAAATATTTGCTTCATCATTCTGAATGCACTGAGATTTCCCCTTAAAGAAAAATAAATAAATATAAAAACAATACATCCTCTACTGAGAATTTTCAAGTAAATCTTAATTAGCTTATTAACTGAACACATTTAAAAATAACTGCTTTTTGATTTTGGTATGTCTAATTGTTTCGGTGCCCTTCAACAAAGAAATTCATTAAGTTTCAGAGCTAAAACTCACTCAACAATAGACACTCACAAAAAAAATACCTTTTCCAGTGTTGAGCCAACAAAATGGCTGTGCCAGTACAAACCCCTAAGCTAGAAGCCATTTACACTGGTGCACCGCGATTAGCACATATGCAGCCGACCTTACTTTCAAATCAAGGTAAACTGCCCCAATATAAGTAACTGCTACACTAGCAGCTGAAGTACCAATGCAGACAGTGCTTACAGCATGTTCTGTGTTTCCAATTCATTATGTATACATTTTTAATAATAGTGGTCAGTCTACTAATATATTATTTGTGGTGCAGTTTGTTTGCCAAATATATTTTACAATTAACATCGAACCACTGTCAGATCTAGGAGGGTGTTTTTTAAATAGAGAATGGGCTCGAAAAGATATTTCCATAATCATACACTGGAAGCAAACATGGAAGTGTTTATCAAAACAACTGTCTTACAGTTCATCAAGTGATTCAGTTGTCTTCTGGACATTAGAAAGTCTATTGGAGTGGAGTGCCTCTCCTCTGGCTTTCATTCAATCTTCATGCCTACTTCCCCACTCTGACCTCAGCTACTCTCCCCATCTCCCCCCTTGTCACTGTCTGATGCCCCTCAATTTATTTTCTACTGGTAATCCACAAAAATGTTATACCTAAAAATGTATGTGCTTATAACTTCTGCACATTTTAAACATTCTGGGTATGAAAATGTTAATAATTTTCAAAGAGCTCTAATTTATCTTAAGACTGCAAACCTTCCCCCCCCAAAAGAAACCCCCCCCAAAAAAACACAAAACACACCACCACACACACACACACAATACACCCCTCCATAGACAAAATTTTCTTCCCTCTTCTTTGCAAGATTACGTTCCTAAGAGATTCCTAGCTCGTCTTCTTTTCTCTTCCCCAGAGATATTCTGACACACACACACACACACACACACACACACACACACACACTCTTCGACACATCTATTCAGAACACCCAGGTTGCCTAAGTATTTCTGATTAACTCCATCCTATAGCTCTCGGGGGTAAGGTTGGAGCCAGTACACGCGAGAAGCAGGCTTTCAATCAGAAGCAGCTGCTCCACAACGGGAAGAGGGGTGGGGGTGGGGAGGGCTTCACAGAGCTGGCTCCTTACACATATCGGCTCCTGCCTGCCCCTCATAGAAAGCCGGCTCCCACCTGATGCACCTTCACCCTCTGTGCTTCTGTCTGTATCAAAGGCAGCAATGTGGGGGTGGAGGAACAGGCGACTCCTCAGGATCTGGTGCACATGGGAAGCCGATTTCAAAGCCAGCTCCCTACAAGCAACAGATTCCACCTGTATCAGAGGCAGTGGGGGGGGGGGAAGGGAGGGGAGAGCCATGTGTGTAGCCATGAGGATTAACTGATAATCCCAATCTGATCAGTTAAGCGTTTATATGACTATGCGCTAACATCCCTAGACTAAAGAAATCTGTTTCTAAGTTCCACAAAATTCTAGTCAGGTTTCCCCAAGGTATAAACTATTAAAAGTTACCATCTTATTCTTCTCAGTTGTGTTCCTGAGGAAATTCTGGCAGCCTACAACAGAATCAACTATGAACATTCTAAAATCAACAATGCCAACAAAGCAGCAGCACACTCAGCTCACAGGGCACCGGGAATGCCTGGGAACTACTGAAGCAGCTATAATGGTGATATGGTGGTGAGAGAGACAGGAAAGGTCGAGATCAGATCCACATACTTCAGATCTAGTATATGGCCTCCAAATCCCATCCTACTCCCTAGGAACAACACATGGAGAAGCATGGCCCCGTGCCCCAGGGGGAATTGAAAAAAGCAAGAGCTAGTCCAGGCTCCTTGTGATCATACCTGAAACCCTAGGGAAGAGGGAGGGGGGAAATAACAGCCTTCTCCTGCTGTCTGCTAATGTAGTTGGACCTGTAGCTTAAACATAAGAAGTTCATACAGTAGAGGTGACATCAGTATTCAATTCTTCCTGAAAGTATGTGATGGTAATTGTTAAATGTCAAATAGTATGAAAAAATAGTGATAAATCATTGAGGTCTCAAAATAATCTTGCATATATTCTCTTGAATATTCATATAGCCATATCTGAGAAAGTGTTCAGACATCTCTATACTAACAACCTCTGTTTAATGAGTGAGAGAAATTCGTGATTTGTTCATCTGGAAGAGAATGTGAGAAGTGTTTCCTTTAAGCTTTACAACTTCACAGGTGACTATCAGCCCCACCCAGTCAGTCAGCTCCCTGCAGGGAGCCTCTGACTGGGCAGGGCTGATTAATCACCTGTGAAGCTGTTCTGGGGCCCAGCTTAGAGGGAACCCTGAAGGTGAGTATCAGCTATTTCTATTACCTGATTTAACACTTGACAATTAAACAGTTTTCTGTATTTTTTCCAACTTTTCCACTTAATAGGATGTAAAACATATTGATCTTTCTTAAGATGTATTCTTAGCATGCAGATTTTTTAAATTACATATTACAACGACTACATGGGATTACTACTCATATGTGAGCTAATATAATATTGAAATTAAGAGTAGTGAGCCTTGAGGAGCATGAAGTAAAGCTGCACTAAGACTCCCTTCTGCCCAAATTCTATCAACTGAAAAGGATAGGAAAGGAACCTGCTGTAATGAAAAAAATATATCCAAATTTCATCCTAGGGGACCTTCTGACTTTACAGTGGCCTGACTGCACTTCCATAATGCAATGCAAATATACATGTATATGAAAGCTGGCCTTGACAAATACTTATTATGAACCAAAACCCACAGTGGGACAAGTTTTCGGCAGGTGCTTTCTTTTCATGCAATTTGTACCTATTTATTTGTCTTTAGAATTATAGGTACTCGAGTACTGTGCCTGTAAATACAATTGAGGTAATTAGTTGTGCAAGTATTGCACACGTAAATTTTACAGGTGAAATTTGTAAGAACGGGAAGACATTTTTGGAAAAGACCAGACTTTTAAGCAGTCTGAAAATAAGGCAATATGCTAAGGAAGCTTGGGATTTATTGTCATCTATTTTTACTGCTTAATACAAATGCAACTTTCTGTCCAAGTCTAGACACATTTGGAATTTTTTTTCATGGAATAAAGCATAAAGTGAAATTTTCAGGATTTGAAATTATTTCAGTTACACTGTATCGCAATAGCATCTATAACCACATTAAATTACAAGGTACTTTATGTGCCTACATGAGACAATTGCATAATTATCAACAGTTAAATTGTCTAGAACACAAGCAGTAGAATATTACGCACAATTGATATCAAAGTATACTTTGCCCAGAAGTGTCCACTGAGTTTTATAAATAAAATAGATGTAGAACATGTTAAGCAAACAACTCATTTTCTTGAGATGTAACTAGATGGCTGATACTAACACTGCTATTTGTTTGTCCTACGCTCAAATAGCTCCCCAACATTAACAAGTAAGTAATTCTAGCAAGTAGAATTAAAATGAACTAAAATGCAGGCCATGCTCCAGATTTCTTGCGCTAGAACTGTGGGAGAACTGTGCCAAAAGGTGGTTTTCAAGAAAGAAAAATAAGAAATTAAGGCACGAATCAAATCTCTCCCCCTCTCTCCTTTCTGGATTGTCTGTGTACTGCCGTGTTACACTCCCACCAGATGTCAGGGTGATTAAAGTCCTCCATGAGAACCAGGGCCTGTGATCTGGAAGCTTGTCTTAAGTTATCTGACGAAATCCTCATCTACTTCATTCACCTGATCTGGTGCTCTATGGCAGACACTGACCACAACATCAGCCCTGTTGTCCTGCCTCTAAACTTAACCTGAAGACTCTCAATAGGCTCCCTCTATATACTTGAGCCATGAGCAATCGTATTGCTCTGTTACATACAGTGCAACTTTCCACCTTTCCTACCCCGCCTGCCCTTCCTGAAAAGTTTATAGTCTTCCATGACAGTGCTCCAGTCATGTGAGTCATCCCACCAAGTCTCTGATATTCCAATCAAATCACAGTTCTTTGACTGTGCCAGGACTTCTAATTCTTCCTGTTCATTTCCCAGGCTTCTTGCATGCATGTACACACATCTTTGATAACTGTTTGCCTTACCTTCTTCATACAAATCAGGGGTTTGCCTCTGTTACACCTTCCTCCTTGTGTTTCTTCCCAGCATCCCACTCACCTGAGCGCTTAGGTCACCATCCCTTGACGAATCTAGTTTAAGCCTTCCTCACTAGGTTTGCAAGCTTGCCTTCAAGGATGCTCTTTCCTCTCTTCATTAGGTGGATACTAACTTCTCCAAGCAATCCCTGTGCCCGGAAGAGCATCCCATGGTCGAAGAATCCAAACCCCTCTCTCCGATACTACTTGTGCAACTCCACATTTACTTCCAAAATTCAACAATCCCTACTTGGACCTTTCCTTGTACAGGAATATATCTAAGGATTCAGAAAGGATAGTGCTTAGCGTAGTAAACCCTTTCCACTGTTCATGCCATTGCAGCTATATTACTATTAGTAGTATGCTCACTCAACCAGAGCCAGCACAATTATGTCTACCCAAATTGTACTTCCAGCTACAGTTTGGACATGCTCTGGTCCTCCTATATGTTAATTGAGTCGCTAGCACATTGGGACTGAGGTTCACTAAATTCCACTAATACTAGTGCTAGATATTTTTCTTGTGATTAAAAAAAAAAATTAATCCCTTCCAGTTTGTTAAAGCAATTCATAAAACTGCCATATGGATTATAATTTATACTTAAAATATACTGAAAGCAGTAGTCCTAAATGAACACCTTAAAATAAATTACTGATTTAATGGATTTCTCATAGGCCTAGTCTACACTGGGAGTTTAGGTTGAACTTAGCCGCATAAGGTTGCTAAACAAAGAGTCCACACCACCAAGACCGTTGTCAATATAAAGGGCTGTTAAAATCTATTTCTATATTTCTGCTTTTACAAGAAGTAACTGCTATATTCGTTTTTGCATGGTTGACTTTCCAATAGTACAGACACAGAGCTGTGAAATTCAATGTTCTTGGCCTATGGGAGGTATCCTACAGTGCCCCATGATGACCTGTCTGGCCATGACTTTCAACTCTACTGTTCCAAATGAGCAGGAAAAGGACCAAGAAAGTTTAATTTTATTTCCTGTATGGCCAGTGTGGCGAGTAGACCTCAGAACAGGCAGCACACCAAACCATGGAGTTCAAATTTCATGAGTTCATGAATTTCCAGGGTTACAGATGAGCACCAGCATGGAGCATGGACGAAGTCCTGTACCTCATTGCTGTGTGAGGAGAGAAAGCTGTTCTTGCAGAACTGCGAACTACCAAAAGAAACACAGATATCTCTACCAAGATCAAAAGGGGAATAGAGTCATAGAATACTATAAGTAGAAGGGGCCTCTAGAGGTCATCAAGTCCAGTCCCCCGCCCTCCTATACTAGATCATCCCCCATACATGTCTATCTAACTTACTCTTAAATATCTCCAGTGACGGAGATTCTACAACCTCCCTAGGCAATTTATTCCAGTGTTGAACCACCCTGACAATTAGGAAGTCCTAATGTCTAACCTAAACCTCCCTTGCTGCAATTTAAGCTTCTTGTCCTATCATCAGAGGTCATGGAGAACAATTTTTCTCCCTCCTCCTTT
Source organism: Apalone spinifera (assembly GCA_030068395.1). NCBI lineage: Eukaryota > Metazoa > Chordata > Testudines > Trionychidae > Apalone > Apalone spinifera. The sequence continues at coordinate 14,577,469 of JANRFK010004893.1, read as the reverse complement.
TAACACCCTTTTAGGTACTTACACACAATATGTCCAGCAGTGCCGCATGAAAATAAAGGAGCTGAGGCAATCATACAAAAAAGACAAAAAAGGCAAACGGCTAATCTGGAGCATCACTGCAAACATGCCACTTATACAAGCAGCTGCATTTGATCCGTGGGAAGGTCCTAACCAGCTTCCCTAACCAGTCTGTGGATTCCGCAAAAGACATTCAGGCAGCAGCATGGAGCACAAGATGGAGGAGGAGGAGGAGAATGGTCAGCAGGTGAGTGGGGCAACCAAGATCACCAAGAAACAAGAACTTTTTGTAACTCTGGAGACAATCTGCTCATCCTAGAACATTTCACAGGTGGTCAGTATTGGGTAGCAGCAATACCAACACTTCCACTGCTTACCGGGCAGTTAGAGGACATTTAGGGGATTAGATTAGAGCTAAATAATAGTACAGAACACTGAGAGCTAAGGCTGTAAACAAACTTTATGGGACCATGGGAAACTTGGCCACATGCATGGAAAGTGGACATCTGGCTAACTAAAATAATTCTGGAAGACGGATGTTTATGGACAAGATTGTTGTCCAGAACTGATCCTGAGAAGGGGACTTCTGGTGAGTGCACATTTTTTATGTTACTAAAAGTGAATTAAGGCAATCAGACATGATCTGTTGTGATCACTACGTCTATGCAGTGGGGGTCCACAGAAAGGCTTGTTAATGTGTTTGGAGACAATCCTCCCTGCACATCTCCATAAAGCTCTCAGACAAGGACTACACTACCAAGAAAAATCAGAAAAAGATACGCAAATTGTGAACTGTATCTTTTTCCGCTTTTCTATCAGAAGAAGCTTTTCCAAAATTTGGCGCATCTACATGGCGCCAAAATTTTGGAAAAACCTGCTCTTTCGGCACATCCCTTCTGCCTTGTGAAATGAGGTTTACAGGTTTCAGGTCAAATCAGGATCTTAGATGCCTATATACAAATGCGAGAAGTATGGGAAAT
>JANRFK010004893.1:14561920-14576371 GCA_030068395.1 Apalone spinifera | reverse complement strand
GGGGACTGGACTCAATGACCTCTCGAGGTCCCTTCCAGTCCTAGCATTCTATGAGTCTATGAAAGAACACTTCCCCTTTTCCATAGCCCTAGATAACTCTTTCAAGCCACTTCCCCCCCTCCCTCCCCCCCACATCAGGCAGAGCCCATGGATCTGATCCGTCCCTGGCTTGCCTGACTCCAGCCTGCAAGGCTCAGCACTCCCTCCTCCCCGTTCCGTACATGCATCACTATGCAGTCTCATGGCTGCATAACTATGCAGTCCCATCAATCGGTGCTTGCCTCAGTATCAGAATCAGTATTCCACTGAGTCCAAAGGATTGAATGTCGACAGCATTTGCAATTCGCTCAACTCCAGTGCTTCGCGGAACATCATGTTCATGGTCCCCTGAGATTCCTGCTTGCAAACCTTGGATACGCTCTGGACATACTGCAGCATTAGATGCACCAAGGTTAACACCAGCATCATAAAGGATTGATGATTAACAAGATCCATGAAGGAATCCATGTTCATGCTGCCATGGGATTTACATAGATAACTAGCAAGAGAAAAAAGGCCACAAAAGGACTGTTTACTGTTGTGGAGGGAGGAAGGAAGCAAGTTCATTATGGGCCGCTGACAACATGTATCCAGAACCAGCCACTGCTAGGGATGTAAGCAGCTAGTCAACTATCCAATAAACATATGCTTATCGGATAGTCAAGGAGTGACTCGACTAGTTGCTTCCCCAGCCCCTTGCTGTCTCTATCAGAAGCAGCAAGGGGCGGGGGAGGGAGGCGGGTACAGGAGCCAGAGCTGGGGGAGCCAGCTTAAAGCTAGTTCCTCCCAAACTGTTTCCACAGTGGGAAGGTAGCGAGCTGGGAATCAGTTTGTGCCCAGTCCTGGATGCTGCGCTTCTGCTTTTTAAGTGTATTAAGAGTTGACAGGCTCTTAATACATTTAAAAAGCAGAAGTACAGTGGGGGGGAACCAGGCACAAGCTAAGACAGCTGATTCCTAGCTCACGCCTTGTCTGTCCCCCTCCCCCACTCCATTTTTGCTTTTTAAATCTATTCCATCAACTTGTCTATTAGTTAATTAAATGCAATTTAACATCCCTGGCCATTGCACAGTTTTGGTCCCAGTGTACCCTGGGAGCATAACTGAGAACGCAGAGGGGCAAAGACACTGTGGAATACCTACCCACAGTGCATTGCTCTTTGACAGTAGCCATCATACTGGGGATGTGCTACTCTGAGCTACATCAAATTCTTGCAAACAATGGGGACATGCACCTTTGACTTAGCAAAATTTCAGTGAGGACTGTTAGCGATGAGAAAGAAGCTACAAATATGCTAGTCGATTAGTTGATGGGGGAGGGAGGGGAAAGACTGCAGAGGTTTAGCTCCTAGCCCTGGGAGCTAAGCCAGCTGTGGCTCTACCTTTTGAATGTATTAAGAGCCACCAAGCTTTTAATACATTTAAAAGGCTAAAGCGCAGCTAGGGGGACCAGATGCCAGCTGGCAACCAGCTGTCCCAGCTCACACCTTGTCCCCCCGCTACCGTGCTTTTGCTTTTAAAATATATTAAGAGCTGCCTTTTAAATGCATTATGGCTAAGATGCTTATTGAATAGTTGACTAGACACTTACATCCCTAGTCTAGACTAGGATACTCCTACCAGTTAGACTGCCTAAATATGCCAGAATCTGTGCTTTGCTTTCTAACCAAAGGATATGAACAGTATACTGTCTGCAGTTATAATACAGGTTGAACCTCTATAATCCAAAACACCCTTGTCAAGAAACATCTGTCTTCCAGAATTAATTTAGTTAGCCAGATGTCCACTTCCAATGGGTGTGGCCAAGTTTCCAATGGTCCCATAAAGTTTGTTTATAACCTTAGCTCTTAGTGTTCTGTACTGTTATTTAGCTCTAATCTAACCCCCTAAATGTCCTCTAGCAGCCCAGCAAGCAGTGGAAGTGTTGGTAATGCTGTTAGACAATACTGACCTCCTGAAGTCCAGAAAATTCTTGTTTGAAACTGGTCAGATCTCAAGGGTGCTGGACTAGAGATGTTCAACCTGTATATAATACTGCTCTTTGTAAGCAAGCGCACTTATTCTTATGGTGAAAGCATTAGAGAAAAAACTTAATAGAAACAATAAAAGAACCTATGTGCATGCTAAAAAGCTTAACAGAGGTCAAGACAAATGCCAACAGGAGTTCTGATAGGTGTCGGTCCTTCAAAACTACACATCTTTTCTCTGTGGTTACAGTTTCATAACTGTCTCAGATTCAGAAAGAATTATGGCTGCACAGATCTGCTGTTTCTTTATATATCCCAGGCTTTTGATCTTCAGTCTCTAGGAAATGGAAACAGCAGACAAAGACCCACGGCCAGGGTGTAATTTCAAAAGTCAGGATTTTTGCATAATCATAGAGGTCAGAGGTTTATGGTGTGTGTGTGGGGTGGGGGATAAATATTACTCTGCCCTGGTACTCCTCAGGAAATCCACTTACCATTTACATCTCAGAAGTCTACTCTGGCACAAATTCAATACAATCCTTTTAAATTCCAAGTCTCACATAACTTCTCCTCCCCTAGAGAGGTGCATGCAATCCCCAGACAGCTATAGTACCTAAGCTTTGAATTTAATATCACATACCCCAAACATGCTTTTTTAAAATTCAACAAAGTACAGGAAATTGCGATATCTGTCAATATCCACTTGGGGCTAGCTGAGCTCGGCAAATGCACATAATTATCTTAAAACAAAATGAAGAATAAAATAGCCCTATTGTGTGATTCAGTGTACTGGGATAAGCCAAAACAGTAGCCCAACATAAAATGCCTTGGCACATCTATACATGATTTGAAAGGTTTCCTAAATAAAAATTTGAGGATCACTTATTCAACTTAACTCTTTCTTCAAAACGCAAGCATATGCTTCTGCTTTTTCTCATTAAACTTAGAGAGGCTTGTTTGAGTGCATTCTAGCTAAAAGAAAATTTGTTCATGTGATCTACAGCACTAACACAATATTTAAGATTACCTAGCCTTGAGTAAATTAAAATGATTAAAAGAACAATGAAAAACTGAAGCAGATTATGACAGTGTGTGAATTTACTGAGTGTGGTTACAACTAACTTTAAAAAAATTATTCTGGTTACCTAGAACATTATGTCTGTTGTAAAAAACATTTGAAAAGCAGGCTGTAGAAAAACCAATAGGAGCTTGATAAATCACAGGGAAAAGTAAAATTATCTGCCCAATCCTATGGCTATTTGCTCTGAAGAGTGGGATCCCATTCACATAGGGCGCTTTTACAGGATCATGATAAAACTTGAGAACAGGGAGGCCCGTAGACACTCCTATTTACACTCTCAAATATTTTGAGGGCAGAGACACTGTTTTCATTTATAGAAACAAAACAAGTTTATTACTTTTTGTGAATTGATAGATTAAAAGGAACATAAAAATAAGTCTGCTATAATTTACTGGTCAGTTTTCTCTTGAGAAATATAAAGGCAATTAGCTTAGGTTTACATTTGAAAGAAGGCATTATCTGTTAGATAGCAAACTTACAACTTCCAGCTCCACCCAATGCTGTGTCATATAACTTTAAGCAAGGCTCTATTTACCCTACTATCTTTTGCCTGATTTGTCTGTTTAGCCTCTATGCTCTTCAGTACATTTTTCTGCTAGGCATTTTATAATGTGAAATGTATCTAAATTCAGATTTCTAGGCATTCCTTTAATCTCAAACATTTGTATTGGTGGCCCCTTTCTCACAGAAAACCTCTGAGTGCAACACTCCTTATTAATTAAAAACATTGTTTTATATATTTAATACCATTATAAATGCTGCAGGAAAAGAGGATTGGGGGTGCAAGCTGACGCCCCATAGCTCTCCATGTTTGAGAACACCGGCTTTAATCCAAGTCAGAAGTAGCACCAACAGAACTTTGTTATTTCTCTAGTTTCCTGTTCGGAACGGTCACTTGGCACACAACATTGTATATAAAGTATTATAAACAAAGAAAAAGAATTTTCACTAGTTTATGTTTCCATTTTTAAAAAGATAACCAAAACACGTGTTACAGGCCAGATCTACATGATCATGCACCTTTAAATACCATTCTGCCATATCAATGACTGTTTTTCCAGCTTTTATTATTAAATTTGAGTTAACCAGGACAAAAAAATGCTCCATTTGCGAAACAGGTTACCATTATGTTCACAGTAGGTAATTTACAGAACACAGTTCACCACACAGAGACTGAACTGAAATTAATCTTGTTCAGAGAATAATGACCAGTAAGAACTATGTTTAATTTTAGCGAAAATACAGCAAAACATCTATTTAAGGCACATTTATCCCTCTCTTTCCTCCATCTTCACAACCCACTTTATAATGTAGAATACTTGTGTAAACTATATGTAAATAATTTTGTAAGTGGCTACCCTTTTCTTAGAGTTAAATGTGAAGTTTAAAAAAAAATCCGATTAAGATTCAACAGGCCACACATGTATTTGAAATAGGTACAAATAATGCAGGATGCACTTCCCTAAACCTGAACTGTCTGGACCAGCAAGATCCATGGTCCAAGCAGGATGATGGATGTCCGTGGACCAGAAAGACCTCAGATAGGAAGCCTGCGGCAATCCTGGCTGGGAGTGACAGTCCCAGCTGGAGCAGGAAGTAGAGCGGGGTTGGGGGGGAGGAAGGGGTCTGAATCGGCTGCCCAGCTGGGCCAGAGGCAAGGGGAGCAGCTGGGCCACAAACAGAGCTGGCTGTGGGGCAGGTTCGTGAGTTGGGGAGCTGGTGGCAGGAGACCTCCCCTCATCCAGCAAATTCCCTCATTTGGTACTGGACAGGTCCCAACCAAGGGTGCTGGACTAGCAAGGGCCAACCTGTATTATACCAAACAAAATTCCACCAAATGCTTCTCTCTCGTAGTTTTAAGTAGCTACAAGCAGCAAATGGGTTAATTTGCCTATATTCCATTCATTCCCATGCAGGAGATGCACAGAACACAATTCTAATTTTAAAGGTAAAATTTTTTAAAAAGTTTTTATGAACCTCTAGGTCAAAGCTAACAATTTTATAAAAATGTGATGAGGTCGGATTTGTTTAGTTCTGATTATACTTTTACAAATTAGGTATAATTGTTTTTTTCTATTTAGAGAGGCTAGCAGCATAGTCACGTCTAATTGCTTTTGCATTGCTGGGGAGTCAATAGCTTGCCTTTTTGATAGGCATGAGTGGCCTCTTCTGGGAGGCTGTGGCTGGAAGCAGCAGTTTTAATTTAAATTTGTGGATTTTTAAAGTAACATACACAATGAAAATTAAATTACACATTTTCATTTCTATCCCACTGTAGTTCTAAATCCCACTAAGAGCAATATTTCAATTCAGGCATACATTTAGCCTTCGTTTTGATGATACGATACACTATTTTCTCTTAATTTCCTCTGAATGCTTTTTAATTAATTGACCAGGACCTAATAATTTACTCATTAGTGGAACCTCAATTATCCGAGTTTTCCATGTTACATCTTAAATATAATATTGCACTTCTTCCCCTAACCTGGCCTGGACAATAGGTGTCCTCCGACACATACACACAGTTCACCAGGGTTAACCTCTGGTGGGCTGCTCAATGCTTTATTTATCTGCACAACCCCAGCTGCAGCCCCTCGCAGCGCCTGTTGACCATGAACCACTGTTTCTGGCCAGTGGAAGCTATGGGAAGCGATGCAGGCCTGGACACCATTTCCTGCATCTCACCTTGGGTGGGAACAGTGATCTGCAGCCAATGGGAGATGTGAGCAGCCATACCTGAGGACGCACAGGTAAATAAAGCACCCAGCAGCCCACCAAGGTTAACCATGTCCAGCCCTAAGACTGTCTATTACCCTCCTTTGCCCTAACCTCAATGACCCCTCAACTTGCCAGCCTTAAGGAATCCAGTAGCTCCTCTCTCGACCTTCTTTAGTTGACCTCACCATAATCTGTAGGGGAGACACTGTGATGCCCTAATTATTGACTCTTCAAATCACATTTGTTATCTGGATTTTATATAACTGAGATTCCACTATATTAATAAGTTGGGGATATTCTGAAGGGGCAACAAAATCTTTTGATTAAATCTTAACTTAGTATGGTTTCAGTTCTTGATCTAAAAATGCTTCTGAATGCAGTGGAATTCAGCCAATATTCAGAGTCTTCCAGAATATCTGTCATACATGTAGATTACATACTAACACGATTTGAACCTAAGGTGATCTTTTTTCTGAAACGTGAACTGTGGACCAAAATCTCTGTCTGGGTAAATTTACTCTTAACTTTTTGTCAAGAACTGTCAAACTGGACTTTAAAATATTTGATGTAATATTTGGCAGAAAGTGATAATTTGATCTGGAAAGTTGGATACTAGCCTATCAGAATTGGAAAAATCATTTTAAAAAGAAATAATGTAAAAGCTTTAAGAAGAAGGCTTACTTTTTACAGATTAGAATTTCTTAAATATGGATTATATGTATTTGACTATACATATATAGATAATATGTATTTGACAGAAGTTTACATTTTAGTTCGCTATTAGCAAAATAGCTAGCGAGGTTTTAGTCAGTTTGGGCTAACAGCACTTTTGTACAACCAGTTCAAGTGATCAAAAATTCTACATCAATGACACAGACAAATTCGTCCAGTCTGGCAGGGGGTCCTAACCTGCGAGTAGACCTTTGGCAAGGAAAATAAGTATTAACAATGGTTGTAGTAAGGGCTCCCTCTAAGCTGCATGGCCGTGTGTCTACCTAATAAAGCCTGCATTTGTGCTGACCTTTACAATCATATCAAGTTGTGGTGACACCTTAAGGCATCATGTTTTCTAGTTATAGCAATACTATTAGTCCAGAATTCAGTTTCATTAATGTCTAATGCAAGGTAAATATCAAGCTACTGTTTAGATTTTTACTAGATGGCACTAGCTTGGCTTTCAGCTGAGTATCCTTTCCTTAAGATCAGACTTAAAAAAAAAAAAAAAAAAAAAAAAAAAAAAAAAAAAAAAAGCAAGATGTAGTATTTTTCATCCATTTAAACTCTTAATAGTACAAGGTTAAAAATGTGGGAAATTTCTCAGCATTTACTGGGCGAGCAAATACCAAGTATCATCCAACAATGAACATGTGATATATGAACGGCACTAACAATATGATCATCTTCCATATTCAAGTTTCAACCGTCCCTACCCTAATTACCTGAACAGTAAGCATTCCCATTTTACAATGAAGAAAATAATACTAATACTATGGTTTGCACTGAAACTTGTAGGTAGGATGAAAGGTCTGATGTTTCTAACACACAATGAAGGTGCTATTCCTGTTTGTAGTACAAACTACTGAGTAGTTTGACAGCATTATGTTAATACCTCTACTGGTTCATCATTCTTAACCATGAGGAAAATGGGAAGATGTGGCAGATAAGAGATAAAAATTACTCCTGAGGAAGTTCAGTTACTGTAAAAAATTCACCAACAGAAATAATGAACTTCATGGTTTATTCAATAAAAATTCATTACAAAGTCATAAGTATTCCAACTTCCCTGCTACAGGAAAGAACAACAAGCAGCACAGTCTCTCAAAGTGGGCACCCAAATCTGAAGCATGTGTTACTAGCGATAGGGGAAGCTGCAAGCTGGTAAAGGGGACCCCTGCACATACCTCCTGAGGGGTGAGCCACCAAAGGAAAGAATCTAGCACCAAGCTGGGAAGAGGCACCATCTTGTCCAGTTTGTCTTGGGCTGGTTGATATACTAATGCTAACCATGATTGGAGTGGTCAGAACCCTAGTCTGGCATGTTGTACTATATAGATGCAAACAGCCATGTGGCCTAGAAGCCTAGGGCAGTTTCTTACTGTGGTGATGAGAAAACACCTGAGATCTCAACTGAGATCTGCCTCTTCCTTAAACCTTGAATCTGGCAGGACTGCCCTGGGCAGAGGCGAATCCAGAACCGTTCCTATAAAAATCTCTAACCTCTGAATCAGAGACAGTGGATTTTTCCTCGTTTATTAGGAGGCCCAGGTTGCTGAACAGGTGTCTGATGAACAAAAGATGAGCCTCCATCTCTGACCTGGAGCAACCCTGATCAACTAGTCCTGAAGGTATCTATGATGGGGTGGACAAGGCCCCGACATCCCTGCTGAGGCCCTTCCGCACCCTGCCCAGCAACAGGAGCAGAAGAGAGATCCTCCAAACAGAACACAGTGGCAGCTTCTGCTGCTGCCAATCAGGCTGCAGCAAGCGGATATAAAAGAAGCTGTTAGCCCTGCGGTCTGCCTGGGTTGAGCTCCAGGAAGGAACTTCCAAGCCCTGGTCTGACTGGGAGAACATCAGCATGCTGGACAGCTCCGAGTGGGAGCTGGACTTCATACCTGGTCAGAACCAGGTCCTGCGGCTAAAGACTAGCCAAGAAGCCAATGGCAACCCTTGCAGAACCCGGACATGGGGAACTTGAGTATAAGGCCCTAAAGAAAGGGCTGGATGGAGCAGCTTCCTGGTGAAGTGGACAGCAACCAATAACTTTGAGATGCAGAAGCTACTTAGAGAGTCCCTGGGCCAGGACCCAGAGGAGTGGAATGGCCTGGGTGTCCCCCCCCAGCAACCACACCAGGGGGTAAAAGAAGAGGCCTGGTCCCAAGCCATATACCAGACACTTCCTCTCTGCAGATAGTTGAGTAGAGACTACATGACTCCCCTCAGCCTCCAAGGGGCGCTCATAAGATGGGAAGAACCCTTTACAATATCAGAACACTTATAATCAGGAAGAAAAAAAAGTAAGGCGGATTGGATCCAGTTGGGGATCTAATATGCTGTCCTTGACAGTGCATTCAAAAAGGCTAGTTTCAGGCCCAATGAAGACTTGGACTGGATAGAACCCTGACCATATGATTGGCAAGGCCTTTTTCTGCTGCTTCTGTTCCTCCTCTGAGCTCTGTCTTGTTGGTTCTGCAGGAAGAACCACTGAGGAAGTTGAGGCCTAAAACACCCATGCTACGTCACCACGATATGAAGGCCCAAGGACTTAAGGCTCTGGAGACTATGCCGCCTCTTATTTGTCTTCTCCAAAAAGAAAGTGGCACCCTCAAAGGAGAGGTGCTGTATGGTCTGCTATAGTTTGTATGGCAGACCTGAGACCTGGAGTCAGCAGCTCTCCTTATGGCCGCCTCTATAGCCATACCTTTGGATGCAGTGTCAGCACTACCCGAAGAGGGAGTCAAGGGGGGGTGCGAACAGAGGTATTGCACTTGGTGGTGGGTGGTCTTATCACTTATAGTTATAAGTGACAAAGCAACCCTGGAGGGTCCAGAAAGGGTTAAGATGTCCACCATAGGGTCTGTCTTTTCAGTCACCTTCTCTGCTTTGATGCCCAGGCCTTGGACAGCCTGGCATAGCAACTGCTGAAGGATCCGAATATCCTCAAGCACAACTGTCACTGCAATGCCTGATAAAGGCACATCTGGAGAAGATGAAGGGGAGGGCACTAGGACCAGGATATGCTCCCTGCCATCTGCTCCCACTGGTCTCAAGGATCTCAAAACTGCTTCGGTGCTGACAGAGCATCTATTGGCGCTGAATCTGCGGGGGGGGGGGGGGGGGGGGGGGGGGGTAACTATACCACAACTAGCAATATAAAACTAAACATTGCCATAAATCAGGGCCTGCAAAAATGAGCCACAGATTAGGGATATAAAATAGCATTTAAAATGTTAATTAGTTAAATTGTATGCCAATTGGTTAAACTCCCAGCTGGGCTGGAGCAGCCCCTGCCAGAGGCACACCACAGGTAGGGAGCTGCTCCAGCTAAATCGGGCACCAGTTAACAGTAAGCAACACAACTAACTGGGATTAACCAGATAGCTGTTTATATCTCTACCATGGACATCTGCATCAACATCCACGGGTGTGTATGCCCATGCATATAAAGCAGATATCTGCCGATCGGCAGAGCTCTATCTATACACTAGAAACAAGTAGGAGAAGTTGGTGTGCTTGCAAGAGCAAGAAGTTCAAGCCTACCATCACTGGCATTAAGAATGAACTGAGAAGGGGGCGGGTTGGCAGGGTTCTGCATTAGGTGCCCATATTGACCCTACTGGCATTGCTAAGGGAAAAATCTTCTGGCTACCATGCATTCGCACACAACTAATTGGAACAGACATGAACTAGCACTCCAAGAACAAGTACTACATACTATTTCCTAAATAAAAATAAAAATAAAGTTATCAAACAATTACACAGAGGATACCCACATAGATGTTGTAAAATGCTATATTAAATTGTAAATTAACATGTTTTAGCGATCAGATTTGAACCACTGTGTAAAGAGTATCAGTGAGAAACTTGATTTAAATCAATGATTTTTTTTCTTGATGATTAAAATCAATCCATCCTGGCTAGATATCACAAATGTTTTACGAAACAAAAAAGTAAGAGAATCACTGAAAAGCAGGAATTGAGGAAATTGTACTTTTTTACAGTGCAAATATTTATAATAAAAACAAAGTGAGTGCTGTACACTTTATATTCTGTGCTGTAACTGAAATCAATATACAGTAAAACCTGCAATATCCGGAACTTAAGCATCCAGAAAATTGTAGAAACCAGCAAATTTCTGACGCCAGGAAAGGGGGGAGGAGGGAGAACTGTCCCTTTTAAGTGCCAGGCCGCTCCACAGATGAGCATGCAGCAAGTACCTGGGGGAGGGGCGAACGGCAACCAGAAGCAAGCAGCAAGCATCTCGGCCCCCACAGCAGGCCACATCCTGACCCTCGCATGGCTCCCATGCCGCCTCCTCTCCCCGTAGGCCCCGCACAGCTCCCCCTCCCCTGAACCAGAATTTTTAGGTTACCGGCATGCCGGATAACACAGGTTTTACTGTATTTGAAAAAGATGACGACATCCAAAAATATATAAAATGGCATTCTATTATTGACAGTGTCATTAATTTTCATTTGGTTGACAGCCCTAGCAATATTTTTGCTCCATGTAAATAATATACTTTTTTTTCTTCATCTCGCTAATACAAAGCCAGCATTCCACAACTGTCAGATTAAGCTTTTAAAATTTAATTTACTAATGAAAGGTCTGACACACTATTTTGATTCAAGTGCAAAATAAGATTCTAAAAGTAGCACAGGCCTTGAGTCATCAATGGAGAAATTTTTAAAATGGCATATGAAATTTTAATGCTTCACATAGCACTACAAAAATATTATGTATGGTTCCATAACATTTTAAGATGAATTATTATTCCAAAAGATGATCATAATGAAAGAACTAGTCTGAAACTGTGTTTCCTCAATGAAAAAGCTTGTGGGGGGGAGGGGGAGAAAAACCCATAAATGAATCCAGGTTGGCAACATGTATACAATATTTCAGTTCAAAGTAAATTAAAATTGTAGCTCCTATGCTGATGTATTAGTGAGGTAATTAAAAAAGCTTTTCTCTTTCTAGAATCACTTTACAGACTAATTGTACTTTTTTTCATTTTAATTAAGTCTAGTTTATCTGAAGTGCTGAATAATAGAATAGAAACTTTTATAATTTTTTTCCACAAGATAATGTACCAGTAACCTGTTTGCCAAGTCATAACATGACAATTTGAAATTGACATTATACCCTGAAAAAAATCTGCATTTAGTAACATAATGCTGCTAGATCCTTTACCATAACCACACTAACAAGCCCCACTGTAATACAATCCCTTTGATTCAAGTAGCCACATGCCTTTCCTCCCCGCTTAATTTTGAATTCAACTAAAATGCAGATTTTTGACACCAAACTGGTTCATTTCCTAAAATTAAATATTAACAAATGAACTGGCATTCAGCCAGTGTTTTCAGTTTGGAGAAGGGTAATGATGCAACAGTATTATTAGTCAAAGGAAAAAGTCTAAATGGGAACCAACTGGTACTGAAACATTTACATTCCAGGCATTTTATGTTCAAATTAGGACTGCACAGTAGAAATAGGTATATAGATTTAGAAGAAAGTATAGTGCTTTCTATTCATTAGATTTATATAGGTATACAGATGGCAAAAGAGTCTTAATGATGCCTTTATGTTAGTTTTGTAGTATCTGTGCTACTTAAATGCTGTTTTGATCTGCTTATGTTTGAGAATGTTTAACTGATTTCCATATTAGTACACAACTTAAGACCAACATGACCTAAAAGTCAATTTGGGCATCTCAGCTTTTTCATTTTTATGCATAGCAATGCACATTAAAAAAAGATATCAAGTCTTCTGGTACAAATGATCCATCTCACCAGATTAGATGGAGGAAAAAGCTTAGAAAAGTATTGCAGAGGTCAGTAAAATATGCCACCACTAAATTAAATTCCAATAGAAAGTAAGACATGATGCAATAGTCCAAGTTTATAATTCAAAGTTTTACTAGCACAGCTATGCTAGTTGGAGCGACTGTAGTTGCAGGGATCAGCAGGCACAGTTAGACTGACAAAAAATACCTTTTGCTGGTATAGTTTAATTCATTTGAGGAACCACTATATACTATACTGGCAAAAGAATTAATGATGCTATCATCTGCATATCCACTAGGAGGGTCTGCTAGTATAGCCATTCTGGCAAATCCTCTAATGTAGGCAAACCGTTGGTCTCTATTCAGGGTTACCAAAACTCCTCCCGCCCCCCCCCCCCCCACACACACACACACACACAGAGTTCTTCAGTTTATACAGAATCACTGCTTTCCCCTGCTTATAAATTAAATGTTGACTTCTTATAAATGCTGATAATTTTTTTTTGATGAGAGGAAGATGCAAAGTAAAGCTGAAACATTCATATATGCTGTCACTGAAGCACACTACATTTCAAAATGCTTTTAACTTACCGTTACAGACTTCAAAGTCATTCCGTGGTAGGTACCCATAGTGTCAATTTTGAAGCCTTCCGTCTCTATAAAGTAAAAGAGTCTCTTGTAAGTCATGACATGCAAGCATCAGAATAATGCCTATATTCAAACTAGCAGCACAGGAGAAATTTGTCACTTTCGAGAGAAAAAAAATGCCTTTCTTCTGGTATTTTAAACCCTATATACACACTCACTAATTTTTTAATTAAACTAGTCACAATTACTATTCTGTTTGGTTCTAAATATGACCTATGACCGGTTAGATAAAATCCTGGTTTCACTGAGGTTCAAGAGAGTTTAGCCATAAACTTTAATGAGAGCTAGGAATTTTCCCTTTATGATTCACACTGGTTAAAAACCACAGCTAGTAATCACGATAGCTCACAGTGTTCTGCTTTGGAGAGATGGCTACTTTTGCCTAGGAATGTAAGCCTAGGCTTATTGGGTAGTCGAGTCACTATTCAATTAGTCACTTCTCTTCCCCCTCCCCCATCAGAGGCAACAAGGTGGGGGGGCAGGGGAGGAGCAGGAGCCAGTGCTGGGAGGAGCTTGTTAAAAAGCCTGTCCCCCCCCCCCCCCCCCACAGTATTGTCTCTGTTGGGGAGGGTGGGGGCAGGGGAGGCAGACACACAAGAGTCACCAGAGGCGACATGAGCCAGGACAGCTCTGCACTTTAAATGGACACATGATTCCTAGTAATTCTGAAAATCCTAAGCTTAATAATTATTTTGTTTAAACAGTCACACTGATAATGTTTCTATAGTACTGACTGTGACAGGGTGCAGTCACAGAAAATCCTTTGGGGATGCTTCCAGGGAAACCACTCCCTAAATGGGATCAGAATCCCAAATAAATCATTCAGGTTTACCCCTTTAACAATGAAAGTAGGATGTAAACAGTGATTGCTCCCTCAGGTAACTATTATTTGCACTGGGCTTGATAGCAAATAAAAGTGATTTTATTAGTGCAAACAGTAGGATTTAAGTGGTTACAAGTGAAAACAGGCAGAGCAAAATGAATTACAAATTTCAAACAAAAAATGCATAGCTAGTTCTAGCACTAATTATAAACTTACGCTAAAACTTATTATTCCTGTCAAGCCTCCAAACCAGGGAAGCTCTTTCTCCCCTACAATCTCTGCTTTATTCTCTTGGGAGTGACATACCAGCCAAAGACAAAGGAACAGCTACTTTCCCACTGTTTTACAGATTACACTTTGGGTGGGAACTTGGAGTTCTTTCCCTCACCTTGTATGGAAAATTACCTGGTCAGACCCTATCAGTTGGAGTGATCACATGCCCTCCTAAAACCAACCACTGCTAAGACTTAAAGGACAAAAAAAAGTTGTTTACAGGTGATTACCCAGACATTGAGGGAAACACCTTTGATGGCTTTCATTTGCACATTTAAAACCATAAACCATTCCTTCCATACTCCATCTTTACACAAAAGAATAATACATACACCAAAATACAATAAACTTCCGATAATCCGGCACCTTTAGGACCCAAGGGGTGCTGGATTATCAGA
>JANRFK010004893.1:14542629-14559146 GCA_030068395.1 Apalone spinifera | reverse complement strand
TGGACCCTATCTCTGCCCTCAAGCATATCTACCTCTTCCCCTAGCTTAGTGTCAGCTACAAACTTGCTGAGGGTGCAATCCATCGTCTCATCCAGGTCATTGATAAAGATATTGAACAAAACCGGTCCTAGAACTGAACCTTGGGGCACTCCACTAGAAACCGACCGCCATCCTGACATTGAGCTGTTGATCACTACCCGCTGGACCTGGCATTCTAGCCAGCTTTCTATCTATCTTACCGTCCATTTATCCCATCCACATTCCTTTAACTTGCTGGTAAGAATATTGTGGGAGACCGTATCAAAAGCCTTGCTAAAGTCAAGGAATATCACATCCACTGACTTTCCCACATCCACAGAGCCAGTTACCTCATCATAGAAGCTATTCAGATTGGTCAGGCACAACTTGCCCTTTGTGAATCCATGCTGACTATTCCTAATCACTTTCCTCTCTTCCAAGTGCCTCAAAATGGATTCCTTAAGGATCCCTTCCATGATTTTTCCAGGAACCGAAGAAAGACTGACCGGCCTATAGTTCCCTGGATCGTCCTTCTTCTCTTTTTCGAAGATTGGCACTACATTTGCCTTTTTCCAATCATCCGGGATCTCTCCCACTCTCCACGAGTTTTCAAAGATAATGGCCAAGGCTCCTCAATGACATTTGCCAACTCCCTTAGTACCCTCGGATGCATTAAGTCCAGACCCATGGATTTGTGTACGTTTAGGTTTTCTAAATAGTTCCTAACCTGTTCTTTACCCATGCCAGCTCTGGCAACCCCATTAAAATGGAATCCCACCCCCAAAGTGAGAAGAGCTGCACTATGAATTCATTTTCAAAGTTCACATTCAAGCTCTCGTATCTGACTTCATCCACAAAATAGGCATCAGAAAAAATATGTATATGCAGATCTATCAGCCTTTTATTTTTAATAAAATCAAAATATTAAAGGTCAGCTGTCAGATGTAATTTGTTAAAAACAGGACAGAATCACAAGTTCAACGAATGGCATGAAAGCTGCAATGACCTGCATGACCTGCAGAATATTAAGATGACACTATAGAGCAAAAGACAGAGCAACAGACATTTATCTGCTGATAGCTATGAAGTCTTACTGTTTTTGCAGCTGAAACCTATTTTCCACTTGAATGTTTGGTACATCATAGAGTGAAGAATTTGAGTTTTTTTAAATCAGATGGTTACCATTTCCAAAAATTATTTCCACTGTGTCAAAGACTGATGTGTTTTGCTTAAAGATTTGTCAGTGTTTTTTTACCATGCTCTGCTAAACTCACAGGGCTTTTTGTTTTTAAAGATGTAAAGCCATGTTCTATTATCTTTGAGGTCTTGAAATAGTTTTAGAACTAAGAATGTAAACATTTCCTTTTTATAAACCTATGAGCATCTGAGAAGTCACCAGGAGTCTCAAACTTCCCCACTCAAGAAGAAGCCATACAGAGAATAGATTATAGAACCAACATGGGTTGGAATCCTTGAATACAGAGGACCCAGGGCTGTCACAATTGTTAATCACCATTAATGATAATGGAAGTTACATGGCTCAGGTAGGGAGAGATACTGTGCCTCAAGGCCAAGTAATAAGCCTTCTCTTCCTTTAAATCTCTCACAGAATCCCAAGTCCCATAAGGGCTCCATAAAAAAAAAGATAACCAAAGGCCATCTTAATGTGATACTTTATTGTAGCTCCTTTTGTCTTTAGATTTAATAGCACCTCAGAAAAACAGTACTTCTGCAATGCACAAAAATACATTAATACATTTTAAATTTGAAGAACTATAGTGTTTGATTTTAAGCCACACACATTATGTGCACTGTATGGTACAGAGAAAAACAATTCCCAATTTGTAAATGAGAACTAGTGTGGAATTACTAATTATCTGTAGTCTCTGCTGTTTAGGATACAAAAACAATGTCTCCTCAATCCCTATATGGGTTTTGATTAGATTATATTCCTCCACATTTTTCAAAATTTTGTACTCAAAAAGCCACACACACGAGACTCAGTGCCCAAGTCTTCAAAAGAAATGGCTGGCTAGCGTTTTTCCAGTGTGGATTCATGGCTAGAGAAGAGATGCCAAGGTATTCCCCAAGCCCACTCTAAGTAGTATGGAAGCCAGCAGCTGGCTCTGTGGCTAACTATATTTCAGTTAACACAATTTCCATGAACACTTCTCGTGCCTTTATGAATTAATATTGTTGTTAAAAAATATTAAATTATAAAAAGAGCATCAGCACAACATTCAAGTAGGTACCAGTTGCCTCCTGAAAGTATAGGCTGACACTTCTTCAGCCTTTCAACAAACTCCATCCCATGACTTTAAAATTAAATACAAAAAGCTATATTAGCATACATCTTAACTGTAGTTGAATATTGCAAGAGTCAGGAAAAGCAAATGTTAATGCTGTGTAACAAGAAACGTCAATATTGATACCACACCATTGATACTGGTGTACTACGACCAGTAGGTACTGGAGAAAGAATTTTAATGTTTGCATTTTTATATGTTTTAACTCCATATCGCTTATTGTTGTATTTCACGCACAACAGATTACAACCTGGATTCAATATCAATCCCATAACCAACAACCTGACACTGAAAAGTCATATTAGGGACTCCTGTATGCATATTGATAAGATGCAACAAAATCACTAGTGACATGGAAATCTCAATTTTTGAGACATCATTTTGAGGGATCATTTCATAGAGTGATCCCGCTAGGACAGCCTTGGGCAAAATACAGCCCGCAGGCCAGATCTGGCCCAAGCCAAGCCGCGAAATCTGGCCCACAGAGGCAGCTGGAAACCCTAGACAGGCTCCCCAGCCTGCCCCCACAGCCCGATGCAGAAAAGCAGCTGCAAGGCTCCATTTCTGTTTTGATAACTGGAGGAGAGGAGGGAAGTTTTAGGAGCCGCCCCACCCCCAGCACATTCACATTGGCCGGTTTCTGGCAGACACCGGCCAATTGGAGCTGCTTGTTAGAACAACAGGCAGCTAAGAAGAACCACACCCCTTCTCCTGGGCTCAGTTATTCATAGAACACTTGGCCAGGCAGGGTGGCCACGAAACATTTTAAGCTCAGGCAGGCAGGCAAGTTTGTAGGGTTTCCAGGTGTGCGGTTTTCGCCTAGACAGTCCGTTATTTCTGGCCCCTGTCCAGTTTAAAACAAACAAACAAAAAAGAGCCAGAAAATACCGGACATATAAAATGTTTCTCTCGGATGGAAGGCCAATGGGGACATTATTCCGCCGCTGGGTCTGGCATGAGGAAATGAGGAGCGCAGGGATTCTTAAAGGTGCAGTGACTTTTTTGTTCCTTCCTTGTTTTGTTTTTACACTCAACCAAGTTTTTTTCCTGCTACGTTCGGGATTTTTGGTGAAAGCATCTGGCAACCCTACTAGTTTGGCAGCTGACAAGTAAGTCTCTTGGCCATAGCCTGCTTCTGGCACCCCAGCCCTTTCCTGCCCCAACTCTCTGCCCACCCACTCAACATACCCAAACCCTCGGTCCCCCTCTTATACCCATACTCCTCCCAGATCTGGCACCCCAATCTCCAGCCCCAGATCACAAGCCCCTCCCTAGGACACATCCCTGGGTCACTTCCCAATCCCTGCATTCTAGTCCTCTGCCCTAGGTTACAACTGTCTGCTTCATCCCAACTCCCTACAGACTCCAGTCTCCCTCTTTTACCCTAGTCTCTTACCCCAAGCTCCCTTCTGCACCCAACCTTCATCCCAGATCCCACATCTCCTCCACTAATAGCATAGAAAAGTGCAGCCCTCGACCACTTTCCAAAATTTTGGAGTGGCCCCCCCCCCCCCATCAAAAATTATTGCCCACCCTTGCCCTAGGAGGTAGGCAACAGCAAGCACTGCTGTACAGGTGGCTGATATTAAGTCTGTACAAGATGGTGATTATGCTAATATAGGAAAATAAAAGAATCTGACACCATCACCCTGTGGACAGAAGCTGCTCTGCATTCCACGGAGTAGCCTCTGTCCACGGCAAGCCTGGGCCCACTGCAAGCAGAAACAGCTTTGCAGCAGCAGCCTCTGCCCACAGAGGGTCCAAGCTCCCTGCAGAGAGAGACTGCTCCACTCCGACAGGCAGCTGCTCCATGAGGGGAGCTGGTTTTTAAACTGGCTCCTTTCAAGGACTGGTTCTGCGTGCCACCCTGCACTGCTGCCTCTGATACAAAGGAGGCAACACAAGATGCTCACTGGGAGTGGGGCCAAGCACACAGTGGCTGCCGGCCCTGCCCCCAGGGACTATCGAAAGTCATGTAACCAATAATATTTTGTGCAGTTACACAACTATTCAGTTACCCGATAGCTAACATCCCTGGTATGAAGAGGCCTACTGGACTTAATGAACGCCAGAAAAAACAATTTATAAAGTTGCATTTCATCCTAGTTGATAATCCCACCTCAGTCACTCATGCAAGTGTTGCTTCACACCCCACACTACTGCAATGTACTAATCTGTACTTTTAAACTTCTTCAGACCTTTCACTTTCACAGTAACTGGTTCAGAATGCAGTGAACTGCCTCAAAGGTCTCTGCGCACACATTATGCTTATTGCATTCACTTCCTGTTATTCACCAACTAGGGATGTAAGCGAGTAGTCGACTACTCACTCTCCCCCTTGCTGCCTCCCATAGAGGCAGCGGGAGTGGGGGAGGAGAAGCCAGTGCTCAGGATAAGCAGACTTAAAAGCTGGTTCCCCCCCCAGCACCGTCTCCGTGGTGCCGCCTCTCCTTCCCCCCTCCCCATTACCTCTATCAAGAGGCAGCAGTAGGGAGGATAGGAGAAGGTGCTCTACAGACAGGGACTGCTGCTGCCACCAAGCCCTGTCCACAGCAATCACAGGCTGCTCTGGCAGTAGCCCTTGCTCATGGAAGACAGGGCTGTTTGCCATGAACAGGAGCTCCTGAACTTAGGGTATGTCTACACTATAGAGGTTTTTTCGGAAAAAATGGCTGATTTTCTGAAAAAACTTCAATTACATCCACTCTGCAATTGCGTTGTTTCGAAAGAACAGAGGGGGGTTTTCAATGCTGGAAAACCTCTTTCTATGAGGAAGAAGCCTTTTTTTGAAAGAGCTCTTTCAAAAAAAGGCGTGTGTAGATGGGGAAGAGGGAGTTCCTTCACAAGAAGAGGAAAGAAGAAGCGGCACAGGTGCCCTGGTGACCATTCCGCCCATAGTAATCACAGCTTACATGTGAGAGTTTGTCCATTCAGCGTGGACTCTGTCGAAAAAGCAGATCACTTTTTCAATGCACTTTTGCAGTGTGGACACTCTCTTCCGAAAAAACTTCTTCCAAAAGAAGCCTGAGGTCTAGACATAGCCTCAGTGGGAGTCAGTACCGAGCAGTCCTGGCTCATGCTGATATGGAACACTGCGCCTCTGCATTTTAAATGTAGTAAGAGCTCGGTAGCTCTTACAACACTTAAATGTTGTAGCGCAAGGCAGATGCGCAATGCGGGTGGCTCCCAGAGCTGGCATGAGCCAGGACTGCTCAGTTCTGGCTCAAGCCAGTTCCTGGCTGCAGCTGTGCATAGCAGTCCTTATCAACTAATTGTGTAGTAGATACAAATTGTGTCAACTATAAGATTAGTTAGATAACAACTTAACATCCTTATCACAAACCCGAGTTTAAACAGTCATCAATATTTCTAATGGGTCCAAAATAATTAGGATTCCATGTACTTTTTGGGATCTCAATTTTATTTTTTTTTTGAATAAGTAAAAAGAGAATTCTACCTCAAAATATGAACCTTGCATGAGCAAGAATTTAAGTAACTGCCCTAATACTTGAAGAAAGGAATTTCACAAAAGCTAAAAATGATTTCTCACAACCAAATAGCAGCCACTTTCCCCTTTCCCACTCAGAAGCACAATGCACTTAAGAACATCACTTACAGCAAATAGTCAACAGGGCAGCATATTCCCTTTTTACTTATCATTTCTACCCCCCAAAAACCAAACTGTTCCATTCTTCACTTTTTTGGTATATATTTTACCTTTTAAGAATTAGTATACAGCCAGTCATAGAAACAAGACTTTATTAAACAGGAAAAAAATGAACTCTTGGCTAAAAACTATGATTTAAAATATACTATTATTTTATCTACACTGGTACAAACAAAAAATGCAAAAAATAAGACACTACAAAATAATATGATTTAAAAGGCAAAAGTAATTCACTGTAACCTGAACAGAAAAAGGGAAGAACTGCTCCCTCCTCCCATCTTCAAACTACCCTGTAGAGCTAACCCAGAACAGTCCCCTAGCAAATTTGCATGCAGACAAAGCCCAGATCCTAAGTGTTCTACTCTTCTTCCTACAATAAAAAACTTAAAATTTAGGATGACATATCATCCTTTCTTCATGCTAGAGCCAAAGGTCATTCTCTCTCAGAGGTCGCAAGATGAGGTGGTCTTCAAAACACAGCCCCAGGCAGATGGCAGCTGTCCAGACATCAGGGAGTGAAACAACTCTATCCATCCCTGCACCATTACTTACTTCAATTAACCTGTATTGATTACCTGCAATCCCTATTAAAAAATGTCAGACACAATCACCACCCTCCACTACATGCATTGGCAAAGATGATAAAACCACAAAGATCAGTCCAAATTTGCAATGAGAGTCCATCCTAACCTGAACCCAGGAGAGAAAGTCCACCATTAACCAACTCTCAGCCGATCACTAGGCAATGAATGAAGGTGGAGATAAAAGTACAATTTCCCCCACAGGCTCCGAACAGGTCAACTAAATCAGAGCTGGTAGGATAAACTTGCTCTAAAGCCCAAAAATCCTGTAACAAGGAGGATGCTGCACCCCTTCCCACTAGCACTTAACAGGATCCAGAGGTATGTCTACACTATGGGATACAGTAGAATTAAGACACACAACTTCAGCTACATTAATTGCATAGCTGAAGTCGAAGTACGTTAACTCAACTTTTGGCTCTGTCCACTGTAGAAAGTAGAAAGGAGCATGCTCTCTCTTCAACTTCCCTTACTTCTCGTGGAAGCAGGACTACTGCCATCGACCAGAGTGCCCCTCTCAGTTTGAATTAGCATGTTTTCACTAGACATACTCATTAGAACCCTGGAAGATTGACAGTGGCAGCTTCTATCTTCGCTGTACTGTAGACCTATCCCAGGTGTACACATTACCAAGCAAACGCAGAACCCTGGGAAAATGGGGCTCTACTGAATTCCCTCAAGTACTGACACTACCAACTGCTCTACACAGGCAGGCATCTGTGCTCAGTCACAGATGAATTCTGGTCAGGTTTATCATGCCAAACTGAGGTTAGTTAAGGAGAACGAATGGACTGAATCAAACCAAAGAGGGGAGTTCAAATAAGAACAGAGTTGCTTGCTTTAGCCTGGGCATGCTGCCTGCTACCTTTTTACAAAAATCACAGAGCAGGGTACAAAAATTTCAAAGGTAAATTCTAAACAAAGGAATACAGAACATATCTAAGGAGCTGCAGAGAATTTTTTGCGCGTGCAAACCTGCAGAGATGTGATTGACAATATGTCTGCATTACTGATTACTAGAAGATTTACCCCCTGTGGCCTGGGTCCTTAACTCAATTAATAGTTGCTTTTTTGGAAAATAAATGAAAATATACATGCTTCATTAAAATATTGCTCAAGTGCAGCCAGGGTTGAGAGCTTTGGTATGCAGGCTACCCCAGGGAGCGAGTACTACTTCTGTCCCTCTCACCGCAGCAGCTTTGGGACAGGTGAGAAGCTACTTTCCATGGATACAGCTGCTCCCTGAGTTGCGAAAGGTCGAGTTACGATCGTTCGCACTTACGACCAAAGCTCCCATGGAGCGGTCGTAAAGACAGTCCCCGAGTTACAATCACGACCTGCGCTTACGAACAGCGCGGTCGCATGTAACTCAGTGGGGTCCGAGTTACAAACAGTTCGAGTTACGGACCATGTGTTTGTCCGTAACTCGGAGAGCGGCTGTACTGAAGCTCCAGCAGGCACAGCCAGGGGAAGGGTGCATATCTCTTGTCTTGGGCAGGTGCAAGATTATCTGTCCCCTGCACTCCCCTGCCAGAATGAGGAATGGAGCAAACCGTGTCCTTTCCCAATGCTCCATGATGAAGGGGAATGGCCTGTAACATTCCTGTCTGAATTGGGAGGGAACAGGCCTGCCCTTCCCTCTCTAAAGGGTGACTTGGGGGTGGGAGGCATCCCCAGCCAGCTCCTTCCACCTGCCTCGTGATTGTGTCTCTGCTTCTCATAAAAGCATACAGCAATCCCATTCCAGGTACATACCATTTTCCTGGCACAACCAAACTCTTACCTTGCCTTAAATTATAAGAGGGAGCAGTATACAGAATTTGGTGGTCCTAGCCAAGGTTCCCACTAAGCTTCAGGGCAGCACAACCCAACAGCTGCTTAATCAGCCCCGCTCAACCAGGGGCTGAGGGCTCTGCACAGAGACCTTCCTGACTGGGTGGGGCTGATTAAGCAGCTGAGGGGCCATGATGCTGCACAACTTAGAGGCAACCTTGGTTCTAGCTCTTATTGTTTAACAGGAGTACTCGAATGGAGAGACAGGCAAAGGCATTTCTGACTTCAATTTTTAGAATAGGGAAATAAAAAAAAAGTAGCCATAGTTTGTATTCAATCAAATGATGAAAATTGTATTACAATTTTTCTTTAAACACTCTAGATTTGATCAACATGCTGTATTCTTCAGGATTCTGCCATCCACATCACTAGAGAGAAAAGCATTTCATAAAGGTCCCCAAAGCAAACCCACTCCTCTGGTTTCATCAAGGGGATGCCAATTGTACAGTACAACTTTAGGTAACAAGAACAGTGGTTGTAAGTACTGCAGCTATATCTGTATTTAACAGTATTTAATATTCATTTCATTTACTAACTGACTTCTGCATTTAACTTATGAAAAGCAGTAGAGTTCCCTCACCAGCAAGAGAAAGCTAAGTATTTGCCTAATTTACTAAGGTTCTCAACTGATGTTAGTTTTCTAATAGCCATCACCAACAACAGGGCTTACCTTTTCATTTCAAATCCTCAAAATGCCATCTTCATGATTACATACTCAACCATTATGGTTAATACAGAGATTGAGTAGTGAACATAAGAGTCTAAAGATGCATTCCAAATTGGTGATCCCATATTGAATTCTGCCTAACATAAATGCAACACTGCCTAACTGTTATTCTCATTATCGGAGAGTTGCCCTATAGAAATTACATTCCCTTGAGGAAACCAATTTTGTTATTTAGAACTGTATTTCTATAGCTAACTGGTATACAGCCAGAGAAATTCTTCTGGTTTCTTTTTCCTGCCAAGGGTATTAGTGGTTCTTTTCCATTCCTTCCATCCAACCATTAACTACTAATCCACCTGTCAGTACCGTAAATATGTTCACTTTTAAATGAACATGTTTATCAGAACAATTTGCTTACTGCAGAACTTTAATTTGTAATATGGAAGCAAAGGACATTAGGGGGAGTTTAAACAAAAAAGTGAAGTTTTTATTGTGAAAACGCACCATACAGCCACATCAATGCACTGTCCATTTAAGTGTTATGCATTTTTTTCCTCCTACCAATTTAAAATGACGTATTACAATACAAAGCCTCTCAAAAACCTATTTACTATTTCCATCAGCATATCAGCAAACAAAATGAATGAACAGGTGTTTAAATCTTTAAAAGAATGAAAGTTATAAATCCTGAAGAAAAAAAAAGATGCTAAAAGTGTAATATTAGAATTCAATACAGCTTTATTTTTCCTTTCTCCCCCTCTTTCCCCCCTTCTTAAATAGCTCTCTGGCCATTTTAAAGAGGCAACCTAGAAATAAAAATCCAAGCAGGAAAACCTGGCATTGTCCTTTTAGTTCTCTAAGGGATATATGATCCAATTATTGAATACCATGCCTGCATTTACTTTTAGTGTTGTCCTTGATGCAAGAAATAAAGAAAGAAAGACAATGGGATTGGGATGAAAGTATGCCAGTGATAACAGGCTATAACTTTAAAAGCACGTGTGATAGAATTAAATCTAAACAAAGTGACTGTAACAAGCACACCGAGAAATACATCTGCAGATTCATAAAACTGTAAGAGTGAAGAAAAGGAGAAAGCCTAAAAGACAAGTAAGCTGAATTTAATTCCATAAATTTTTACACAAATTTAATCACATTACGGAAACTAGAGCTGATCGGCAATCTTACATACTCCATATTGCATGAATAGTCTCAAAAACAAGGCTCATCTGTGCACAGTTGGTGATGTTATAGTAGGCTGTGTCTTGCAAATGTGAAGGCACACCACTTACTGTAATTTGAGAAAATTTAAACAAATGGTTCTTCAGCATCTTAGAGACTAACAAAAAAATGTAGATGGTACAATAAGCTTTCATGGGCACAACCCACTTCTTCAGTTTAAGTTTTTTCAGTTACAGACTAACAAGGCTACTCCTTCGAGTAATTTGAGAAGTGACTGTCATGACAAAAGCCTAACAATTTTCTGACAGAAAATGGATTTTAGTAATTGAAATCCCAGTCTTTCTAGCTTATTTTGTAATTTGATAACACTGTTTGTATTTGCTTAATACACCGCCTTTGGAGAGAGCACTAAAGCAGTGCTAAATGGTGGGGACAGAGAAGTGTATAAAGAGAGTATGAGGAGGGGAAAGAAGAATGGACCTGAGCATAGCATGCTTTTGGCTCTAAAATATGTGAGGCTTCCATTAGAAACCTACACTTTAAGATTTTTTTTTCCCCCTTTAAATGTGGGGCATACTATTTAAAGGGTTCTCTACCAGATTTTTTTTTAAATTAATATTGAAGTTAACTATATATGTACCTACCTAGATCCTGAGTTGAAACTAGTTACACTATACATAAAGTCTCTGCCTTGAAACGCATCCAAAAAGAGTATTTAACATGTAGGTTACGTTTAAACTACAAGCCTCTTCCACAAGAGGAAATGCAAATGGAGTGCTCATTTGCATATGCCACGCTCTCATTAGCATTTCCTCCTGAGATCCCTTTTGCACAAGAGGTTTTTGTGCTAAAAGTGCTATGTAGACGGTGCCTTTTTGTTCAAAAAACCCCTTTTGCACAACAGCCGTTCCTCAGCAAGAATGGCTCTTGCGCAGAAGGGAGTTTGTGAACAAAAAGGTGCCGTCTACACAGCGCTTTTTTGTGCAAAAGGGATTTGAGGAGGAAATGCAAATGAGCGCTCCATTTGCATTTCCTCTTTTGGAAGAGGCTCGTAGTTTAGATGTAGCCGTATGCTTTGCTTTTAAGCAGAGACAGACAGACAATCTGTTTCTTAAAGGATAAAGCGAAAAAAAAATTGTTAATAAATAAGATTCCTACCTTATGTTACTCTCCAGGGACTGTATGTGAAAACATTTTAACTGATCATTTATGGGCTTATACTTTGCATTTTATTTAGCTTTGACAGTGAACACAGACTGGTCAGTTTCATTTTTCATTTGTTAAATGTACTGTTTCTTTAATGCTAATTAGTATTGCAAGATCAACTTACCTTCCTTTCCTTTAAATCTTTCCTGATCGTATCTGTTGTAGGCAGCTGGAATAGGTTGCTTATTCCGTAAAGTGGGATCCTAAAACAGATTAACAAACAGGATAGCCACTGCATCACAAAGCGTATGCTGATTAACAGTTTAGTTTTTGAACTTTGGAAAATACTGTATGTAAACTGACTTTACAGCTTTGGGCAGTTACGTAGGTACAGCTAGCTTGCAAGTTTAATTCAAATATTTTCATTTGCTGAAACAGTAGGTTTTACAGAAATATTTAATCCAAATCTGGAGAACTGACAACTTTAAGAAGCAACACAGAAGTAACAACAGAAAGCCATGTTAACTGAGAAAAATGAATGAAATCCATAATTATCAATCCCATTCATTTGCTAACATCTTGGGACTCAAGAATGAATTGTCATCTGACAACACAGATCCTTCAGTCACATGCACAGAAGACTTCCCTACAAATCTGATTGATCTGATCTGAAGACTTATAGAACATTAAACTGGAAGGGGAAAAGGCATTTAAAATAGACTTTCAAAATGCTGCCATCTAATGATGCACTAAGTATCGCTTCATGCATCTTTTTTTATGGGTGACTTAGTCACACAGATACAGTCATTTTGAACAGTATGTCTGACTAATCCATGAACAATATGAAATTCAGCATAAGGCAAGCAATAAATATTGAAATTGAGCTTGCCAGTCTAATCTGATATGTTGACATTTAACACAGAAGTATCAAAATAAGTTGAAGCAAGACTAACTAGATTTCATAGCAGGTTACCACTGAGTTCAAGAATTTAGTTATTAAGTTTAATAAAACAAAAGCAAAGATAACAATTCAAAACAATTGCTTTTCTGATGTCTAGATAGACCTGACCAGTAAAAATGTAAATCTATCTTCTCAATTTGATACACGTATAAGACAATTGATTCCATCTGTTGCTGCTTATGAGTCATGTTCTAGATTCTTAAACATTTTGCTACTTTATCAAAATACAGTTAGCAAGACATTTTGCTGGATATGGTGACGGTCTCATCTATTACACTTCTTCCAAGTAGATGTAGAATGTTAGCAAATATTCGGTACATACAGAAGTTGCTATTAACTGTTAGGTCTCTAAGTAACCAACACAATGAATGAATGAATGAATGAATGAATGAATGAATGAACTAACTCCTCCAAAACTATGTTAAACAGCTTAAGGTAAAGATGGTCTATGGAAAAGTTTTGCATGAGAACTGACCACATTTTTTTTTTTAAATTAGCACCAAACAAAATGAAGAGTAGTTTCAGAAAAATTCTTGCCCTTCTTCACTCAATTCAACCTCAGCTATGGGGCTGCTACCTGCAGGTCCATAATAAGAAGAGTTATTTTTTACCGCTGGTGCTGCATTTGGTGCAGGTCTTTGTTCAGGTGCACGGCCTTCTTCTCTGGCTTTTACCGACTGAAGAATTGCAAAAATATTCTTCGCAAAATTCTGGAAAACAAGTTAGACACATGAATCCTACTGACCAAAGCTGGAAGTATAGCTAGGAGACTTTTTTGGGTCAATGAAGAAAACTGCATACAAATTATAAAGACTTTGTTCACTCCTGGCTGCGAGGGTTCTGAAGAACTGAATTCTTCTGCAAGGACTCTCACATCTCTCCTGGATTTCTATCACATCACCCTATTGATTCAATGTAGTTGAGGCCTCTCAGAGATATGGAGATACCTGAATTCAGAAATCATTACCAGGTCAGTACCAATTACAATACTATCCTGACAAACAAGATGGTAAGATTTTCTTTCTTTCCATGTGTGACAGCAAATCGGGGTTCCCCCTGATCCTGCAGCCCTGTATTAGCAATTAGTCAGTGGGCCGCGAGATTGTCATAACCAAGACCGTCTCCCCGGACAGGATAGTTTTGCTAACTGCACTTGAGTGCCTAGAATTTGCAGGTTGTGGTGACTGAACCGTAGTAGCACTTTGACTGGATGCTGAGTGAGTGCATGGCTCTCTCAGTCAATATTGTAAGCAATCAGCACGCACTTCACATGCCCTTGCTTTACATGCATGTCACTTCAATAATAAGGGTAGGAAACCAGCGGAATCTGTCAACTTCATGCATGAGAAACCAGAGTAAAATGTCTCACAGGCCATGCACAGAACCCCAGTGGGCTACATATGGCCCTCTGGCCGCAGGTTCCCTACTACTGTTTTCGATGGTTAAAAGTGATGAGGGGAAGTAATGGAAACAATTTTTACATTGCAACTGAAGCTTGAGACTTTTTTAAAACAATCACCAGCTCTAACAACAATCCAAGAATAGCCTGTAAGGGATAGCCTGGGCAATGCACGCCTCAGCATCAAAACAAAGCTATTTGGTATTTAGGGCATTTATTCTGAGACAATATCCTTTTAAGCTGGAGAATGCTCAACCATTTATGACCGCAGAGACACATCTGCATGCAAGTATTTAAATGCAAGTTAGCACATGCTCTTTTAAAAACTGCACTGGATAAAGCTTTCTATAACAAGATCCAGTGTAAAAACCATGACTAAATCACCATTTCTTTAGGTATGAATAAAGAAGCTGCATACCGTCAGCCTGACAATATGTATGAAGACATAACTATCAAAGATGTAGTCAGAGATATAGGGAACAGTGGGAGATTTCTACAGATCTGAGTAAATTCAAATATTGGGGAGGAGGAAGGAGAAGAGTACTTCATCTGGGCTTAGTAACTGACTTGAAGCATTTCTGTGGATGAGTTTAATGATGGTCAGACCAGCTCATCGTATAGTGTGGTAGTGGCAGACAAGAATTAGGGGATAAGAGATGGTAACATACACTAACATCAGTTCCACTTCTCACAATTTTCAATCCTGGCTGCAGCTTTGTTAGCGACTGCTCACAGCCGCCTAAGTATTTTGGCTCTGCCCACAGCAGCTACTGCATTGGGAATTCCCCTCCTGCATACTTAACTGAAGAGGGCATGAAGAGAAAAGGAGATAGATATCATTAGACAGACAGACAGGCTCTCTTGTCTTCAGAACTTGGTTCAATGCAGAAATTTTAATCCTGTCTGCCCAGATTCAGCAATGAGAGAGAGCCTGGAGACCTGCTCTCCAATTGAAACTCCTGCATAATCAGACAAACCCACTGCTCAAAACCAGTTAGGAGTAAACTGCTGCTCCCAACTCCCTTCATCAGAAAAAGGAGATAATTCCTCCATCACAAGGAAGAAAGACTGACAGCTGTGAGGTGAGACCTGCACACCTCAGGAACAAAACTGATTCCATCTCAGTCCAACTTTTCAAGATACCTGCTTCTCCTCTAACCCTCACCGCCCGCCCGCCCGCCTTTCCCCCTTCCCCCCATTCTCTTGGCTGGAAACAACAAACTGGAGCAGATGAGAGCCGCGAGGCTCTGTGGCTATGGAGCCTTTTGATAAACGAAGTGGAACGGCCCACTAGCCGGCTTCCCAAACAAGAGCCTTGCATCTTGACCCAAGCCAACTACAAATGTTGGGTACAGGCCAGGTCCTTCCCTGACCTCGATCAGATCAGTTCTGCTGCTGCTTTCCTGCACAATTGCCACTGCAGCATCAAAAGTGCCCTGCTCTGCCAGCTCGCTACTGCCACATCAATACTGGCTGCATGTACTATGGGGTGAGCGTGCTGATGAGCCACAGTATTTCTCAAACAGCATCCACTGGGGCAGCAAACAACAGGAGTAGAGCAGTCCTCAGCAGTACAGTCATGTCCATGGTTTTGGAATGGCAAAGAAACGATAGTACAGACTGAGCCATAGATCAGAAAATTACTAAGCTCTCAGGTCCTGTGAATTCAAAAAATTAAGGCCAAACAGATATGTGTCAAACTATATTACAAGTAGATTTTATCTGTGGCTTGCTATCTACTGATGGACTTCCATTATCATTTTAATGAAAGTAGTAGCCACATTTAACTCATCTTTATAGAAGGGCTTTTAAGATTCAAGTAAACTGAGGGACTGACAACTAAGTACTACTAGATCTGTGGTTAGGTTAGTGTGATGAGATTTATTATGGGATACTTCAGTAAGCAATAGATGTTAAGAATATGAGATATTTAAAGGATATGAAATGAGAGAGATTTAAATTTTATAGTCTAAATACCATCACCACCCACTACCTTTCACAAACAGCTGCTCTTTGAATCAAATATTGCTTTCTAGGGTTCCAATTAGAGGTTTCAGCAGCACTATCATATACTATATTCTATGCAGAAAATAGATAGATATTTCCATTAAACATGTGGATTATATTTTGCAGAACAGATTTTACACCTCATTTGTTCTGCATTATTACACTTAGCTTATTTTTTATTAGAAGGGCATTAAATGAAAGAGGCATTTTAAATATTTAAGTGAAACAGAATAAACACTCATTCAGGAGTTTGAAACAGGCATAAACATTACAGCCATGGTGTCCAACCAGTTCTGAAGCGAATTAGTCACATTCAACTGGTCAAACAGCAACATTGTTCATGCCAACTAGCTACATTTACTCGGCCACAGAGCCACATATGGCTAGTGTGCTGGACACCATGACATTACAGTACGTCAGAAACTGACCAGAACTATGTAAGAAATCCATTTGCTTCATTTCTACTTTTTTCTATACATTTCTACTTTTTTCATTGATGAAAAATGAACTCTACCTTCAACTTTCTATGAAGCTGGTCTACACAGGGAAACTATTGTGAAATGTATGTGGGAATTTAAAATGCAAGCTATTTTGTGTTAGCTCCCTGTTTGGTCACACTTATTATACACTAGTGGTCTCCAACCTTTTTACACCCAAGATCACTTTTTAAATGACAGAACAAGACAAGATCTAACCCACCGCCCCTTCCTTGAAGCCCCGCCCTCTCTATTCTCCTCCTCTCCATCACTT
>JANRFK010004893.1:14525407-14542529 GCA_030068395.1 Apalone spinifera | reverse complement strand
TCCTCGTGGAAAGAGGAATATAGGAGTGACTGAAAGATCATGTTTGCTCTTCCAATAAAAGAAGGATTTCCACGCTCCCCCCCTCCGCCCCAAGGGAAGCTGGCGTGTGTCTCCTCTGGGCCCGACTCCCCCCTCCTGTGGTGCCGTGAAGCCGCTGCGCTCCTCCTTTGGGACCGACACCCCTTCCCACATCGCACCCAGCACGCCACAGACCTGAGGGAGGAGAGCAGCCAGCACACTTCCGGAACCGGCATGAAGCTGCAGGACTTCCGTCCATCCTGCTGGAGGTAGGCAGTGGGGCTTCTCGGGGGTGGGGAGAGAACGGAGGGCCCTGAATGCCTCACGATCGACCAGTCGAGGCCTCGCAATCGACCAGTTGGTGACCACGGTTGTACACTAAATGTGCCTTTATGCAGTCGCGCTTAATCCACTTTGGAAGTTTGGCTTAATGCATTTGGAAGTGGATTAACCTAACTACACAATAGCATCCAACATACAGTAAGCATTCACACGAAAAGTCATTCCACAATAGCTATTGCAGGCAAGGAAATTAAGGCATGAAGGCAACTCCCTAGTGTAAGCAAACTCATTCAAAATGCTGTTTCTCTGTGATGGATTTGGAATTTGATCCTAAAAAGGTAAATCTCTTATTCAAAGAGAGTAGCATATGACTTCAGAAGTAGTGACAGCACCAAAGAATTCAATGAGATTATTTGTGGAGTAAAGATGAACAGTATTCTCTATGGGTACATCTAGACTACAGGCTTTTGTCAACAGATACTGTCAACAAAGCTTCTGTTGACAAAGAGCATCTAGACTCCATCCAGTTCTGTCGACAAAGCAAGCCACTTTGTTCACGACAGTGTAGATGCAAAGAACAGTATAGATACAACAACACCTTCTGTCGACAGAACTCTGTTGACAAAAGGCGTTATTCCTCATAGAATGAGGTTTACTGCCGTCTACAAAACTGCCAAGTTCTGTCGACATGATGTTGACAGAACTCGGTGGTAATGTAGACGTAGGTATAGTTTTGTCGACAAAAGTCCACTTTAGTCAACAAAACCCTGTAGTCTAGACACACCCTTAGAGTAAAGACATAAGAATCTGGTCTTTAATTGCAAGTAAAACACATAATGGGAGCATTTTATACAGAA
This sequence comes from Apalone spinifera, assembly GCA_030068395.1. Lineage (NCBI taxonomy): Eukaryota > Metazoa > Chordata > Testudines > Trionychidae > Apalone > Apalone spinifera. The sequence goes on along the minus strand of JANRFK010004893.1, from coordinate 14,541,372 downwards.
CAAAAACTTATGTTCAAAATATATGCACTAATTTCCATTACAAATATTAATATAGACATAAATAAACTCTCAAAAATGAAATGTGGATTTGGATCATAAAATGAAACTACCATCATATTTGCAGCGTTGTTGTGACTATGTTGGTCACAGGATATTACAGAGACAAGATGAGTGAAGTAAAACTCTCACATTCATACTGTTAGTCACCATTTTTAAACTACAAATGTATTCTTTGTAAATTTGTAAACTAGTGACAAGGATACTAGCTCCTAATTTAACAGGATATACCTCACCTTTATTGATTGCTTCAGCTTTGAAGTTCACTGCAAAAGCTGTGAATTTCAGGAGCACAGAACAAACCTGCCACCTAGCGCTCACACATAAAATTGCTTTTACATGCAAAAAAAAAAAAAAAAAAAAAAAAAAAAAAAAATTAACAAGGATTCCAGTGGCACCTTAAAGCCGAGTTGCAACTCATGAAAGATTAACAATTTTATTATGGCATAGTCTTTAAGGTGCCACCGGTCTCATTGTTTTTGATAAAACAGACTAACAGAACTACCTCTGAAACCTGTCAAAGAAACAAAGAGCAAATGCTGTTTCTTTAAAATTTCCAAGTTTAGTTCACAACCTTGAAAAAGTCCTATTAAAGTGCTACAGCAATGAGCAAAGTCTACTCAGTTACAGCTATACAGAACATTCAATATAAGGATATCTGAAAAAGTACGGAATATTAAATCTCTCAAGATACTGCATATTGTTCTGGGGATGGTAGGAAACTGTACTCCCCTCACATGTAAACAACTCGACAGTTAAGAACATTTTAAAAATAGGTTAGAATGACAAAAATCTAGGAATTTCAGTGAAAGCCTCTTGGTCTTAAAATGATGCAATTTCTGATAGAAGTCAGGTTTTGAATAAAGACAGGATCTCCTGGATTCTATAAAAAATGCAAATAGAATGTGTAAATTATACTAAATTGGGAACTTTTATAAACCAGCTGAAACAGATGAAGTACACAGAAATGAGATCCACAGAAAATCTAAAATACTGTCAAACATGGGATTGTGTTAATTGATGCCACCAGGGGAGGGGATAATTTATAATACCTATGCAATGGGAAGGAGAAATCCAGAAAGCAATAATGCTGGAAGGTGCCTAGGAGTGGTGGATATCCAATTAGACAAAAGTACAATGCAATAGAACAAGAACACTATAATACAGTTGTGTGCTGTACACGTACCAAAAATACAGGTAGGAAAACAGTAATCCCTTTTTATACAGTTCACATGTGACCATCTCTGGACTCTCACACACTCAAACACAGACACACACGTTCAGCAGAGCATTCAGAGAAGCAAAACTGGAAAGTGGACTATTTATAGATCAAGATCAGAATTCAAAACAGATAGCTTGTTTAAGGGTGTCACAAATTAAAAAAGGGATTGTTCCCAATTTGCCTCTTAATGACAAAAAATTGCACTAAAAAAAAATCAGCACCACTAAATACTGTGTACCCTGTTTTCCAAAGATGATTGTAAATAACAGAGAGTTTAGTAGAACATGAAAGGAGAAAAAATTTTAATTAAAAAGTTTAAAACCCTGCTTTGAAATAAAAATCCAATCATTAGGAATGTGAGAGGAATTTCTTCCAACACACTTTCATCCTTTCAGCTGAGGGTTGAGAAAACCCCTGTTCTGGGAAATTCTCCAGCAGGAGCATGGAAAATGAAAATAGATAGCTGTAGATTTCTTAAGGTAGAAAACAAACAGAAGTTTTTATATTACTGCAAAACTATTAACTTTTTCAGGCTGTTTCCATAGATCATAATAAAAACAAAGTACAAAGCCTTTTTCTCCCCTTTGAAAGTCCCAATAAAAGTCAGTCCAATAAAAAAAATATTACCTCACCCACCTCGTCTCTAATCTTTCCTCTCAGTATTCTGCTACCTTCTGGTGAAACTCAACAGACACAGAAAGCTGGTGTGAGGCCTTCTGTGTAACTTAAGACTCATATTAGAGCTATTTGGTGCCACATCCAAACCTCCAGAGTGAGACTTATATTTTTGACATGTATAGCAATTTCCTGAAATATCTCTGGGAGATCTTACACTATATCATTGGAGTGGCAGCCCTGAAGGAACAGTAGAGGATGACCAGACAAATTCATTCAGGTTGTAACCCCTGTAGAGAGGCATCATCTCCTGCCGAGGCCTGGTTATCCTAGTTCAAAGTGGATTTTCCAGAGGCCAAAAGACACACACACAAAAAGGATAAATAGCCTAAGTTTAAAGTGATTCTGATCCAGCAAATGGACAGCTCTTTCTGTTCAAGGGGCGGGGCCCAAAACTTAGGGAAGGGTATGTAGGATTGAAACTTACCACAGGCCTCATGAAGATATGGGGTGATAAGTTTATTAGTATGTATGCAGATTTCTCTACTGTTTTTAAATATGTTCTCTGTAACGCTTTTATACTTTGGCCACATCTTCACTACCAGAAAGATCGATGCTGCGGTAGTCAATCTTCCAGAGTTGGATTTAGCAGGTCTGATAAAGATCTGCTAAATCAAATCCTGAGGGTGCTTGATTCACAAGGAGTAAGGGAAGTCATCAGGAGCATTTGCTCCCATCAACCTCCCACTGTGGAGATCGTGCTGAAGGTCGAATTAAGGTACGTCGACTCCAACTACACAATTAATGCAGCTGGAATTGTATGTCTGAATTTGACCTTCCATGTAGGTATAGACAAAGCCTAAGATTAAAAGTGCTTGTTTATAAAAAGCTGTGTGATAACTTAAAACCACAGACAGTTACCCTGTTCATAGTTTTCAAAGAAAAAGCAAAGTACAGATGCTGACCTGTTTAAGAAGTCTGCCTTGATTGGGATATCACAGTATAGGCAGCATAAGCACTGGAAATACCACAGATTGGGAAGTAAAGATACGGGAAGTGCCCAGGAGAGGTGTCAGCTGAGTAGCTGGAAACCTTGGAATGGATGCCCTTGCTGGACTACAGAGATAAAATACAAGTACAGCATGTCAAGAGATGGGGGGGGAGGAGGGAAGTGCCACCATAAAGCCAGTAGCCTGGAACTTCCAGCATAAGCATCATAAAAAGGGATATAGCATCTATTCCAGCTTTTTGGGGACAATGGGAAGACCCTGGTACAGTCCTTTCAGACTTCCTATAGGTTGGGTGGAATGGGGAAAGTATGGGGCTACCTAATGTTCCCTCAGCCTATGGGTTTGACAATCTCATGCAGAAAAAGTAACTTCGAAACATCCTACACTGCAGATTGCAGTAAAATATTCTACAATAAAACGTGCCTCAAAAGTTCTCACTGTAGTTAATGTTGGAGTTCATTGTTTGAACTGCAGTACACTGTGGAAATGGCTTCTAGAGGGGAAAAAAAAAAAAAGAAAAAACATGGAAGAGTTCAGAAAGTTCTCAACACCCTGCTCCCAGGAGATGGAGGTTTTCTTCAAAGAATAGATAAATATACAAGCATAATCAGAAGGCATTTATTAGATTTGAATTCAGAGATTTCTTCCCCTCACACAACTCCCACATGTTCAACCCAACTACAGAGTTAACACACTGCTTAGTATCTGAGAAATATCTCTAGGCATGCTGAGAGAAAGGGTTTTTAAGCTGGGTACATCAAATAAAATAAAATAAAAATCACTGAGATGGAAAGACTCCCTGCCAATATTCCTGTGAACTCTGCAGGTCTTCCTTCCTGCTCAGAATAGCTTAATTTACAGTGAGTGCCATTAACACTCTCAGGGCACAAGATATGGGGAGTGAAGAGGGAAAACACACACAGAATGGAGCACACAGAGCTGCAGGAAGGACACACAGACTAGGGTTCAGGACTACTGCAGGAGGACAGACTGAGGCAGGGGCTGAATGGGGTATAGAGCCACATAGTGATGGGGAATGCAGAGAAACGTGGGGATGGGGTAGCAGAGTGGGAGTGCAGGGACACCTGGGGACAGTGGAGAATGTGCGCCTGATGGAATGGGAGAAGCTAAAGGTCAACCAGGGTCTGCATAGGTAAGCCTTCCCAACTACCTAACAACCTTCTCCATTCTTCTCCCACCCACAGCTAACAACCCTCCAGGTTCATTCCCAGGCTCCTTCACAGCAATTTTTTTCCCTCTTCCTTAGCTCCTTTACTCCTGATGCCTTCAAGCCTTGGCACAGCTTCTAAGGGGTGTGGGAAATACGTTTCTGGATTGCAATTTAAATGTCGAAGTTCGGTATTAATATGCCCAATGTCAAAAAACATTTCCTGAATCTCTTTTGTCGTCTATTGTTTCAAACCTACATGCTGACAGGCATTTTGAAATAAATTATCAAAATAACTAACATGCATGTGGTGTTACTGTATTTAACAAATAAAATATGCGGAATTTTAAACTATTCCGTGCAGAATTTGGCACAGAATTCTCCAGGAGTATGGTATACATCTACAGAGCATGAAACCAACATCCATTATACTTAATATTTTTTTCTGCAGCTGTTGTATTTAAAGGCCCAATCTTAAATTATCTTTGACAGAGTATATAGATCAGTTGTGTGCAACCTGTGGCCCATGGGCCACAAGCAGCCCACTGAGGCTCATCTACAGCCTGTGGACCCCATTAGCCCCGTCCCCAGTGCACCTCTCATGAGCTGTGGCATCGGAGTCCTGTACTTCGAAATTCTTCCCCTCCCTCCCAGCACTTTTGGAGTGCCATGAATCTGCTGATTCGTGCTCCGTCCCTGCTCTTCCCCCTCCCTTCAAGAGCTTAGAGGAGGAGCGAGGACACAGCATAAATCAGGAGAGATTTGTGGTGCTCCAAAAGCATTTGGAGGCAGGAGGAGAAGGAAGTGCAAGAGGCATGTGGGGTAGGGAAGTAGACCAGGAGGCTGTAGGGTGAAACCTCGGTGGGCCACAAGCTACTAGTAACCACCACCCTTACCAGGTGATGCTTACTGGTCATGGTTAACCAGTGGGCTGATGCAGCCCCCATCCAACCCTATTTAATTGGTTAACCAGTTAAAATATACTGTTCAACTGCTTGATTTTACATCTCTACAGGCTACTCTGGCCTACTAAGGTGAAAAGGAGCCCTTCATGCAGCCCACTCACTCACTATTCTTGGTTGCCTATTGCTGGTATACATGCACTATATTTAAAAAAGTTTTATATCTAAAGAACTTACAATTGGGGGGGGAAGAGACTCCCAAACCTTGTAGCATTAAAAATGTAAAAAACACTTCTGAACCAGTCAATATTTCAGTTCAGATAACTTGTCATATCTTATATAATTTCAAGCAAAGTCTAACTTTTTCTCTAGGAATAGTTGTCAATAAAGTGACTACAATTGCAAGACCTCATACCGTCTAATCTGGTGAATATCAATGCTTCAGACTCCATTAACTGCATGCTTTACAAATCTCTTTGTAAAGGAAAATGCTATTTACTCTCACTGAAGTAGAAGCACACTCTATAGTCACAAGACTTGTCCAAATTAAGGGGAAGGTTGATCTATACATCTTCAATCTAATTAGAAACAAACATACATATTTCACATGTGTTGAAAACATTAACTAACCTCCTCACTAACCTCTAGATTTACTATACTTGAAAAAAATAGCTTTTTTCCACTAATACTATTTCATGCATTTGACAGTACTTTGCATAGTCAGTTTCTACTTTGTGTTGGTCTTTCACACAAAGGTGAGAAAAATGCCTTAAAATAGGAAATTGTGGCTATAAAAAAAATAAAAATGCTTCTAAAGAGACAGAAGCACAGGTAGCACTGGACACCATTCAATCGGTCTTAAAAGTTGACTGAAGTTCAAGTTGGTGGTGTCCCTTTATGACAAAGCTATATTCCCAGTTAGATGCTTTTATTCTAACCTGAAGATACCCAACACTGCAAAACTGCTTCTAAATAAATTATTTTCCAAAGCAGTTTCCAAAGTAAGCAGCTATAAAGGGCAAATACCCTAATAACAAAGACTGAAAAGTGAGGTTTGACACTGAAAAGTGTTTATACAAAAATGGCACCTATTAACTCAAATGTTCCTTTGTATATTCCGTTGTATCTGCCAACTTATGACTAAAATTATTAAGTCATAATAATGGCCTAGCAAAAGAAAACACAGCAAAGGCTAAATGAACCCAGTTTCCATTCCAATTTCCACAAAATGTGTCACTAAATTGTAGATATTTGAATTTTTGTAAACTAATTGAAGAAAACAGGGTTGCACAGAAACTATATAACTGGCAATGATGTTCAATATTCAGTACCAAGGCAGAATGATCAGGTAAGCTTTTTTTTCTTTTTAAGCTTATGGACTGAATATAACGGATTCAGGCCCTGTGGACACACTATAACCATGGAAGACCACACTACCATTTTTACACCACCACTTTCTTCAAGCCCAAGGACACTACAAAGTCTGGCAATCTTTTTGCTCATTTCTATGATGGCAAGATGTGATTACTTTCATTTCACATTCAGTTGGTAAAGCCAAGTAACCTTGTCTTTAGCTGATTATTTTGCACACCTGCATAGTACACCTTGAGCTACTGGTAGAAGGGAAGGCCCAAACCCAGTACTAAAAACTGTAGAAGGTAGGTTTCTGGTAAGGGATCAGTTTATCTGCCCTTCCCTTAATGCCACCGATCCATATGCCCCATAAGAGCTCCTAAGATCTGATCAGTCTACCTGCTCTCAATCTCAGTGCTTTCCTTCAGTTCCTATGCATAAATTGGAAGAGAAGAATCTCTATCATCCTCATTCTCTTCTACTGATTAGTTACAATGGTCTCAGAAAAAAGAGCAAACTTAATGACAATCAATAAGCCTTGCCCTTTCTCTCTCCCCTTGTGGAGAGACTGATACTAGAATATGCCTTGACTCCTTCCCACAAGGTGGGGATCCCACCTTCTCCCCTCATCCCACACCATGTGGTTCCTGTCCAAATCACATGGTAAGAACGGGGATGCCCCCTCTAGCTCAGTTGAGGAGGAAATAAACACAGGTTGTTACAGTTCTTACATGTTTTCAGTGACAACTGCTAAAATCTTGAATATTCAAAATTTAATTGTGTTTTAGTCTGGCTTGGATTAGTAACAAATAGCATCAGGAACATGATTAGCTCTAACAATATTATTTCAGCAAGACAGTGTTTAGTAGGTAATCCGGCAGTACAGCTCTATAACCCTAACAATTACAATAATAATTGTTTAGTATTCAGAGTTTTCCCCTCCTTATAAACCCTGCCATCCAAAACACTGAAGGATTTTTTGTGTTATTACTTCCCTTTCTTTTAGCTAGCAAGGAATTTAACAAGACAGAAATCTGAGCACCACAATGAGCAGAAATCTCGCCAATTCCAAAGCCTACATCAGCTTTATTCCGAGATAAATTAAGGTAAAGCAAATATGAACATGAACCCCAAACTACTTTGCTTCCATTTGAATTATTCCAAGTTAGGCCATGGTACATAATCGTTTAGTTGGCAAAACGTATGCTGCTCAGGGGTGTGAAAAAGACACCCCCGTAAGCCACATAAATTTTGCCAGCATATGCAGTATTATGCACAGCACTATGTCAGCAGGAAAGCTTTTCCCAACAACTTAGGGAACCACACCCAATGGGAGTTATGGATCCAGAGCCTAGAGATGGGACAGCAGGGCCACACAGCTCTCCGTGCTTCAGTGTGGGAGTCGCAAAATGAGCCATTGCTTTCAGGAGCCATGTCAAGTAAGCTTTGCCTGGATGGTGCACCCCTCAACCCCTGCCCATGTCCTGATCCCCTTCCTGCCCTTTTGATTCCAATCCGGAGTACCCTCTGCACCCCAAACCTCTCATCCCCAGCCCCACTCCAAAATCTGCACCCCACAGCTGGAGTCCTCATGCCCTCTCCATGCACCACAACTTCCTGCCCTAGCCAGCCCTCCACATGGCATCTCAGAATAGAAAGTGACCACTGGCCAAAAAGTTTGCCCAGTGCAGCTCTAAATACTGATTTAAAAAAACTGACAACTGATTTAAAAAATTTACCTTGCCAGTGCTTTGTAAAATTGTAGTTCTTGTCCGCCACACTCTCTCCCTGCTGACAATGTCTCTGGTTACATCTACCTCTGCATCAACAAAGCTTCTTTGTTTAAGAGCAGTTATGTCATCATCCAGATCAGTCTTAATTGTGGACCTTTTCTTCGCCATGATTTTTGCTTTGATAGCAGCAATTTTTTCCACAGACATGGCTTCAGACAGAGATCTAAACAAGAATAGCAAAGGCTGAGTAAAGGCATAAATCAGTTAGGTACTTTGGAATAGAAAATTATAAAAACCAACCATCATTGATTTCCTCACAAAGTACGAGAAGTTTACATCTGTGCCACACAAGGTGATCTCTACTGACTTACATTAAGGTTTTAAACTTCAGCACTGCTACTTTTAGAGCCATTCTCTGACAGATGATTTCACAAGTAATTTAAAATACTAACACAAGAAAACTAATAAAATGTACGTATGTACAAGTGTGTATACACACACACGCGTGCGCGCGCGCACACACACACACACACACACACACACACACACACACCCATATGAAATGTACAGCTCAGGGACTAAAGACTTCAATTTACTATAAAGACAACATTTGTCCCTCTGTTTCCCACAAGTTAACATAGTTTAAGTTACCTGTCTATTAAATGCTTAGCCACTGTTGGTAAAGAGTGTAGCTTAGTTATATAGACGCTTTTACACTAAGAAGTGAACCAACATTACCAATACATTTCATCTAGACCAAACAGTAAGGATAACATTAAACTTTGTCACTATGAACCTGTGCTGCATTTCAAAGTTTTTCTTTACTCCATCCTGTATTTCCCCCCCCTCCTATTTTTTTTAAGTTGCATACATGTGTTTAAATGTGAACAAAATGAAACTCAACTACCTGACAGCCCAACTCCACCAATTCAGATATTATCACTCTCAAGGCGAACTGCAGAATAAAATGAAAATTGAATTAGGCAAAGAAGTCTGTGTTTAATTAAATTTTCATTTGATTTTGCAGTTCATATGAAAAAGCTTACCTAATGAACATGTGATCTGAAAGTAAGCTATATAGAATAGGATCTTGTTTGTGTAGCACTTTTTTTTTTAAACACAAGTAGCTTAAATAATTTAACAGGTATGTACATATATTTTAAGACCTCTAAGCATTATCTCACTTGTATTTTTAGAAGGTGTCTCTCATAATATCGGGTGAACCTCTCTGGTCCGAGACTGGTCTGGCAACATTTGTGGTCCAGCCCCCAAATCAGAGAGCCCTAGGAGACTTGCAGCAGGGAATGGAGCTGGGAAGCTGGCAGACCAGGATGGTCTTAGGATAGCTCTGGTGGGAGCTCAGACAGGGGACCCAGGATGGCAGGGGCTTTGGCAGACCCAGGGCTGGCTGTGCAGGCAGGAGCACCAGTGAGGGGGTCAAGCAATCCCTGCAGCAGGGAGGGGAGCCCTGCAGGGTCAACTGACAGACTTCTGGAGAGCCCAGAATCCATCAGCAAAGGGGGTGGAATTGATCTCCTGTAGTCTAGCAACCTCTTTCATTCGGGACCAGTCAGGCCCTGAGGATGCTGGACCAGGGAAATCCAAGCTGTATTAAAAAATTAAAAATGTGAATTACAAAAAAAAAAAATATATATATATATATAATCCACAATCTTCATTGTAGTATTGCCTGGTATTCCACAGAACACCAAAAGGTAGTTTGTGAAGCTGTCAGAACATTAGGAACACCACAACCCTCAGTGACCTGGCTCAGAACAAAGAGTAGGTCACTAAACTTTTTGAAGTTAGATAGTGATTAAGAATTCTATTACTACAGTTAACCATTAATTGCACCTAGCCAGGTGGCTAGCCTCCTTTATCAACAACAGGTGTACTTTATCATGGATTTAGGTATTGTTTGTGGATTCTAGGCCACCACTTCAGGGGTTCTGAATGTTTTTTTTCAAGCTAGTGGATAACAATGTTGGGATAGAATAACTGAGTCCTCCCTACCTGACTGACTATATGAAAAAGTACCTATTGAAGTTTTATTCATTGCAGTATGCACCAGTGTCTGAGCACCTCACAAACTAAGTCATTCACCACTTCCTTTTGAAACTGGGGAGGGATGGGTTACAGCAGGGAATTCAGGCACAGGAGAGATTAAACAACTTGCAAAAGGTCTGTGGCAGAGATAAATGAATCCAGATTTTCTCAGTCCCAGTGCAGAGTCTTAATAAGACCACTCATTTGTCCACTTGTAGCAGGGTGGATAAAGAAAATCAATTATTTTTAAAGCAAAAAAACAAATATGACTTTAACTTTTTAAATCAATACTAAATTTCTCATTTAAAAACCAAGTTATAATTAAATCTCATCACAAAAATGTTAAACCTGCACTTACAGTCTCATAAAACTGAATGGCTCTAGTCTGTCCAGCCTAACTACCAGCTCGTTTCTGGGCTCTCTGTTTCTCAGAAGACTAAAGACACAGGCTGAATAGGATTGTTTTTTTTCTGTGCTTATGTGGTGGCAAAGCTGGGCCAAGCACAGCAGAGGAATTATTTAAGAAGCTGTTTTAAAGACAGAGACAATATATAGGAAAGATCAGAGTCAGCATAGAAAGAAACAGTGGAGTGGACTTGAAAGAACAAAGGAAGACACTACTCAGCACACTCAGTTTCCTATATTCTCTCCCACCCTTTTGCCACAAGAAAAAAACTGACATGGCTTCTGAGCAGGAGAGAGAGCCTATCTGGGAATAATTTGAAGAAATTTGTTCCCTACATACCAAAGGAAAATGTGCCAGGTGTATACAGTGCTAGAAGAAGATGCAGAGCCTAGCTGCAAGAATCAAACATATTGAAAACTAATTATTGGGAGAAAATAGGGATGTGTCTGAAGAACAATTTGGATCAACTGGGTAGTAGCTTAAATAATTCAGTTTGCAATGCATCATTGTTCTCTCTGTGCCTTTTAGCATTCATGTCATTTAACAAATAAATTCCCAAGTTGTTTGCTATACTGGATGTTGCTAGAAAGAGAAAAGTTTAGCTTAACTAATTAAAGAAGTCATAGGAAATAGCTAACCAGATTTAGACTATCACCCACATATTTGCTATAGAAAGCTGCAGTGAGAGAAATCTAGAGTTGCTAGTTACCACTGGGTGTCATTTTGATATTTTATATTCCACTAGAAGATTTATCTGGTGTTGCTTGGGTCTTTATCTCGATTCATTTTTGCTTTTTGAAAAGAAAATGAAAGTGTATATGCTTCATTTGAATCATTGCTCTGGGGTGGGACTGAGGATGAGGGGATCAGTGTGCAGGCTATTCTGAGGAGAGAGGACTACCGCAGCCCTCTCTTATCGCAGCAGGTAAGAAGTGCCTCTTGATAGCCGCTGCCTGCAGTGGGCACAGCTGTGAGAAGGGTTCATGTCCCCTGGCTAGGGCAGCTCCATTTTCATCTGCACTCTCCAACCAGAGTAAAGAATACAGCAAACTGTGCACCTTCTCCTGCCTCCCTGACTAAGGAGAACTGCCAGCAATGTTCCTGAGTGAGTTGGGCATGAGGGGAAGCTTCAGCTCCCCCCGCCTCCAAAAAGGGTGCCTGGGGTGTGGGAGGTTTGGGGCTGGTGCAGTTCTGAATGGGGAGAAGGCCATCCCCAGCCAGCCTCTTTCACCCATGTAGTGATTCTGTTTCTTTTCCATATGGTTTTATGAGAAGTAATCCCATTCCAGGCACATCCCATTTTCCTGGCACAATCAAATCCTTATGTTGTTTTAAATTATAAGAGAAAGCTGTATGGCAAATTTAGTGGTCCTAGCTCTTACCATTTAATAGGAGTTCTTGAAAGAACAGACATGCACAAACTCTCTCAAATATATAAAGTAGATAATAAACGTCCCTTATTTTGGAATATCATGGCCACAGGCCACAATGGTGATGCCATAAGCCTATTTCCTATTTTATTTTGGAAGGCATTTCAAGAGACCTTGACAAAAGAAATACCTCACCAGAAAGTTAAACTGCAAGTAATCAAGAAGCAAATGGATCAAGTACTAAATCCACCTCATTTTCTTGCGAGCATTCTTGACCCAAACATAAAGGTAGACGCCTAACTTCTGAAATTGATGCTGCTGCCATGTTTTGGGCATCTTTAAAAAAAATAAATAAATCACTCCTCAGTTATGCCAGTCATAATAAATTTCAGGGCTGGAGCCAAGCCATTTAATCAGTATATGGTTACTGATGATTTCTTGAACAAAGTCACTCCCCTGAATTGACGGAAATCATTAGCCAGGCACTTTGAAACAGAGTTCCTGGAGTTGGTAAGTCAACTTTTCACAGCAGTAGGTTCCTCAGCAGGCACAGAGGTACGTCTACACAGCAGCGTTATTTCCGAATAACTGGTGTTATTCTGAAATAACAACAGTGTGCATCTACAAGCCTTTATTTCAAAATAATGTCAAGCTGGAGGACTTCTTACTCCAACTTACGGTAACCCTCATTTTATGAGGAGTAAGGGAAATCAAAGAAAGAGTGTTCTTCCTTCAACTTCCTGCTGCGTAGACAACACCAAAAACCGAGTTAAGCTATTTCAACTTAAGCTATGCAATTAACATAGCTGAAGTAGCGTAACTTAATTTGACGTTAGCCTTGCTGCATAGACATACCCAGAGAGAATATTTTCATTTTTTACAGAAGTTTTAAGGAAACAGTCCATTTAGTCTTGTGATGACTTGTCTGTTAGAATAAATAAAACTTGAAAATTAAAAAAGAATTTAAGGATAGCTGTCATCCGGCTACTCAGGAGATCGCTGCAACTGGTAAATGTGAAATACTTAAGATTTAGTTTACTAAAGTATAAGCGTCATTGTGTTTGTGAGAGATTTAATTCTTACCATTCCTAATATATTGCTGCTGCATTGCTATATAAATGGACAAGAATGTGTTTTGAGTACCACTCTATTTTTATTTTTATACCTTTTCAGAATGCTCTTCTTACTAAGAGTTCACCACTCCTAGAAATGCTCTACCTAACACTGAAGTGGACAGGTAGCTCTAGAATAGCTTAGGGCCTTTTTTATTCTTTCATAGTTTGGATGTCTTATTCTAGCATTTCTAAACACTCTGTCCCTTCCCCCAAGTCTCTTGAGTTTTTGGACTCCAGCCAATTAGGGTCTGTGATGGGGCATCTGCCTCCCAGTGGCCCTTTAAGGCTAGAACACAGCCCTGGGAGAGGACTGACAAGTCCACACCTGAGGCCAATATTGCCAATTAGGGTCCAGCTGCACCTGTATAAATAAAGGCTGCAGGAGAGAAGGAGACACTCTGGTTCCAGCTGGGGAGCAGGGGGGACCTGGCTGCCAGGGAAGCTGGAGGCTTCCTGAGAGAGCAGTGCTGGGAAAGAGCTCTCCAGCTCTGGCCTGATCTCACTCCCAGGCTGCAGGGCTTGAGACAAGGCCTGATTATACTAAGGCTGCAGGGAAACTGCCAGGCTAGGAAAAGGCAGCAGGTCCACACCCCGTTACCAATGATGAGTGGCCATTCAGACAGCAGTTTGCCCGAGGCAGGAGCTAGATGACAACTGGCAGTAAGTCACTGAGGCAAGGTGGGTATTGGGGGTTCCCTGGGAGGGGAGAACCCCAGAGGGCAGAGATACAAGATGAATAAGCCCCTCCCCCCAAAAGGGAGCTGACACACAACTGGAGTGGGCAGTGCCTGAGGACAGTGCCCTGAAGAGGACGCTGCAGACTGGGAGTGACACAGGTCCAGAGCCTGACCTGAAACAGAATGGAGCAACAGGGGAGACAAGCCAAAGTGAAGTACCCTGATGACAAACTAATTCCCAGTGACACCAGCAGGAGGTGCCATAGCAATGAGTCCAACCCCATAACAAGGTCTGACATGTTCCCCAATGTCAAAATCAAGATGTTCTGAAATATAACAGAACCCTTGGTCTATGCTTTAGCAATCTGCTCTAGCATTGAACCTGAAGGCAGCCTGGGGGTAATAATGAAAGAATAGCTCTTAGCAAGGACAGTGAAGGCAAATGATGCGCAGTTATGCCCACAAAACCTATGGCTTTTACATCAAGCAGCTTCAGGGAAATCCAGTTTCAGGCTTTAGTGGATGTTAATCTTTCGCCATACAGAATTTTGTTGTGGTAAAAAGGAAACTGAGGAGTTATTTGAATCTTTAAGACTTTAATGACTTCTTGTAGTAATGAAAATGCACTGTCCTCCACTTACTCCATTATTCCTTTCTTCTTTGTATGTTTAACAGAAACTACATCTACACATTATATTATGGAAGAGCAATCCAGTTTAGACACCTAACAGGAGATCTTCCAAGCTTGCTTCCTGCAAGGTTTTCCTCCTCCTAGAGGCCAAGTGAACATATGCATTCCTCAACAACTGTCAGTGTTTGTTTTAAATGTAGGAGCTAAAGGACAGCAGCTTCCCTTTATGGTGTTTTTCACTTTATTAGCTTGTCTATCATACTGTGGCAGAAACAGAAGGGAAAAGGAAATCACCAGTCAGGGAGACAAACAGTCCAATCACTTCGGGGTGCTGGCTGATCAGACACTGCTGTGAAGTTACCCCTTCAAAACAGGAGTCTGACCTCCAATCACATGAAGCAATGTTGCAGGCTGACAGCTGACAGTTTTCCATTGACAGTTTCTGCAGAAATCCATGGAACTCCTCAGCGAGGCTGCTGGACATACACTTAAGAACAGTTGAAATAAACAGTCTGTTTTGAAGTCCTGAAAACTATCAGCTACCATCCCAGGAGTGAAATTTTTTTTTTTTTACCTGATTTGCTCTGTCTGTACAATTCCCTCTTTATGCCCCTCCAGCCGAGCTGCCAGCCGCTCCTTGTCAAGGCGTACACACTCTTCATCCTAGTGGCAATAGCAATGTTTATTCATAAATCAGTGTCAGTACAATTTTGCTGCCATCTCAAAGTGAATTAGATTCGAAGTAAAACTTGACAGTAATCATCATGTATAACGTTTTGTGACTAAAACAATTCCTTCCCAATCTGATACATTTTTATAGCCATGGTCCAAAAATGGATTGCAAAATGGTGAACTAACAAAATTGACTCTTTAAAAACCTGCACTGAGTTTTTCACACGAGCAAAAAAAACTACAAGTCACCTCTTGGAAGTCAGTCAGTACACAATTTAGACAATGGCTTTTATGTTAGCTTCCAGAGCATATGTTTATTGAAATATGGAATTCCCATCACCTCATTTTCCCTCCCAAAGAAAATGTAAGTGGTATTTAATATTTGCACACATATTTAAATGTATTAGTGCAGATAAAGTAAAATCTAGTATGAAAAGGATCCGTTGTTAAGTACACCTATAATAACGATGGGAAGATGTATATTAAATGTCAAATGCTGACATCAGGAATGAGGAAGTAAGAATAGCTACACATTAAGGGGATGAAATATGCCTAGGTTATTTCTCTCCAGTAAAATAGAATTTAGGTCCCAATCCTGCAGCCCTTACCCAAGCAAGTAGGCTAACTTCCAGCCACATAGTATACACCCATGACCTATAAAGTTCTCTTAGAAGTAGGTATTGCAAATTTCCCTTCCTATACTAGCGGCCACTTAGGTATGGTAAAATTTTAAGTTTAAGTAAAGCATCAAAGTTCAAAGTAGAGGCAGAAGTTCCTATTAAGTACTGGAACACTGTCTCCCTTTAATTCGCATAAACAATTTCCATTCATTTTAATGGGAGTAGTATGTGAATCTACTGGAAAGGAAGTTCATCTAAATTACAATATCAGATAAAAAAAATCTAATTAGTCCCACAAATAACTAAGATGGATGATGTTACATAAGAACATAAGAATGGCCGTACCGGGTCAGACCAAAGGTCCATCT
>JANRFK010004893.1:14501399-14525307 GCA_030068395.1 Apalone spinifera | reverse complement strand
CGTCACAGCCCCCCTGCTGGAGTACCTCCTGATACTCCAGCATATCCGATAATCCGGCACTCCCTGCGTCCCAAAGGTGCCGGATTAATGGAAGTCTACTGTAGCTGAAAACACAGCATGTTTAGTATTCATCTACAGACATGCTAACATCTTCAAACACCTCTCTTCTCTAACTACCAGTAATCTATATTTTAATATTGGAAGACCAAACAAATTACTATGTTGCTAAAACAGCAGCTCTCAAGCTGTGGGTCATGACCCCTATTAAATGGAATCATCAGGGCTGTCTTAGACTGGCCCTGAGCTGAAATCCAAGCCCCACTCCCTAGGGCCAAAGTCAAAACCCGAGGGTTCAAAGCAGTGCAGCAGGACTGAGGTTACAGCTCCCTCCTCTCAGGACCAAAGCCCTAGAGCTTCAGCTGTGACCTCCACTACCCAGAGCAGTGGGGATCAGGCTCTGGCCCCCTCACCTGGGTGAGCTCAAACTTCAGTCCCCCCCTCCTGACAACAAAAATAAATTCAAGTCTGGGGTCATGGTGCAATGACATTTGAGAACCCCTATGTTAAAAAATAAATGTTAGCATGTAATATATTTTAGCATGTTGTAGCTCTCGTGCTCTCAATTCTGGTATAGTACGTGTGATGTTATTGAACAGGTCTTTATGACACTCTAAAATGAGTACATATTCATAAAATGAGTAACACACTATGATGTTAGATATCAGGTAACTGAATAATCAAGTAACCACATGAATTCTTATTGGTTACTTGACTATTCTGGCCCCACTCCCAAGGAGCCCCCTGCCACTCGACAGGCTGCCTCTGTGTCAGAAGCAGCAGCGCAGGGTGCTAGGCAGGAGCCGGTCCCATGAGAGCAGATACTTGAAAACCGTGGTAACCAACAGATCGATCGCAATCAAAGCCTCGACCAGTCGATCGTGAGGCGTCCTGTCTGCCCCGCCCCCATTTCCCACCCCTGAGAAGCCCCACTACTTACCTCAAGTGAAATGGAGGTAGTGTCAGCTTCCTGGGGATGGACAGAAGTCCCGCAGCTTAGCCCCACTTCCGGCGATTCTGGAAGTGCGCTAGCTGCTCTGCCGGGCGTACTGTGGGAGGGAGCATTGGCTCCCTGCACCGTACAGGAGGGGTGAGTCAGCCCCGGGGGAGGCACGTGCGGGGTTTCCTGGTGCACGTGGAGAGGGTCGGCCCCGGGGCAGGTACGTGCGGAGGTTCCCTGCACTGAGGGGGGAGGGGGGTCGGCGCCCCGGGCAGGCGCGCACGCGGGGCTTCCCTGCGCAGGGGTGTGGGGTCGGCCCCGGGGCAGGTGCGCGCTGTTTCCCTCGGGGGGAGGAAGGGGGGAATCCTGGGAGGAGGCAGATGCAGGGAACTCTCTGCCTCCACTGGCACCCCACTCCCCTGTCCCCAGCTACAGAGCTCTGTCCCTATTCCTGTTCCCACTCCCCGAACTCTGTCCCCAGCTGCAGAAGCCTGTCCACAATGGCACTCTGTCCCCTGCTGCAGAACCCTGTCCTCTGCCCTCCCAGCACCCTGTTCTCTCTCCCCTGCCCCCAGCCGCAGAACTCTGTCCCTACAAAATGTATAATTATAAATGCTTCATTTTAGATTTAAATAGCATGAATAAAAAACAGACCATTTATTTCATAACTATAAACACGTGATTTTAATTTTATATATTGCATAATTTAAAAATAAACTGTTTATCAGAGTGTGTAAGTAAGGGCTGGGGATAGCGAGTGATGGACAGTAGGAGAATAGAGAGGGCAGGGTTTCAAGGAAGGGGCGGGGTGGTAGATCTTCACCTGTTTTGAGATTTAAAAAGTGATCTTGGGTGTAAAAAGGTTGGAGACCACTGCTTTAAAACCAGCTACCCGGGTAGACTGGCTGCCTGCCACCCCACACTGCTACCTCTGACACAGGCAGCCTGCGAGGTGGCAGGAGGCTCCCCAAGAGTGGGGCCAGATTGCACCTGTAATCCCATTTGAACAGGCCTCACATATTCCAACATATATACAGCTCCACATGTCCACTGGGGTTTAAAATCACCCACTCCACTCCAAAAACGAAGGAATTTTATAATGCACTATTACAGCTGTGATAAAAAGGAAGAACTTCACTCACATGTTTCCCCATTTAGGTACGCAAGTAGATCTTTCCTGTCAGGTCTTCTTACCACAGGAATGTTTTCAGTCTGAAGAGAATTTAAGATTTGAGGTTAGATTTGAAGTTGCCATAACCAGCACTGCTTTTAATGAACATGCAATCCTTTAGGGCTTTTCCCCATGCTTTTGTAATCTCTAAGTTCTCTTCTTCCCAAACAATGTCAAAGTCCATATTACATCCAGTAATCAGTGTGTTGGGTATTGTAATTACTACGAATAATGAGTCAATCTTGTTCTACTCATTTAATAAGAAAACTAAGGACAGGTATCAGATTTCAGACACACGAGTGAGGTGTTGGTGAAAGACAAGCTTTCAAGCTTCACAAATATTTATTAGGTCAAAGATTTTAATCAAATTTCAGTATTTGTGACTAGCCAGAGATGCTAACGGCAAACGAAATATTATACTAAGAATGTAATTGTGTAGCCATTTAAACATTTAACCAATAAGCACAAACTTATCAGTTAGCATAACGGTTACATAGCTGATCATCACCCTGCGCTGCTGGCTCTGTATCAGCAGCCAGCTCCCTAGGACCGGGGCTGGGAATGGGGCCAGGAGCTGGTATGCACTGGGAGCCAGCTTAAAAGACAGCTCACAGGACAGACCAGCTCATGGGAAACCATCTGCTACTTCCCACTGCTGTCTCTGCATCAGAGGCAGCAACACAAGGTGGCAGCCAGCTCCCCAGGAGCTGGCTCAAAAGCTGGCTTCTGGCACTCACCAGCTCCCAGGGACCCGGCTGCCACCCCACATTGCAGGCTCTGCAGTATAAGCTTTATACAGCAGAGCCCACAGCGTACAACTGTGTAACCACTAAGATTTTCAGTTACCTAATTAACCACATTTTAATATCCCTAGTACTAACCTGAATCAATCTTAATGCTTAAGAAGTATTCGAGAAAGAAGTGATTTACTTGTACTGTCCATACTGAAGTATTAAAATACTAGTAAGTCCACAAGATATCACAATATAGCAATGAGGCTGAAACATATTCTATGCCACCTTTACTAATCCTGTATTGTTTTCCCTCAAGCTACTCTAACTTCAGTCAGCAAGTGTTTTTTATTAAAAAAAACTTCAGAGAGCATGAGTTAAGAGTTTATAAACTTTACTCATCACTGTTGAATATATAGCGCATCAAGGGAAGAACTAAGAGATGCAATTTTTTTCTGCACAAGACCGGTGTGGGCATTCTGTCAGAAAATGAAGGAGACGTGTCAATACAAAACTGCAAATGGGTTTGACTTTCCAGAAAGGAGGAGACTATTACTTAAGACTTGTCTGTATCTAATATGAAAGTTTGGCTCTACCAATCAATTAACAACTGCAGGTATATGAGGAGTGAAAACAACATGTCACTGAAAGCTGCTCTTATTAAAATTATGTTTTTAATGTTGTTCATGATTTAAACTATGCCTTAAGTTGTTAAACTGTTCCTCATGAGTTACTTGGTTATTATTTATAGGTATGCTAGTTAATGCCATAGTAACTGTTTTTCCTAATTTCCTGAAAATACTAACATGAACATATATTCACAGTTATAAAGCATGCACCCTCCAATGTTATCCAGGAACAAATGTTCCATCCAGGGTCTACTTACCGCAGCACGCCGAACATAAACAGGATGTGAAAGGTGCACATTATTCAGCAGGAACAAAATAGAGTCCAAAGTGTAGTATTCCCTCGGCTGGCCCTCCTTCCCTGTCCTATAACATAAAGAAACAGATTTTATTTGCAACCATATTTCCTTGCGCATGTACTCCTCATTAATCTCATTTGTTACATCAAGTCAGTTTCAAAAAAAAAATTGAAAAGCCATTGATCAAATTTGTCAACATGGGTACAATAAATATTTCATCAACTGTTACCAACATATTTACAGACTCTTTTATAGGTATAACTTTTCATAAAGGATGTTATACAAATCCCACAATATTTTTTCCCCAAAACATTTTCTTAAATGAACAGAAATTATCAGTGCACTTCTTGGGCTGTTAAAGTCTTTTGGCCCCATGTTTTACAATGCACCTTGGTGGTTTAACAAGTATACTAGCACCTCAATAAACCATGTGAGGGTGTACAACTGAATACTAGGGATGTTACATATCAGGTAATTGAATAGTCGAGTAACCACATGAATTCTTATCGGTCACTCGACTACTCTATAGACCCCGGTGGCAGAGGCAGCAGCCAGTGCAATCTGGCCCCACTCCCGGGGAGCCCCCTGCCACCCCACTTGTAAGAGGCAGTAGCGTCGAGTGCCAGGTGGGAGCTGGTCCAGGAGGGGAGCTAGTTTAAAACCAGCTCCTCGCATAGACCAGCTGCCTGCCACCCTGCACTGCTGCCTTCGATACAGAGGCAGCAGCGTGAGGTGGCAGCAATCTCTGTCTGCCCAGGGGGTTGGGGGGGGGGGGGGGGGGGGGGGGGGGGGGGGATCCGAGCTCCCCATGGAGCTGCTGCAGTAGACGGTGGGGTGGGCAGGCTGCCACAAAGCAGCCTCTGTCCACAGCAGCCTGGGCTGGCTGCAGACAGAAACTAGTCTGGCAATTGAGCTCCTGTGGACAGGGGCTCAGACTCCCTGCAGACAGAGACTGCTGCTGCAAAGCAGCCTCTGTCCACAGAGAGCCTGGACCCACAGCAGGCAGATGTTGCTTCATGACAGCTTCCCCTGCCTCCCTCCTGTCATGCTGCTGCCTCTCAGAGACAGCCAAGTGGGGAGCAGAGGAGGCAGCAGCGTGGAGATAGTGCTAGAGGGCTCCCCCTCCCCACGTGCTGCCTTTGTATCAGAGTCAGCAACAGGGGGAGGGGAAGATATCCAAGTAGTCAACAAGATTAACCAATAAGCCTTCTCTTATTGGTTAATCATATAGTCAACTACTTGTTTACCTCCCTACTGAATACATGCCGAGACTTTTCCTTAAAATAAATACATAAATGAAAACATTAATCCATTTAGAAGTCAGTTCTTCTCCATATTTACATGTCAATACCTAAACTGAGGATAGCATGCAAAAGGTAGTATCACAAACACCCAAAGCAGCACAAGGACTAATGCAATGTCCAGCCTTTGGGTTAGTAATGTCATCAAGTGTTAACCTGAATTTAGGCCTCCACAAAGATAATACTTTTCATTCATCTTGTGTATCTCGCCACTTACATGTAACTCCAGATTAACCGTTTCATGCCATACTGGTAAAAGAAAGCAATTTATTAATCACGGAAGTTTGTGTTTTTTAAACCAGACACTTGTATTTCCACTTCATTGATTTATCCTCAATCTATAGATGCTAAGAGTTTATTAATCCACCAAACAACTTCCCATGCTCTTTTACATTGGAAAATGTAAAAGCTATTGATTTTTACAAGGGTGCTGTAAAACGTATTCCTCATGAACAGAAGAAAGCAGCAACATGCACAGCCCATCACCTGAACGGAAGGACCTACCTTCAGAATCACGCACATGCAAAGGAAATGTATACACTATTACACAAATTGCATCTGTAGTCGAACTAACTGTTCACTAACCTCAACTCTAAAGATAATCTTTTCTGCTGGTAAATAAACTGCATAAAGGTATTGCTTTGGATCCATTTGTCTGCCAATTGGCTCAACCTTGGCTCTGCAGTTGTCTTTCAGGAGCAACAAATACAAACTAGCAAATCAGAGGACAAGTAACAACTTTATATACTCACACATTTGCGAACCCTGTGAATGTAATCTACTCAGAATGATCAATACGATTTTAAAAGTCTCCTGTGTCCATTGAGAAAAAACACCATAATTGACTTCAGGCAGCTAGAGAACAGATTTTAGAGCAAATGTAATCCTTCAGAAAAGTGCTGAATTACTGGAAGTGCAAGCTTTATTTATCCACAGAACATATACAATAGCAATGGAAGCTTCCCCACATGATCTTAATAATGTACTAAACTTCATTCTAGAGGAACTAATTTTAAGGATCAGAGAATAGTTCTTTCTCCATGACTATCCAGTCTGATCCCTCTGTCCAGTTTGCAAGGAGGGTTGTTAGTTACAATTAAGCAAGGACACACAAAGGATGTTAAAATGCAATTATCTGACTAACTGTACAGTCAATACAGATGTATCAACTATACAGTTAGTCGATAAGCACCTCTGCAGAGCTACAGTGGGGGTAGCTCCAGGAGCTGACTCAAGCTGGGTCTGAACAGTCCTGGCTCGTACCAGGTCTGGAGCCATCTATGCTGCGGCTCTGCATTTTAAATGAAGTAAGAGCCACTGGGGACTTGCTGCTCGGTCCCAACTCTCACTGAGTCCAGCAGCCCCTGTTTGTGGTGGACAGCCCTGTCTGCTGTGAACAGGGGCTGGTGCCGGAGCTCTGGCCACTGCAAACAGAGACTGTCCGGCACCAGTCCCTCACGGTGGACAGGGCTGGCTGCCGCGAACAGGGGTTGCTTGGCAGCAACGGCCCCTGTCTGCAGGAGGGGGCAGCTCCCCGCTAGGAACCATACAGACAGGGGTTGCGTCACAGCAGCATCCCCTATCCCCCCTCCACTCCCCACTGACTCTTTAGAGGCAGCCAGCATCCCGCAGATGGTGCTAAGGGGGCCCAGAGACAGTGTTGGGGGGAAACTGGCTTTTAAGCTAGCTCTCCCTCCCCCCTCCGAGCACCAGGTCCTGTCCCCCTCTTTCTGCCTCTCAGAGGCAGCAGGGGGGAGGGTGCACAGTAGGGATGTTAAATGTTCGTTAATTGAATAGTTGAGCAATTTTGTGAATTCTTATCGGTTAGTTGACTATACTATAGTCCTCAAGGGCAGGGCCAACAGCAGTGCAGGGTGTCAGGCGAGAGCTTGTCCATGAGGGTGGCTCCCTTGTGGACTGGCTGCCCAGTGCTGCTGCCTCTGATAAAGAGGCAGCAGTGTGGGGTGGCAGCAGCCCCTGTCTAGGGTGGGGGCTGAGCTCCTGGACCCAGACTGAACTCGAACTGAGCCAGACTGCCTGCCTGGCTGCTAATACACTTTAAATGCAGAGCCGCAGCAGGAGTAGGTTCTGGATCCGGTGCGAGCCAGAACTGAGCTGGCTGCTGGCCAGTCTGCTAAAAAACTGGCAAGGGGGCTAGGGAAGGGAAATGCATGTAGTCTATAGCATTAACCTATAATCTTTCCTAATTGGTTAATCAACTATACTATTACATCCCTAATGCAGACAGCACAGGCCAAGTGGAGACTGCTTGAGTCCCTGCTTGCCCCATGCTCCCTGCAGCACTTCTGCTTGTGAAATGTATAAGAGACCTGTAGGGCTCTTGTACATTTCAAAAGCAGAAGCATCTGCAGTGGGAACCAGCGCAGGGAACTGTTTCCCCGCTGTGCCTCTGCCTCCCCTGCCCTCCACAGCAGAAGGCAGCAACAGATGGGGGGGAAGCAACTAGTTGAGTTTACTAGGCGCTTACATCTCTAGGACACACACCTACAGGCTGAACCTCTAAAGTCTGGGAATCTCTGCTCCAGCAACTTACATGGTCCGGATAGACCATGAATATTGCTCAACCAAAGGGCACCAGACGGCCTCAAGGGGCTGGGCTGGGCTGGGCTGGTTGTGGGGAACATGGGGCCAGTATTGCTGGGAGCAGTGGGGCCAGCATCTAGGAGCACAGCCCCAGCCAGGGTCAGGGCACTGGGGAGCATAGTCCTGGCTCTGGGCAGGAAGTGCAGGACCTGCAGGGCTGGGGGCAGTAGGCCTGTGGTGGGGAGCAGGGCCAACACCCAGGAAGAGCTTTGACTTCCCCAGTCCAAAAAACCGTCGTTCAAGACCACTCAGGTGCTGAGGATGGCAGACCAGGGAGGTTCCACCTGTACTAAATATAGGACTGAAACCACACACACTTTACAGAGTCAAGCATTAACAACTATGAACAGGAACTAGATTCCTTCCAGTGACTTACATGACCTCGTCTGACTCTTATTACTAATGTTCTAAGCCAAATAGATTCAACTCCCCAACAAAACTGGGGTATATTATATGAATATTATGTAGTCTAAATGGAGACTTGAAAGTTTTACTACCAAGACCGATATAAAAGAAAAAAGACCAAGAAAGTCCAAAACCACCCACCAAGAAAGTCCAAAATTAGCATCCAACCCTCAACACTGCTAAGAAAAATAAAAATAAGTAGTGCTGCAAGGATACTCCTGGGCTCCTGCTCAAAGCACCTTCTTCTTATCTAATACCCCTAGTCTTTCTTTCGGTTCACAAAATATATTCTTTCCAATCAAAGAGACTCGGCTCTCCATTCCATACACCCGGAGCATTTTGTCCACAGTTGTTCTTCTCTCAGTCCCACAACTGCAGCAAAGAGTAAAACTTGTTTAAAAATTGTACATAGTACACAGGTTGAGAAAGTTTCTGTACATCTGGGTGTCATGCTTGATTAGCTACAAATACAATTTTGCTTAAGAGTCATACAATACATATAGTATATAATCATAATAACCAAGATTCAGGTGCAAGTTTAACACCACTGTTTGGATATTAATTTTTCAAATCAGTCCTGGGTCTGGTGCTACTCATATAATATCAGAAATGACTTGGATACTAGAGCGAAGGGTATGATTATGAAACCTGCGGATGACACCAGCCTCAGAGTTTTAAACGCTTTAGACAACAAGATGAGAATTCAAAACTACCTTGGCAAATTGAAGAACTGATCTGAATTCAATGAGATTAAATTTAAATCAAAACAAGTGTCAAGTAAGGATGTTAAATATCAGTTAATTCAACAGTCGAATAACCTCATGAATTCTTATTGGTTAGTCGACTACTCTATAAGCCCCCGGGGACAGGGCTGGCAGCCAGTGCACTTCAGCCCCACTCCTGAGGAATCCCCCTGCTACTCTTCAAGGAGTTCCAGATGGGAGCTGGTCTGCGAGGAGAGCCAGTTTAAAAACCAGCTCCCCCATGACCCTGTGCTGCTGCCTCAGACAGAGGCAGCACCGTATGGTGGCAGCAGCCCCTATCCGGGGACAGGGGAGGGAAATGCGTGTAGTCTATAGCATTAACCTATAAGCTTTTGCTTATAGGATAATCAATTAATCGACTACACTATTACATCCCTAGTGTGAAGAAGTAGGAGGAAAAAATGAAATACACAATTACAAAATGGGAAATGACTGGTTAGGAAGTTGTACTTCTGAAAAGGGTTCAAGTGGACCACAAAAGAGGAAAGAGAATCAACAATGTGATGCAGCTGTTGAAAAGGCTAATATCACTATGGGGTATATTAACACGAATACTGTGGCCAAGTCTATACTAGACTCGGAAGGTCCGTTTAAGGCATACAGTAGTTGGAGTAAACATTCCTTAAGTCGAGCTTGGTGCCGTCTCCACAGTGGGAGTTCAACGGAAGTAAACATTCCCATTGGCTTCCCTTGCTCCTTGTGAGGAGGAGTGTCGAAGCCCACAGGAGGCACTCTCAGCATTCGATTTAGCAGGTCCTTACTTGATCCACTAAATCAAATGCCAGAAGATCGCTCTGGTGCCGCAAGTGGAGAGGAGGGATGCGAACATGTAACCATGTACATGGTTAACCAATGAGCTTGGGCTCGCTCATTATCATTCACGGTTACAAACAGGTTCCCAGTATGCACCGGGAGCCGACTTAAAAGCCAGCTATCCACATACAACAGCTCCTGGGTAGCAGTCTACTCCCCTTCTGCCCTGCTGTCTCTGTATCAGAGGAATCCCCCTGCTACTCTTCACGGAGTTCCAGATGGGAGCTGGTCTGCGAAGAGAGCCAGTTTAAAAACCAGCTCCCCCATGACCCTGTGCTGTATCAGAGGCAGCAGCATGGGGCAGCAGACAGGAGTTGGGGATGTTAAAATGTGTTTAAGTAATTGTGTAACCGCTGAAAAATCTCAGCAGTTATACAGTTACATGAAGGCAGCAGGCAGTTCCCTGGCATTCACACAGGGAGCCAGCTTAAAAGCATACCGGGAGCCTGCATGTAACTGAACATTAACCAATAAGCTCAGGCTCATCAGTTAACCATGTACACAGTTATGCTTTCACGTATCTAACAGAGGCCGCAGTATGGGAACTGGAGAGAGGCAGGAGGGGGAACAGGAAGAGAGCTGGTATGCACAGGGAAACAACTTCCAGACAGAATGTAACTGCTGAAATTTAACATCCCTAATGGAGACGTTGCCTGTATATCAGAGGGGTAACTGTCTTTCTCTTTGGCACTGGTAAGGTCTCAGCTGGAGTACTATATCCAGTTGTGTGTGCCACACAAAGACTGGGCTAGGGAACATTTTCCTATGCTGGGGAACATTTTCCACTGACCCCCAGGAAAAAAAAAATCAGTTATAATCCATGCACATCACTGCGGAGGATGAAGAGGCTTGGGCCAAAAACAAGGAATTTTTTAGTCCAAGCTGTGGCACAGGACTAAGGTGAGGTCTCTGACTGTGGATACAGGCTCTGGAGTGGGGTTGTTGATGAGAGGTTTGGGCTGCAGGTAGATTGGGGTGGGGGTGCATGGTCTGGGTAGGAGTTATGATGTTAGAGCAGGGGAGCAGACTCTAGGAACAGTTTGGGTGCGGAAGGAGGCTCAAGAGGCCTGGCACAGTGGGCTGAGATGAAGTTAGGGCAGAGAGGGTTCTAACCTGGGTTGGGGCAGTGTTCCCGCTAAACTATGCTGCTGCACAGCTGACTAATAAGCGTCACTCAAGGGCAGATTAAGAAAAAGGCTTTAGGGGACTGCAGCCCAGGAACCCACACTCCCACCCCAACTTCCTAACCTGAGCCCACAGTTACACTCCAAAAGCCCATGGACCCAGGCAGGATCCCCCTCCTGTACCCCAAATGCCTAATCTCCAGCCCCACCCCAAGCTAGATCCCACATCCTACCCAATCCTGAGCCCCTCTGACACGCCAAATCCCACAGACTGTCCATGGGCAGAATGAATTTAGTTTAGTGCACCAATATGGAGGTAATGTGTCATACATCATCTCCATATTGGTGCATGTAACAAATCATTCAACAGATGGACATCATAAATTAAAGGGAACACTAGTCCGGAGTTCAGGTTGGACAAACTGGAGAGAGTTTAAAGAAAATGACACAAGTTTTCAAAAACGTGACTTGTCAGGAAAAGTTTAAAAACTGGGTATGTTTTATTTAGAGAAAAAAAAATGACTGAAGCAGGACTTGATAAGTCTTCAAATATATTAAGATCTCTTCTAGAGAGGACTGTGATCAATTGTTTTCCAAGTCACTGAAAATAAGAAAAGTAGTAATGGACCTAACCTTTAGCAAAAGAAATGTAGGTTAGATATGAAGATAAACCTTCTAACTATATGAAAAATTAAAAACTGGGTCAGGCTTCTAAAGGAGGTTGCAGAACCCGCATTATTCAGGGCTTCTATAAACAGGTTGGACAAACACCTATTAGGGATGGTCTAGACTTACTTGGTCCTGCCTCAGAACAGGGAACAAGACTAGATGAGCTCTCAAGGACCCTTCCAGCCCTACATTTCTATGCTTTTAGTGTTTCCACTCTGCCACATACGGTCATAGTCTTGTTAAATTTTATGGCTGGTATCCAGGAAAACTCTGAGCAGGAGACACCCCCAAACTGTCTCCTTGTTTGCTCAAGACAGCACTAAAAATTTAATTGAAAAGATGTCTAAAGTAACCACTCCCTTTCCCTTAACTAGGAATTATCTATTTTAGGAGAATTTATGAGGAAAGAAGGAAATGAAAGTGCAACTCAAGCCGATTTTTGAACACATTAAAAGAAGGATAATAAATTTCAATCGGTTACACATTTAAACGCTCTGAAGGCTGGCAGATCTGCGGAATCCTGACCATAGCCAGGAGATTAACTGATAAGATAATGCTTACCCGTTAATCTGTTAAACTCTTACATCCCTAGCTTAAAGCAAGGGCCCATAAAGTGAGGCATGCACGGACTACATACAACATTGACTGTGAGAGTCGTGCACTCCTTCTGCATCCAATCAAAGCACTGCTATGATTCCGCCCCCCTGAATTCTAGGTATGTAAGTGCAGTTAGAAAAATTACCTTACCCTGGGAAACTGTTTTAGTTTCAACAATCTGAAGGAAGACCACTCATGTGGCCCGCTCACTAGCCTGTGTTCCCCACCATTGCACTATGATGCACTTTTGAATTCTGAAAGTTTGGGCCACTACTATTAGAGAATTCTTGACCTCTAGTCATGTAGTTGACAAATTTAATGTTCTTTCCCTAATTCAGAAGATCTTTGCCTCACCTTTCCCTTCACATGGAGCTCCCTTTTATCTCCAGCTCGGAAAACTAATTTCTGTTTAAAAAGTTAACAAATTAAATGCTACATTTAACTGATTAACCCTAAAGCAGGCCCCTCCATCTGCGGCATGCAAGTGGCCCACCCAGATTAGAGCAGCCCCTCTCCTGCAGCCGTCATATTGGCAGGCTACAAAATGTTCTAACATTTTGATAGCTCACTTTTAAAAACAGACACTTGCTCTATCCACATTCTATCTGGGGAGTTATTTGCATTGTGAACACACTTGTTTACAATAGGTTGTCTCCTAGAAAAGTCGACAGACTATTTTAGTCTTTCAGCAAGGAGAATGCTCCACTAAGGATAAATCTATATGGCCTAATAGATTGCAATGATGCCTCCAAACGTAAGCAAAGATCCCAGGTGATCAGATTCTCTCTGGACCCCATTGCACATACCACACAAGGAGAAGAGGACAGTCTGGAAACAAAGCCTCATGAAAAGGTAACTAACAAAATGAGCAAAGAATACAGAAACCTTAGGGTTATTTCCTCCTACTGAAAGGAAGTAACAAGCATCTTAGAAGCTGCTTTACTACCAATCTTCTAGCTAAGTCAGAAAAAGACGACTCTCGGGCCAGCCACCAGCCCTCATCTAGAGCGTGCCCTCATTAATGCAGACGTCTAAAACCCGAACACCTGAAATGGACATAACTCTCTGGCTAACTCCCCGGCTCAGTTTTTCCCTCGGAGGCTAGATCGGCTCTCTCAGGCTGGCATAGTCTCCGAGCTGGAAAAGCCGTGTGACTTGAAATAAGGGGGACAGACCAGCGAGAGGCGCGACCCTCCGCGAAGAGGCACAGCCACACGCCCACCCTTAGCCGGGACACCCTCCTCCTCCCCGCACCAGAAAACAAGGGGCCGCGTCCAGCTCCAGCCCCCCGGGAACTGCAGGAGGAACTACAAACAAACAAACCAACCGCGGCCGGCGGGGGGAGGCCGGCGGGCTCCCGGCACATGGCAGAGCCCACCGCGCAGACGGGACCCCCGCAGGGCCACCTCCCCGCGCACCCACTCCCGCCTCCCCGCTCAGCGGTAGCAACTTCGGGGCAGCTTCCAACCCCTGCCCGCAGGCGGGGCCCCTGCAGCGGCCGCGCGACTCACCCCCAGATGACATAGTTGGTCTTGACGTTCTTGGGCCAGGAGAACTCGCCGAAGATCACCTCGTCCCCCTTCACCACGATCTCCTTCTTCTGCGTGTTGTACTGCCGCAGCACGCTCAGCACGTCCGCCATCTTCGCGCCGGCCGCCGCCGCTCCGCCCGGCTCGGCCCCTCAGCCAGCCGCGCGAGGACCCCGCCGCCACTGCCAGGGCCCCTCCGGGCTGCCCTTGCCGAACGCCTGCGCGCAGCCGCCCAGAGGGCCTGTGTGCCCAGCCCCTGCCTAGAGTGAGCCTCGGCGTCTGGTCGGGCCTAGTCTGCTCCGCCCCCGCTTCTTTAAGCCCCGTCCCGCGTGGCCTGAGCCGCGGCAGATCTGGCACTTGCCGCGTTTCCTCTGGGCAGCTTCTCTGATCATTGGGCGAATGACTGGAGCGACTGCCCAGTGTGCCCAAGGCGGGCTGTGCCCCGGGCGGGGCGGTGGGAGCAGGAGAAGCCGGTGGGGTGGGAGGGGGTCGGGCGGAGCAGGGCTCAGGCAGTTCTGTGAGCGCAGGCTTGGGGCTCAGGCAGTGCGGGGGGTGGTCGCTCAGCCCTGGTCCCGGGGGGTGCAGGGCTCAGGTGAGCAGCCACGCCAAGTGGCTTGGGACAGCCCCGTGTGCGATGGAGAGCTCAGCTCCGTGGTGATGCCAGGTGGCGCAGGCAAGCTTCACTCCCTACCTCTGCCCGTACTCTAAGCCCCACCACAGGTGTTGCCCTCCCTCTGCTCCTTCCCCTCCCTGCTTCCTTTCATCCCCCATTTGGGATCTCCATCCCTAGATGTTTTTAAGTCCCGAGTTGGTCCTGCTTTGGGCAGGGGGTTGGACTCAGTGACCTCCTGAGGTCACTTCCAGCCCTAGGATTCAAAAATCATGACTCAGCCTCACCAAAAA
Source organism: Apalone spinifera (assembly GCA_030068395.1). NCBI lineage: Eukaryota > Metazoa > Chordata > Testudines > Trionychidae > Apalone > Apalone spinifera. Next base: position 14,510,774 of record JANRFK010004893.1, on the reverse strand, counting down.
TCCATGAGATTGGCTTTAACATCTGTAGATTATGTAAAAATAATAGCTATTTATTTGCATTCTGAGTCTTTTGTGTGCATTGTGATCACCTTTGCAGCTTTCTTCACAGCCACAAGGGCTAGAAACTTACTTTTTCCTTTAGATTGAAGGCTGATATTGCATATCCACTTGACTACAGAAACTGGGGTATTAAGGAGACAAATAATTAGCATGAGACTCATGATAGAATGGAACACTTCACAATCCCATGGGCCTGCACAGCATAGAGTTACCACTTTCAAATATTAACAAAAGTGTTCCATGATACCATCACAAGGCAAAGCTGTCATAATCCTAACTACAAGGCAACTCTGCACCCTGTCCGCCTTCAACAACCACTTATATGTAGAGAGATAATACATATAAATAAGATTGATATCATTGAAAACAAACAGGCATTTGTTTTATCATCACATTTTGCCTTTGTAGTTTCATTTAGCCAGTTGTCACTGAATGTGCAGTTTCTGATGCAAGCTTTTTGGAGAGGATTCAGTAGGGTCACATGACCCATTATCGGACTCTTCCATTATTATGCCTTGCACATCTCCTCATTCTCATATGTTAATATAACCCTCTCAAATACATATGTGCCGCACACTTGGATGGTGGTGAGCAGAAAGCTGCTGTCCTCAGGGCCATTTGTATGCATATGCTGAATACGCAACTGCACAGGGCACCAGAAAATGGGTGGCATCATTGGGTTTAATATCCCTCTACCCACCTCTTCCTAGTCTTGATCTCTGGCTGTGAGTCTCCTTCCAGAGAGGATATAGTTAACTTAAAAGTGAAAAGGTTTACCAGACTTATTAGCAGAATATTGAAACTTTGAAAGAGCCATTCAAGTGGTAATGAAACCATTTAGTAGGCATATATTGGCAGTTTCTGAATTTACTGTGTTAGGTTTGGCCATGTCTACATTACAAGATAAGGTTGAATTTATTAAGGTTGATTTCTTACCACATGATTTTGTAAAGTGAAAGATCCATGTACCCACTGTGTGCAAGAATTGAATATATTTCAAAGTAGCACGTCCCCATTAGGGAGACTGTCATCAACTTTGAGAGTGATACACTTTGGGTAGCTATCCCACAGTGCCTGTGCCACTTCATATTCTGAGTTATGCTCCCAGTGCACTCCGGATCAAAACTGTGTAGCAGGTGGTTCTGGGTTCATGTTAGCAGCCTCTCATAATGCACTCATATGCTCACTCCTCCTTTGCTTGAGATCAATAGGAAACAGGAAGTCGGGGGGGGGGGGGGAAGAGGCTGGAGCCATGCTAGCAGCAGAGGCAGCAGCTAATAGCTTCCTCTCCTTCCTCCAGGTTGCTATGTTAGATGTCAGTCTTTCTCTGAATCACAGAGAGCGACAGGGAGCATATGCTGACTAAATGTGGCCAGAAACCTGGGCCTTATGCTGTCATACTTTATACTGCAATGATGCCAAAACATTTTCTGGTGGCTTGGCATGGGAACATATCCTACTGTCAAGAGCGGCCCTAGACGAGCTGCCGGCAACTGGTGCCCTATGCGAAACGTGCAATCGGCTCCCCCGCCTCCAAAGCCCTAAATGGACGTTTATCTTGGTGGACCAGGCAACTGCCTAGTTCACCTATATTGATGGGCCACCACTGCCTACTGTGGAGGACAGAATAAGGCAGTCCTCAGAAACCTTCTGAGAAGGATCAAATATTTCCTGAAACGGAGGAGGCCTGCTCCATCTCCACACAATTTAACAGACTCTTCTAGGCTCCCTACGCTATGCCACACATCACACCCATTGCCTTAACTCTCTTGTAGCAAGAAAAAAAAAAAAGTGAAAACACCAGAAATGTCCAAATTGAGATGTCCTGGAAAAAGAGGATTGAAGTTATAAAAAAATTCTTCTCATATATCACCCACCGGCTAGCTAATTTCCTCCTCCAGCACCAAACTGTCCTCCACACTGCTGCCCTGAGCGTGGAGCAAGGATTCTATGGTCTGTGTGACGGATTATGTCTGGGCGCGAGCTCCCACCCCCGCCTTAGGGTGGGGCCCAGCGAGCCCTCTGTCTTGAAGACGTGGGGTCTGGCAGTTAGATGGGCACGAACTCCAACTCACCCCTTTTGGGGTTGAGCGGGGCCCAGCAAGCCCTACAGTCAAGGAATCCCAGGTCTTTTGGCCCCCTCCCGGGGCCAGCTGTCTGTAATTACATCTCACTAGGGCGGCTGCCCCTCACGACCTTCCCAAGTTTGATTATGCATTTGCTATGCAAGGTAATAGGGTAGGGCTAGGGGGACCCGGGCCCACCCCCTCCACTGGGTCCCAGCCGAGGGCCCTAAGGGGTTCAGGTATTACCCTTACCCGGCTGATGGGGTCCCACCCCGTAACACGTCAGCCCATGGGCGCCAAAAGTGCCCTGCCCCGGGCTGCTCCCTAGCCTCCCCCAGCCCCAGGGGCCCTGCCCCTAGCACGCCGGGTCTTACTGTTCCAACTTGAGTCCTGGATGCCCCTTCTTGGTTCTCTGGGGTCCCGGCCTCCTGACTCCAACAGGGGGTGAGGGAAGGAATCGCTTCCCTGTGGTCCTCCCCCCGGTTCTGCCTCCGGGGCGGGTTTTCAACCTCTTGCTGGAGGTCACGTCGCCCTTCCTATCCTCACCCCCAACGTCACTCCATGCGGAGCATCAGCCCAAAGGGGGCAGGGTTACGTCCCGACGTCCCCGGTCTGGGGTACGGTGGACTGCCCCTGACCGCCGGCCGGCACTGTCTCCCGAGGCAGGGGAGTCCCGCCCCGCAGGAGGTTCGACGCGGGCAGCTTCACGGCCACGCACCTACTTGGCCGCGCCACCGCATCCTCCCGCCGGGGCCGAAATCAGCACCCGGTTGGTTTCAGTACGAGCCTTCACTGGCCCGTCACACGCCTCCCGCCTTGGAGGCTCTGGGCGCTCCCCCTCGTCGCTGTCCCATATTCTTGAAAAAAAGTGTGCATTCTGGTGCCTATTGCCCGGGCCGTGGCTTACCTCTAAGTCGTATGGCTGCAAAGCCAAATACCATCGCATAATATGCATGTTTGTGTCTTTTATAGAGTTGAGCCAAACTAACAGGGCATAGTCTTTTATTAATTGGAATTTCCCATAAATAGTACTGTAGGGACTCCACTGCCCATTTTATGGCTAATGCTTCTTTCTCCACCATTGCATAATTTTGCTCCCGGGGCAGGAGTTTTTGGCTCCCGTATAGAACTGGGTGTTCAGCCCCTTGGTGTTCCTGCGCCAACATTGCTCCTAGTCCTACTTGGGAAGCATCTGTGTAAAGAAGAAAAGGTTTTTCAGAATCCGGCTGTATTAATACACTAAATGCACTAGACAAGTGTTTTTTTAATGTGTCAAAAGCCTGTTCTGCTTGTGGGGTCCATTGCTCCTGCATGGGTTTTGTGTTTGTGAGCTCTGTCAGTGGTGCCGCTATTGTGGCAAAGGCGGGGATGAATCTCCTATAATAGCTGGCCAGTCCTAGGAACTGTCTCACCAGTTTTTGACTTTGGGGCTGTGTAGTTTTTTAGGGCCTGCATTTTACTCGCCAGGAGTTTCAACTCCTCCCTCCCCCTCCACGGTGTACCTCAAGTACGATACCTCTGTTTTGGCTAGGTGGCACTTCTTTGGGTTCGCCGTCAGGCCCACTTTTCCCAGAGCTGCCAGTATGGTTTTGACATGGCATAGGAGGTCTGCCCAGCTGCTGCTGTAGATGATGATGTCGTCTATGGAAGCAGAGGCAACGGCTCGGTATGGGCCAGCAGCTGGTCCATCACTTGCTGAAAGGTGGCCGTTGCCCCATGGAGACCGAAAGACATCGTCCTGAACGGGATGGAAAACGCCGTTTCTCTGGCTTCTGGCTCCAGGAGGATTTGCCAGTACCCTTTTGTTAGGTCGAGGGTGGATAAATACTTGGCATGTCCTAACCGATCCAGGAGCTCATCGACTTGAGGCATCGGATAGGCATCAAAATGAGATATAGCATTAACTCACTGAAAGTCGATGCAAAACTGAGTTGTTCCATCAGGTTTCAGCACCAGGATGCTCTGCAATTCCTCAATCACGCTCCATTGTCGCATCAGCTGTACTTCGTCCCATACAGTCTTCCACATTTTATGTGGCAGGGGTCGAAGTGGCTCTCGTACCGTCCGGCCCACTTTGGTGATGATCCGGTGGCACCCCAAAGATGTGCGGCCCGGTCTTGTTGTGAGCACCGCTCCATATCGGTGAAGGAGACTCTTAAGTTGTTGCTGTTGGGTGGCCATCAGCTCGTCACTCAGATTGACCTCTGCCTCCTCTTGGTAGTCGCCTCCCCATGGTCCCAGCTCATCTTCAGCAGGTACTGGCGTTATCAACAGGTTCTCTGAGGTGACCTACTTCTTTAGGAGGTTCACATGGAAGATCTGTTTATCCTTCCTTCGTCCTGATAGGCGGATTTCGTAATCCACAGCCCCCACTTGCCGGATCACTTCATAGGGCCCTTGCCATTCAGCCATTAACTTGGAGCTGGATGTGGGAAGGAGGAGCAGTACCTGGTCTCCTGGCTGAAATTCCCTCATCTGTGCTGCTCTGTCGTAATATCACGCTTGCCTTTCTTGGTCCTCTGTCAAATTCAGACTGGGGCTAGTTTATAGCTGCTTCCCTTGCTGCTGTGGGAGCCTCCGAACCTTCCCCTTCCTCCTGTCCCTCTACCGGGACATAGTCCCCCTACCTTCAATCCTGGTCGGGTCACTCTGGGGCTACTAGCCTCCCCGTCCTCGCCCATTCCCGTAGCCTCTGTGCCACAGCCCGTGGCCTTTCATTGGGTCCAAACCGTTCCTGCCAGAACCGTTGCCAGCAGGTCTACGGTGTGACACCCAGCTGGTCAAGTACTGCCTCCTCTACCTTAAAATAGTGTAAGGCATCTTTGGCCGCCAGGCTCCGGTAGGCCAGTTGGACTGGGCCTGTGAGATATGGGGCGAGTAGGGTAGCCCACTGGTCCTCGGGCCATTGGGCCACAATTGCCACCCGTTTGAAGGTCGTTAAAAGGGCCCCCAGATTGTCGTGGGGGCCCCACCTTGGTTAAGCGAATAGGGAAGGATACTACTCATGACCCCTCTGATCCTCTGCTCCCCACCGTGCTCATCACGGGTCCGGCTTGCTTGGCGGCATTTACCCACCGTTCTTGCTGTGCGGCCAGCTCCTGTACCAACTGATGCTATTGGTCCTGAAACTGGGTGGCCAACAGCTGTGCCTGCTGCTGCTGGGTTTCCCCGATCCAATCTAGCAGCTGTCGCAGCTCCATTTCGCTGTCTGCCTTTCTCCTCTCCAGTTCCCTATGGTCCATATACAAGCACCTTAACTCCCTATCGTGTCACTTGTGGAGTGTGATACCCACATTCTCCACCAGGTGTGATGGATTCAATGAGCCCACCGTCTTGAAGACCCGGGGTCTGGCAGTTGGACGGGCGTGAGCTCCCCAACTCACTTCCTTTGGGGTTGAGCGGGGCCCAGCAAGCCCTGCGGTCAAGGAATCACGTGGTCCTCTGACCCCCTCCCGGGGCCAGCTGTCTATAATTACATCTCATGAGGGCGGCTGCACCTCACGACCGTCCCAAGTTTGATTATGCGTTTGCTATGCGAGGTAATGGGGTGGGGCTAGGGGAACCCGGGCCTGCCCCCTCCACTGGGTCCTAGCCCAGGTCCCTAAGAGATTCAGGTGCTACCCTTACCCGGCTGATGGGGTCCCACCCTGTAATACGTCAGCCCATGGGTGCCAAAAGTGCCCTGCCCGGGGCTGCTTCCTAGCCTCCTCCGGCCCCAGGGGCCCTGCCCCTAGCACGCCGGGTCTTACTGTTCCAACATGAGTCCTGGATGCCCCTTCCTGGTTCTCCGGGGTCCCAGCCTCCTGACTCCAATGGGAGGGAAGAAATCGCTTCCCTGCGGTCCTCCCCCCAGTTCTGCCTCCTGGGCGAGTTTTCAACCTCCCACCGGAGGTCACATCGCTCTTCCTATCCCTGCCCCCAACATCAGGCCAAAGGGGGCATGGTGACGTCCCCAGTCCGGGGTGCGCTGGACTGCCCCCGATCGCCTCTGACTGCTGGCCGGCACTGTCTCCCGATGTGGGGGGAGTCCTGCCCCGCAGGGGGTTCGGCGTGGGCGGCTTCATGGCCACACGCCTGCTTGGCCATGCCTCTGCGTCCTCCCGCCAGGGCTGAAATCGGCGCCCAGCTGGTTTCAGTGTGGGCCTTCGCTGGCCCTTCACAGTCTGGCTTGGGAAGCTGGTTGAGTCCCCCACTAGACTCTCATGCAGCTGGTTGCAGAAGCGGCATGTTTGCAGCAACGCTCCAGACTATCTGTTTGCCTCCTTTGTCTTCTGATAGGACTGTCTCAGCTCCTTTATTTTAAACACGGCACTGGAGGGTGTCCCTGATGTATCCTTTCTCCACTATGCACATTGCGACCTTCGCATAGATATCGGTGTTTCATTTGTTGGTTCGGAGTTCTGGGAGAATAAATTCCTCTCTCCATGGCTTGATGATGTCCAAGATCTCCTTCACACTCCACATTGGTGCTCTTCTATAACCCTGGGAACTGGAACTCATTCGGGATGTTAAAATGCAGTTAATTGACTAGTTGATAGGCATTCCGCATACAGCTGGGGGCCAGCAGGAACTCATGGTGCTCATGGAACTTGCACTCACAGTCATGTGTGCTGCTCAGGTGTGCAGTCTGCTTTGAAATGTTATTGCAATGCTGACCAAATGGGAAATGAAATTCAAACTTTTCCAGGGCTTTTCCTGTTAAAATGGAGAGCAGTAGAGTTGCAAGTTCTGGCCAGAGTGGTCACAGTGGAGGCATTGTGAGATGTCTCCCAGAGACCAAGTTCATCAACTCTGGCAGCACTAGTGTAAATTTGACCATGCAAGGTCAAATTTTGCATTACTCCTCATGAAAAGCAGAAGCACCAAAATTGATTTCAGCAGCCCTTGAAGTTGACAGAACAGATTTGGTAATGTGAACTCATTGTTTAGAAGAAAAAAAAAAATCAACCTTATGCCACTAAACTCGACCTTCACTACTAGTATAAACCAGGCTTTTGTCTGCATTAGCAAGTTTTGTTGAAGAAAAGTACCTTTGGTGAAGAAAACTGCCTATGTTCACCAAAAATGGCCATTTTTTTCCCCAATAAAACCTTGCAGCTCCATGAAGGATTTTTTTCTTCACCCCTCCCTGTGTGCTGGACAAAAATGCAGTGTAGAGACATTGAGGCATTTTGTTGTTGATTCTGGCTTCCAAGAAATGGCCCACAATTCCCAATCAGCCACTCTGGTCAGCAGTTTGAACTCTGCTGCCCTGCAACCCACCCTGCCCCCTTACAAGCCCTGAGAAATTTAAATCCCATTTCCTGCTGCCAGAGCACCTGGATCCAACACCCCCCACTGGAGGGTGGTTCAGTGTGCAGTGGTAATGATTCCATTGTAATGCTGCTTTGTCCCCTCCTCTATTGTAGGACACGAACCCATACCATTCATCAATCACTTGTGTAGGAACCAAGGCAGAACATAGGTGGGCTGCATATGGAGCAGAGCGAAAGCCACAAGCTTGGAGAAGTTGTGTCCTGGTTTCCTTACTTTCCCTGAGCAGGAAGACATTTGCCAGGGTGCCCCCTTATGCAGAAATATGACAAGAGTGCCCCCTTGTGCAGAAATATGACAATTAAAACTATATTTTTGCAGAGGGAATTTTCAAGCCCCAGCTTCAATTTCTTTCGTCCATATGCACAGCTGCCAGCCTCCCCCAACCCCTGACTCACCACAATTATGTGCTTGTTGAGGTACGTTCTTTACAAGGGTCAGTGAGTGGAAATGTTGGAAAGGGGGTTGTAAGTGAAATGTTATAATGTAGGACTTTTCATGCATTGTGCTCAACAGCAGAAACTTTGATGGCCTCGTTGCACACTGCATCAGAAAGGTTGCAACCAGCCAGCCTGACCCTATAAATAAGCAATCTAGGTGATTGCCTGGGGCACCAGCATTAACAGGCACCAAAAACCCAAACAATAGGAGTGGCGGGGGGGGGGGGGGGAACCTGTAGAAAAACATTTCCCTGTGCTGCCATTTCCCTAGCCTTAGGGGAGGAGAGAAAAGGGGGAATGACAGCACACAGAGATTCTTCTTCCCCCTACCAGACAGAATTGGCCACACAGGTAGGGTTACCAGATAGGTTTAGAAAAAATACCGGCAGGAGCGGCCCTAGACTAGCTGCCAGCAACTGGCACCCTAGGCGAACCATGCAATCAGCGCCCCCACCTCCAACCCCCTCAACGATATTGCGCCACCATTTGGAACCCCATAGCATCCCATTTAACTTGGCACCCTAGGCGACCACCTAGTTCACCTGTATGGATGGGCCGCCCCTGAATACTGGACACACTTGATTGTGGGGGGCAGGGGCGAGGGGCAGTGTGGCTGGCTATGGGAGAGGAGAGGAGCGGAGCGGGGCAGGGGCGGGGGCAGTGTGGCCGGCCAGGGGAAACCAAGAGGAGAACCACTGACCAGCAGAAAACATGGGTGGCTGGGAGGGGGTTGGGGGCAGCGGAGCTGGTCAGGCAGAGTCAGGGAAAGCGGCCAGACTGACGGGCCATATGCTGATCCCGAGACGCTGTCAGTCCTGCACATGGTCCGGAGAAGTGCGAGTGAGTTGGGCTGCAACTCTACCACACGCTCAGGAGCAAGGACAGGGCTTCTCCTCCACCCCAAGGCGTCAGATGCAGCCAGGGCTCCCAGTGCTGATCGCGCCCTGCCTCCCAGCCATTCCTCCAGCCCCTGCCAGACTTCCATCCAGCGCCCAGCCAGAAATCCAGGAAATACCAGAGGGCCCAAAAACCGGACTCTCTAGTAGAATACCAGACACCTGGCAACCCTACACACAGGGTTTTAGTACTGTCTCTCCTGCTGCTTCCCCAAATTATTTAATGTGGGGGGGGGCACCAAAGTCAAAGTTTTCCTAGGGGTCCAAAAAGCCTTGAGCCAGCCCTAGTTGCAACAGATAAGGAAGATCCCCAGAATAAATAGAACATAAGAACGGCCGTACCAGGTCAGATCAAAGCTCCATCTAGCCCAGTACCCTGTCTGCCGACAGTGGCCAGCACCAGGTGCACCTGAGGGGGTGGACCGAAGACAATGATCAAGTGATCTGTCTCCTGCCATCCCTCTCCAGCCTCTGACAAACAGAGGCAAAGGACACCATTTCATCCCCTGACTAATAATGGACCTAACCTCCATGAAATTATCTAGATTCTCTTTAAACTCTATTATAGTCTAGCCTTCACAGCCTCCTCTGGCAAGGAGT
>JANRFK010004893.1:14485263-14497940 GCA_030068395.1 Apalone spinifera | reverse complement strand
AACTTTTCCGTTAAAAGCATTTTCGGAAGATCATGCCAGTCTAGACGTAGCCCTTTGGTTTTATTAACAATGTTACATCTGCATCCGTGTTTAACTTAAGCCCTGCACCTTGTGAATGACAAAGTTTTGCTGCAGCAAGTGAAAGAGTGAACGCTACTTTGTCAGCAGGAGCACTCTCTTGCCGACAAAGTGGGGTGGGAGTATTTTGTCAGCAGAAGTGTTGACAAACAGCATTCTCACACACACTTTCTTTTAGCAACAGCTGTTTTGACACAGCTTCCTCTCTAAAAGCTGCATAGTGTAGACCTATCTTCAAGCAGCAAAACAGTCTAATGTAGCTAATCCCTTCATTAGGTGGCATTTTAAAGAGGAATATTTCTGTAATTCACTTCAAACTCATGGCTGCAATGCCAAAGCCTGCAGGGACAAAACTGTGGATGACAGTGAATTTCCGGTGTATAGATCAGGGACATAAAAAATTGTTTAAAAATGTAACTGTAAAAATGTAATGTAGCCGGAACAGCCCCTTCCTGCAGTGGGCCCTCTGGGACTGGAGCAACTCCCTGCCCAGTAAGCCTCACTCGTTATCCAGTTTTCCAGTTACATCCCTAGTATGGAGAAACTCAGAGTCAAGCTGTCTCTCCTCTAGATACTTTGTAGATACATAAGAAATTACAACCTTTCCCTCAAAAAACTTTGTCTTGAACTACACCTTAGAAATTGTTGTTTACAGAAACCAGTATGTAAAGAGAAATGGGGACAATTAAGTTAATTTGACAGCCTTCGTATCATATTTAAAAGAACTTGAGAACCATAAAAATTAGTGGCTCTTTTTAAAACGGGTTTAATTTGTCTAATATTTTTGTTTTTAGAATGGGAAATAATCCATCGACAGTGGGATTGTCTAATGCTGCTACTGTGAACAAGATCCAGGTAAATAAAGGAGTCATTTATTATTCAGAAAGATTTATTATTTCTAGCTTTGAAAAAGGGAGTAATTTACTATCTTTTTTTCTAATTAGTACAAGGATTGTTTTTTTATCACACCAGCCTATAGAATCTGATCTGTAATCTTAGTTCAGTAAAGCATGCATTATGTTTTTGAGCTCCACTTCTGCAGTCTAATGCATGTAGGCAGAACCTTATTCTTTCTCATCCAAGTCCCACTTTCCTTGCCTAGCCAGTCCCAGTTTCTCCTCCAGTTCTTTGTACTAGTTTTCTTGCAAGTCATGCTTCATAGGCTATAAGGCCAGAAGGGACCATTGTGATCAATTAGAATGATCTGCATAAAAATGGCCATACAACATCCCTGAATTAAATTCTTATTTGAACTTTTAGAATGATATCCATTGATGGAGAAAGTACCACAGCCCTTGTTAAATTGTTTCAGTGGTTAATTACTCTCACTGTTAAAATTTATGCTGTACAGAGGTAAAATAACACCTCTACTCCTATTCCTCTGTTTATATATCCAATAATTACATTAGCCCTTTTGGCGAGGGTGTCTCACTATGAGCCTGTGTTGAGCCGTTTATCCACCACCGCTACCATGACTTCCCCAAGTCTTTTTCAGACTCTCTGCTTCTCAGGATAGAGCCCCACATGCTGTAGGCATAGCCTGCCCTACATTCTTTGTTCCCAGGTGCAAACTTCACATTTGGCCATTTCAGAATACACATTGTTTGCTTTTGCCCAGCTTACAGAGCAGCTATGATCACTCTTAACCAGAGATCTATCCTCTTCATTATTTACCACTCCTCCAATCTTTGTGTCTCTTGCAAATTTGCTTAGTAATGATCTTTTATTTTCTTCTAGTTCATTAATAAAAAGGTTAAATGGCATAGGTCAGTGGTTCTCAAACTGGGGTCCGCAGACCACTTGCAAGTAGTCTGTGGCTCAAGTTTAGTCCCCTATCTCTCCCCCCACAGCGGGGAGCCAGCACTAGTGCTCCAGCCTGCAACACCCACTCCCTGCAGCCAAGGGGAGCAGTGGGAGGCCACGCCTGGGACACAGTGCCTGGGAGTGGTGCGGGACACAAAAGCAAGTGCTCCCCCGCTTGTGTCAAGACCCTGCACACTCACCCCTTTCACGCACTGCCCCCAGTTGAGACCTCAGCTTACTCCTGCACCCTCCCTCCTGGCCAGACACCCTACCCAAACCTGGTCTTACACCCTCCCTTGCTCCTGAATCCTCCCCTCAGCCTACTCCCAGACTGCTCCTGCATCCTCACCCTCTCCTGCATCCCACTTCCTGCCCAGATCCTGCACCCCCAGCCCTATCCCACTCTCTGGCAATCCTTTCCTGCACACTGAACCCCTTATTTTTGGCCCCATCCCAGAGCCTAGAGGCACAAAAATCCACTATTTCCAGAAGAGTTCATCTGGCCTCTCCCTCCCCCCGCCCATGACAGGGGTCATGCTGGGACCGCTAACTGAGACTCCTCACTCCCCCACATCAGTTAGGGCTGGGGGCTTTGGAGGTGGTTTTTGGTTGTGTTTTGTTTTGTGTTTTTTTGGGGGAGAAGGGTTTGCTTTTCACATGTGTAGTCCCTGACTAATTTTTCTGGGGGTCAGTGGCTCTTGGCCCAAAAATAGTTCCCTACCTCTGCCATAAAAAAGACAATATTTAAACCTTTTGTATTGGACATACATTAATATTTTACTTCATTTTAAATAAAGTTTGGTAAGCTAACATGAGAAAGTTAAAACCCTTACTCTGTTTAATAATTTGGACTACTATTTCCTTTCTAACTGGTTAAATTAAACCATTCTCCCTAGCTGCAGCACTAGCAGAATGGCTTGGGAGTAATTATATAATTAATGGCATGTATTGAGCTGAGTGGGCCACAGGCCAAAAAGCTTGAGAACCACTGGCATAGGACAAGAACTAATCCTTGCAGGACCCCACTGGAAACACCTACTTAATAACTTTGGGTATTTGTTAATGTAATGAAAAAATAAAACATATTGCTTTTGTCTAAGTCATTGTCTTTAAGAATGTGTTAAATTAATTCAGATAATTAGTATCTATGTGCAGAACACATTGACTCAGACTTTTTTTTAAAAAAATGCAGGAAACCATTTCGGACAACTGTGTAGTGATTTTCTCTAAAACAACATGTGCCTACTGCAAAATGGCAAAGAAACTGTTCCAGGATATGAATGTAAATTACACAGCAATAGAACTAGACATGTATGAAAATGGAAGCCAGTTTCAAGACATTCTTCATCAAATGACGGGTGGTAGGACGGTGAGTACATCTTCTTAGATGTTGTAACTAAAATAGAGAGGGGGACAATTTGCTGATGTAAGAGCCCCCTATTGTGACCTCATCAGATTGTAGCAGCACTGAAACTTTTATGTGAGCTCCTAATTAAAACATAAGGTGCTTCAGGCAGCAGTAGCAAAGATCCTGTAAGGTATCTATCTTGCTTCCTCATGTTACTGGTACATGCCACTCCAGAGTGATGACAGTAACTATACTGCTGATCGTGCTATTTTTCAGATGAATCTTTTAAACAAAGGCCACATCAAAAACATAAAACTGAAATCCAGCAGGGACACTTTGTTTGGGTAGAAGTGTTAGTCCCAGTGTCCTAGCAACTTTGTAATAATTCCCTGTAACTTCATGTGAATCAGTGTGTTTTCACTCAGGTCCCTACGTGGCGGGGAGGTGTGAAGGATACAGACGCACCCCCTGTCCTCCCCCAAGCTGACCCAGCTGAGCTGCACACCGGCTCCCTGCCCCCCGGCAGCTCAACTGAGCTTAGGGTTGCCAAGTGTCTGGTTTTGGCCTGGACAGTCTGGTATTTGCAGCCTCTGTCCGGTAAAAAAAAACAAAAACAAGAAAATATTTTCTGTTTTTCTTGGACGGAAGGCCAATTGGGACATTCTTTCCCTGCCTCATCTGGGGTGCAGCGGGGTGATTTAAAGGTGTAGTCATTTGTTTTGTTCAACAAATGTTTTCCCGTTTTCATTTTTTTTTCTCAACAAGTCCCCCCCCCCTTTTTTTTCCCCCGCTCAACTAATACCCACCATGTTCGGTATTTTTTGTGAAAAAGCCCCACTTCACATCCTGAACATGTTTGGTTCCCGAACCTGAAGTGGGAGAGAAGGTTGATTTGAACCGAAGAAATCTATGAGGGTTTTTTTTTCTTTTCAAAATTTGAATCAAAATGTTTGAGTAAACCAGCAATAATTTTCTTCAAGTTTTTCATTTTCTTCTAGTCATTCTGGGTATATTTCACCTGGGCATGCAAGTGTGTATTTTAATTTGGTCAAATTTCAATAAGGAAAACAAGTTCTGCTACAATCCAAACTTTTCCAGGGCCTACTGTTATTTAGAAGTCTTTTCACACTTGAACAGTAATACTAACTTTACTGTAGCAAATTATATAAAAATAGCTTTGTAACCAAAGTGGCAAACATTTTATTGTTTCTCTCTAATACTTTTTACATGACCTTCAGAATTCCTCTTACTATGAAATGCTGCAGAATATTTGTTTAAAAATACTGATGGGGATAAAACCAGCATTGAGCTATGGAGTTTCGTGGTCTAATTTCTTAGCTGTAGTCAAGATCAAATGGCCAAAAAGTCATTATGATCAGATGATTGTTCAGTCACGCACTCTTGTGGAATGAGATGGTGGTCTCGATTCACTTCCCAGTGGATCTACATCAAACATGTCAACTCTATATTTCCATTTTGCACATACCACATGAACCTCCTCTCATGAGTCAGAGGAGGAAAGTTCTCTTCTTGAATAGAGCTAATAGGTGAAAGAGTATTTTGTACCCTATGTCAGGCACTGCAAATTGGTACCAGTTTGGAGGAAGTGGGTTAGTAGATGAAGTGGGTTAGTAGTTTCCAATTGGCTATTTGCTATTCATTTCTTTTGTTTGCAATGAGCTTATGGAACTTCAACACTGATTATCCCATCCCAGAGCTCCAATCAGCTCTAAACACTGTCATGGAGACATAAGCCACGTTATCCTAAATTGGCAACTAATGTCACCAACATAAAATAGTTAATCATGCATCACCCATAACTGGTTCACTGGGAACAGCCCCCCTGCCTGCAGCCTAGGGTTAGGAACAGGGCCAGGATCCAGCAGCAGCTCCAGTGTGGCATCCCGCCCAGGATCCTGCATAGTTGGTAAACCTAACATTAACCAGTTAACTGATTAATTTGGATTTTACACCCCTACTAACAAGTTTAATAGGGTATTAGAGCATATGCTTTCATGCGCATATGCTTTCATGAGCTACTTACTTCCTCAGTTGCTAAAGAGAAAAAGAGAAGAAAGAGAGAAAGAAAGGAAAAAAAAGGATGCAGAGATGGAACTGTGACATTTAAATAAACTGTTCCAATTAAGTGAAAATGGATGTAGTTCATCTCCAACAATTAGATGAGAATACCTGAATGGGAAATTGCCTATTGTAATGGGGGAATCACTTCATGTATTTATTTAGATCTTGGTTCAGGGTATCAAATTTGCATATGAATTCCATCTCAGCACTTTCTCTCCGAAGTCTGTTTCTGAAGTTTTTCTGTCTGAAAATGGCAACTTGTATGTCCGAAACTGTGCGCTCCCAGTGTGGTTAAAATCCTTCCCCACTGGCTTTTGGATGTTGCCATTCTTAATGTCTGATTTGTGTCCCTTTATGCTTTTGTGCAGAGACAGTCTGGTTTGTCCAGTATACATGGCAGAGGGGAATGTGATGGCATATATTACATTAGTCGATGTGCACATGAATGAGCCTTTGATGGCAGATTTGGTTAGGTCCTGTGATGGTGTCACTAGGGTAGACATGTGGACAGAGTTGGCAACAGGGTTTGTTACAGGAATAGGTTCCTGGATTAGTGTTTCTGTTATAGGTGTGAAGTTGGTGGTATCTTCGGTACTTGCATGACCCCACAGTATGCTAACATTTTATGGCTCACTTAGAATGCTTCCTTAGTTCCCGTCCCCAAGTGCCCCTCCTCTACTTACACTACATCTATGACATCTCAGTCTGGACCAGTCCACACAGAGCATCTACTTCCTGGAAACTATAGTACAAATAACTAAGGGTCACTGTAAAGGTCCCGGACGGCCCCGCGCTGTAACGTCATCGTCACTGGGTCAGCTGTGCTTATAGTTCCCCTCAGTCCCGTGTCCCCACCACCTTTCCTGACGGGCCTCAGTTCCACTGGGCCCGTGCCTTTTCACATGTTGGCCTTCTTCCTCCCTCGTTGGCTTTGGATCGCCTCCCACAATGGGGGGGGCGGGGTGTCTGGGCCCACCGTCTCTCTCGGAGCCCAGCCCAGGGCCCTAAGGACTTGGACAACGCCGCTGTCCAGTCTGGCTGGCGGGGTATTTGCTGTATCGCGCCAGCCCACGGGCTCCCTGCGCCCGCCCTGGGCTACTTCCTCTCCCCGCTGGGGCTCGTGTCCTGCCGTATCGGGCCTTACCTCCTCCCTCGGACGGGGGGTGGAAGGCGCTCTCTCTGATCCTCTCCGCCTCTCCACTGCTGCTGCCGGCTGGGGTTTAAATCCCCGCACCACTGCTCGCCGACGGGGTCCCGCCCAGCTCGGCGTGGGGCCACTTCCGATCCGGCGCCATGGCCACGGGGTGATGTACGGTGCGCCGTGACATTGCTGGGCGCCCTCTGCCTGCCCTGGTGTTGTATGGCTGCGGCCGCCCCTGAGCACCTGGCGCGGCGCTGACAGCGGGGCTAGTCGGGCTGCCGGCTGAGGACGGCCCGACCGCGCTGCTCCCGTGCCCGCTCGGAGCGCCGCCAGGCACACGGCCCCGCGCCGGCCGGGGTGCGGGGCGCTTCTGCCCTGTCACAGTCACATAAATACCATTCTATACGAGAAACTACTGACCTCTATACTTACTTGAAAGCTGGAGGCATGCATCCAAACATAACACACATCGACAACCAAGCCCTAAGATACAACTGCACGTGCTCCTAACCCTCAGACAGAGACAAACACCTACAACCTCTATCCAGCCTTCTTAAAACTACAATACCCACCTGGAGAAGTGAAGAAACAGCATCTGAGGAAATGAGCTGTAGCTCAAGAAAGCTTATGCTCTAGTACCCTAATAAATTTGTTAGTCTTTGAAGTGTCACCAGACTCCTTGTTGCTTTTATAAAGTTACTAAGGAAATTTAAAACTGTCCAATAATATGGTAAGTAAAAGCTTAGCATTCCCAAGTATATACATATGGCAATGTGGCAGCATGCATGACCACGCTTGTTTTATCCTACTTCCATTAAATAACTAATGTAATTTTCATATACTTAACAGGTTCCAAGAGTGTTTATTAATGGGGCTTTCATCGGAGGTGCTACAGATACTCAAAGGCTTCACCAGGAAGGCAAGCTGCTTCCATTAGTTCATCAATGTCAAATGAGAAGAGCAAAACATTTTGATCTTCCATGTAGCCTACCTTAGCCTTAGTTACAAAAGTGCCCCTAATGCAGATGTTAGATATCTAAAATTCAACTTTTAGGGTTCTTAATAAATGGTCTGGCTTTCAGAGGTGCTGAGAAACCAGAAAGTCTAAAATTAAATGATTTATTTGAAATCTAACTATGGATTTCGGTGCCAATTGTTAAGCACCCAAACTTGAAAATTTAGGCCTTCGTGTGCAGCATGGTCTACTAAACTAATCAGGACATAGGTGCAAGTAACTCAGTTTGAAATAATTTATGTAACACAGACATTACAGACTTGTTAAATACTTAGCTTCTCTCCTCACATCAATTTCACCCTGTTGATAAAATTGAAGTAAAAACAATTACTTACATCACAGGGTTTTTGTGTGGTTTAGCTACTTCTCCAAAACACTGTAACAAAAGTATTAAAGGACGATACATGTTTTAAACATGCTAAAAAGTGCTACACAAGGTTCTGTGAAATAGGTGACAACTTGTGAGAACTTGCAATGCTATTTATTTCCAAAACCTTGTAGTATCCTATTGATTGTAATGTGTGTTGTTTTGTTATACTTTCTAGCTAATTTTATTGTAATTGTGCTGGAACAAAGGATGGCAATGTAATTTAGTGTTTCCTATAAAATGAAGTCAGTGCTAAAGATTTCTTCTCTTTGTCAAATTATGTACACTGAAGACACTAAAAAGACCAACTTAATATTTTCATTCATATAAAGCCTACAATTACTGAGACTTTAATTACATTTATGTAAGAGTTTAAGTTCTTCTGTTATTAAAGGCAGTATCACAGTCAGCTACAGTAGTTGAATTGTTCATACAGTTCTGTATACAATCTCAAGTAACAGTTGGAATTTAAAAAAGTACAATGTTAAGTTCTAAATCATTTTGAGACACTTATCAATCAGTCTTTTCTGTTTTAATAGTGTAGTTAAGTAGTTTCAGGTTCTACACTTACTGCTGATTCCGCTGCCAATTTTTGCAGTTTTACAATTATTCTCTGCTGTTTTCAAATGTGGTGACGGTCCAACATACATTCACCTCATCAACATATGGGCTAGAAACTTTTTAAAAATCTGAAAACAAAATTGCCAGGGAAAGCTTTGTTCATCAGTTACAAGAAGGTTTTAAATCATGAGTTAAGTTTTGGCACGAAACTGTTAGAGTAATACAAATACAGGCAGTCCTTAGACTTACAACATAATTAGTTCCTGAAAATCACATCTTAAATCAAAATGTTGTAACTCATAATCTGGATCTATAAAGCACAGGCTTTTGAGCATCATAAAGTCAAAACCAATGTTGGAAGTCAAAATAATATGTGAATTTATAAACATCTTAAGTGCTGTTTGTTATAACTTGAACATTGTAAAGGCAAGGACTGTGTGTACAGCTATTTAGTGCTACACCTACTAAGACATGGTAAAGCACCACCATAGGTTGTAATGGTGTATTTCATATTCATTACAAATATATGTTTATAAATACGAATATGCCTAACTCAAATATGTTTGACGGAAAATATTGCATGTAACCTATCATTGGAAAGCTTGTAGTTCCCTGTATGTATATAATCTAGTTGTGTGCATGTACCATTTCTGTATCTGAAATTTAAGAATATTGACTATAGATTTATTATCAATGTGTGCATGTTGAGAAAAGCCTATTTTTAGCCCGTCAGGAACAACGATTTAGAGATGGACCAGAGATGTCCTTTTTTTCCCCCACAGTGGTGTGGGAAACTGGACGAGAGCTTCCTGTTCCAGAGAAATTCTAAGGCAAGGGAAGTAAAAAATGATTTTCTTCAGATGGCATTAGAGCCTGCCTCCTCACCCCATGACAATACATGAAAACACCTGGAAATAAAAGGACCATAATGACAGGGTGAAGGAGAACTGCTGGACCCAGGTTAGAAAGGACATGTCTGGTCGGAGAAGAACTTTACCTGCAGTAAGAACTAGGGTGAGAACTTATTATTTGTTCCAAATTCTCTTAGGGCATGTCTACACAACCAAGTTTTGTCACACCAAACTGCCTCTTGGTGACACAACTATGGAAGTGAATACACTGTAACACACCTTAAGTCATTAAAACACCCAAGCTACATCTACACTGCAGGCTACTTGTGCAAGAAGCTTTCTGCGGAAGAGATCTTCCACAAAAACGTCTTGCGCAAGAGTGTATCCCCACTGCAACAGTGCATCAGAAAAGCAATGCACTTTTACACAAGAGAGCATCCAGATTGCATGGATGCTCTCTTGCAAGAAAGCTCTTGATTGCCATTAACAGAATGGCCACCAGGGCACCTGTGCTTCTTTCGATAGGCTGGTTTTTTTTGGGGGGGGAACCCTGTTTCCCGTCCCCACACACCTTTTTTCACAAGAGCTGAATGTAGGCTAAGTGGCTCTGTTTGGGGAGTGCAGAGTTGGGTGTAGGTGTGATGGTGGCTGTGTTTCTGTGAGCTGCGACTAGTCCTGTGTAGCTAGTTGTTATGCCCCAGCAAGGTGTTGATGCACAAAGGCATCCTGCAGATAAATGCTCTGGAAACTTGGCCTAGGGTACTTTGTTAATTTTTTCTCGCAGATTCCATAGTAGTGCAGCTGGGTTTCTTCCCCCATCATAGGACACTGTCCCTTGCCATTCTGCGGTCACTGGCGCACGGGTGGGCTGCACAGGGAGCAGAGCAAAAGCTGCTAGCATCCTGTAGCTGAGCCCCAGTTTTCCTCTTTACCCTCCGCAGTGAGATGTCTGCAAGAGTGATACCGACCTATGGAGAAGTGGGGCATGATTAGAATAATTTTGCCTGCAGCACCATCCAAAAGTATCTGTTTCTGTTGATGCTGTCTGGTGTTCAAATCAGTATGTGTCCCTCCCCCACAGATAGGAAAGCCCATCTCTGCAACATCATCAAGTATGCTATATATATTTCCCAGAGTCACGGTCTTCCATAGTGGAATGTGATTTATTGCCCTGTATACTTGCAGTAGTGCAGCCCCAAGATTTCCCCACTCCAAACTGATGTGCAAATGACCAGTAGCAATGAGGAGTCACCAGCTTCCAGACAGAAATTGCCACACGCTTCACTGTTGAGAAGGCAGCGTGCCGTTTGGTGTCCTTGTTCTGCAGTCTGGGGGGCCAGCTCAGCACAGAGCTCCGGAGGAAGGTTGCTTTATGCGTCCTAAAGTGCTGTAGCCTTTGCTCTTCCACCCACACGGGTACATGATCCCACCAATCAGTGCTGGTTTCCTTAGCCCAAAAGTGACAGTCTACCCGGAGTGCAATGACAAGTAGCTGCTGTCCCTGTCATGCAGAATGTTGGCTGCCTGCGAGTCTTTTTCCTCTGACCTGGTTTATCTTAGGAGTTTACACCAAATTTAGCCACATAAAGTAGATTTTCTAAACAATGTGTCCACACTATCAAGCCAGGTCCTTTGACCTTAAGGACCACTGAAGTCTATATTGGGTACACCAGTTTTCACAAGAAGTAATGCAATTCCCAACCTTGCCTTGTTGAATTTATGGTAGTTTAGAACTTGTGCCTCTACTGCTTTCCAGGTGAACAGATAAAGTCCCAGGAAAGTTTGAATTTCTTTTCCTGTGTGGATATCATTGTGAACACAAGAGAGCAGGCAGCACACCTGAGCACCACCTGTGGTTATGACTTCAAGTCCCATGAGTTCCAGTTCCCGGGGATGCTAAAGAGCACTAGCATGTAGTATGAAGGAGATCTTGGGGAGAGGAATCAATTCTCTTGGAGCTCTGATCCAGCAAAAGAAATGCCAACATTTACGTGAAGATTGCAAACTGAATAGTGGCCAAAGGATATCAGCAGTGCAGAGTTAAAATACAGGAGCTGAGGCAGTCCTACCACAAGGTAAAGGAAGCTAACAGACAGTCTGAAGCATCACTGCAAATATGCTTTTCCAAGTGCAGCTGGATGCGATTCTGGGAGGGAAGGGGGACCTGATCAGCTTCCCAAGCCTGACCACGGAGTCTGGCCATGACACTCTTGGCAGCAGTGTGGAGGACAGTGTGGTGGTGGAGCGGGAGGATGAGGAGAATGGCCATCTAGTGATGAGCAAGAGCCAAGAACTTTTCATAATATTGGAGCCACTCCCCTCCTCCCAGGACATCTCCTAAATGAGCACTGATCCCAGGGAGGACACTTCTGGTCTGTTCACATTTTTTTTCTTACTACAAGCGGGTTAAGGCAATTGGGAGTGATGTACAGTGTGCTTTGTGCCTACACAGCGCAGCTGGGGAGGAACGAGGGGGGCAAGTGGGGCGGAACAGCTTGCTAGTGTGTCTGGAGGTGGAGCAGGAATACTCTCTGCATAACTCCCTGAAGCTCTCAGATAGGATCTCTTTGATCCTTCTTGCAATGTTTCTGGGGAGGCCAGTCTTATTCCTTCCTTCACAGTAGGAAGCCTTCCCACTCCAAGCCACGAGTACGTGGTCTGGTGTCATTGCAGCACAAAACAGTACAGCATAAGGCCCAGGTTTCTGGCCACATTCAGTCGGCATCTGCTCCCTGTCACTCTGTAGGAGTTGGAGAAGACTGCTATCTCACATGGCAACCTGCATGAAGAAGGAGAGGAAGCTATTAGCTACTATCATGGCATCGGCCTCCGGCACCCCTTCCCTCCCTCACTGTATCAGAGGCAGCAGCACAGGGAGGGCAGGGGCAGGCAGGATGCCAGAGCAGCCCCCGTCCTCAGGGAGCTTGGGCCTCCGGCAGACAGGGGCTGCTGCCACCGAGCATCCTGTCTGTGGTGGGCCTGTACTTGCTGAGGACAGAGGCTGCTCTGGGATGTTGGCACAGCCTCTGTCTGAGAGGAGCTTGGCCCCCTCATGACAGGGGCGGTAGGCATGAGCTGGTCTGTGCAGGGAGCTGTTTTTTATCAGAAGCAGCAGTGTACGGTGGCAGGGGGGCTCCCTGAGAGTGGGGTCGGCAGTGCACTGGCTTCTTGGCCCACCCCCAGGGACCATAGAATAATTGTGTAACTGATAAGATTTGGTGCAGTTACACAATTATTAAATTAAACAACATCCAACATCCCTATTCTCCCCCGTCACTCCCACCCACAGGATCGTGCTCTGGCAGGCCCCTTATCATGCATGCCTGGCTCTAATCTGCATGGCTGTGTCTAGACTGGCAAGTTTATCCACAAAAGTGGCTGCTTTTGCGCAAAAACTTGCCAGCTGTCTACGCTGGCCGCTTGAATTTCCA
>JANRFK010004893.1:14448363-14481477 GCA_030068395.1 Apalone spinifera | reverse complement strand
CGAGTCATCCCACCAAGTCTCTGTTATTCCAGTCAAATCATAGTTCTTTGACTGTGCCAGGGCTTCTCATTCTTCTTATTTGTTTCCCAGACTTCTTGCATTCGTATACTTAAGTAACTAGTTGATTGCCCTACCTGCTCCATTCGAATCAGGAGTCCTCCTTTGTTGCTCCTTTCTCCTTGTGTTTTAGCCCAGCAGCCCAGCAGGAGGGGCAACTAGGGCCAGCAGCAGAGAGAGGGGCTGGGGGACCAGTAGCAGGGGACCCCGCCCCCTGCGATCCAGCAAATTCCCTTCTTCAGGACAGGCGAGGTCCCAAGGGTGCTGGACCAGCAAGGTCCAACCTGTATTGGAATAGCCACCAGCTTTTGGAAGTGGATCCCCTATTATTTGTAGTCTATACCTAATTGAGTAACTTCAAGCTGACTCTCCTAGGATCCCAATTACTTCTGGCCACAAAATGCAATTCCAAGCCCTCTAAGATGGCATATTCAGTTTTGTGAAACTAGAGGGCATGGATGCTGGACAAGTTATTGACATGTCTCTAGTCATGTCTATGTACTATCAAGGATCTGGTTTTTTTCCATGAGCAAACCACTATGTTCAAATATAAAATTAAGATTACTGTTTTAGGATCTAAGCAGATTTTTTCCTCATCCAAAATATACAGAAAAGATGTGTTTAATATGAATGCCACCAGATGAAAATAACCAAAGAAAGTCTCCTATGCATATTTTATTTATTACTCAAATTCTACAGTCATAATACAGTTTACTAGCATTATTTCACTTGCAAAAGTTTCAGTATAATGTACATCCAAAGCCAGAACAGCATCAAAACCCTGCTATATTTGAGAAGTTAATTGGAAAGAATATCCCTTTCTTCCTCAAACTGGAACATTACATTATTAAAGGTGCATTATTCACAATAAAAGAGACTTTGCACTGATGAATACAAATAGTGACCAATAATAATTTAAGTGGTGCCCAGAGGGCCCACGTATGATTGTGGGCCCACACTGTACTGTACAAATTCACAGTAGGAGACAATTCCTACCATACAGCTAGGGGAGCTCACAGCCAAGCCAGACACTGGGAAAGTCAGGGGGCAGTCTCCATGCTTCTCAAAGGGATGGTGCCTTGGACAGAATGCATGGGGCCATGGCACCCAGTTCTTAACACTATCTGGAGCACAGTGTTCCAGCAGCGATTTAAAGTACCTGGGTCTCCGCTACTGCTACAGCAGCAGCAACAATTGGCAGCCCTGGTCACTTAAGAATTGCTGGGCTCCATGAAAGTTGCCTCCCCCGTACCCCCACTGCCGTTGGCAGGCCTGCATACAGAGATGCAGTATTGAATTTCTCTTCAGAGCAGAAAATAGGATGATTAGAAAGAGATCTTGTGAAATCTAAGACCTGCACACTTATTCTCACAATATACTTAATCAGCCTGAACATTATATTGCAATAATTTTCAGTTCAAATAATACTCTCTCCCCACTGTTTCAGAAAGATACAGTGCATCTTTACCACGTGTAAGAAGTTGATAAATGCACTGACCTTGGATATGTATATGGCAAAGTTCATTACCTCTTGCTAAGTTTTTCACTGCCCTGCTAAGTTCTGATTTACAAGGATATATCCATCAAATTAAACACAAGCAAATTTACACCTCATTACATTTTGTATTAATAAAAAGTAGATTTTTCTTTTTTCCTATATAGTTCAGGTCTCATTAATGAAAACAAGATCTCAGATGAAGACTGGTAAATCTGCAAAGGAATTTTTCAACTTCATTTTGTTACCTGTAAAATTCTTAAAATCTTCCTAAAATATTAACCATCTGAGTGCTACACTGCAGAAATCTGAGGGAATTAAGTCAAAATTCCATTAATAGTTCAGGAAAGGCTGTATGCATATAAATACTGAATGCCCATTTACTAAATAAAGATGACTACATTAAGACACTCAAAGGGTTCATTCAAAGGGTTTTCCTTCCAAAGATCTTTTCTCAAATGAATTTAGTTTATTTTATAGAAAGTAGTATTCATTTTGGGATGGCACAAAGCCATTTATATACTTAAAGTGATATTTTTACTCTAAAACCGGTATTGGCAGGAAGGGTGTTCCATGTTTATCAAGGACTTAAGATTAAAGTAATCATAAACTGCACAGGGTAAGGGGGGATATGATAGAGGTCTATAAAATCATGACTGGTGTGGAAAAAGTGAATAAGGAAAAGTTATGTACTTATTCCCACAATATAAGAACTAGGGGTCACTAAATGAAATTAATAGGCAGCAGGTTTAAAACAAACAAAAGGAAGTTTTTCTTCACTCAGCGCACAGTCAACCTGTGGAATTCCTTGCCAGAGGATGCGGTGAAGGCTATAACTTTAACAAGATTCAAAAGTGGGCTAGATAGATTCCTGGAGGTTAGGTCCATCAATAGCTATTAACCAGGATGGGTAGGAATAGTATCCGTAGCCTCTGTTTCTCTGGAAGTGGGAGACAGGGGAAGGATCACGTGAGGATTACCTGTTGTGATCCCTTCCTTCTGGGGCATCTGTTATTGGCCACTGTCGGCTGACAGGATACTGGGCTAGATGGACCTTTGTTCTGACCCAGTATGGCCGTTCTTATGGTGAGTTTTCAAATTCACTTTGGGAACTGAGTTAAACATGTACATCACCAGTGATAAAGATTCTGCAATAGAAAACATAGTTGTGTTGCTTATGATGTCTAAATCAAACTGCATCAAAGTTTTTCACCCAGCTCAAAGTCTGCATTGCTAAAACGGGTGCAGGGGGAACTTGTAAATCAGTTAAATATCCCTACCGAACTCTGAATATCCCAGGAGCAAAACCTCTGCATAAGAAAGTGAATTTTATTTTTTTCTGGTATCATACTTTAAAATGAGAATGTGGTAGAATAGTCATTTTATTTATTATCTGTTGTGCTCAGCTATTAAGAAGCTGTAAAATTTATTAGTCAGTATCATTTATTATTTCTATTCATTATTTGTCAAAGAAGTATTTTTACATGTTAAGTGTTACCACTTATTTAAACATTCGAATAGCAGAAATATCTGATGGGAAAATGTCACTATAAGATAAACTATACACATACAGATTTATAGGCATCATATGTCCTGCTGAGATGTTAAAATTAATCTCAACTTTAAATATGACAAGGGGCACATATATCATCTTACTGACTTTCCCCCATATTTCTCACACTATTGTTGGCAATGCTTTATGCCATGTTATCTTATAGTATGGTAAACTGTTACAAGAATAAATCTGTTCAATGGATCTACTGTACATGTCTCTATGAAACCTTTGTAATAGCTAGTATAAATCTGTAAATACTGAAATATTGTCAAATCAACTAAATTCATCTACCCGATAAATGAATCCATCTCCTTTCTGAAATTTCTATTTTCTAGACAAGAAAAATCCGTTAACCAATACTACAAAGCTGCCTATCCATTCAGAATATTTAATATGTCCTTTATTAATCAATACAATTTTAAAAAGAGCATGATCAAAATCATACAAGCTAATATAGAAGGCTCTTCCAACCACAAAGCATGTTAAATCATCATACAGTTAGGAGTTAGATTATCGTTGAGAAACATTTTCCAAAAAGAAAACTTCTAACCTTCTGTAACTGTTGTTAGAGGTGATGCTCATGCTCATTCTAATGCAGGTTTGTGCATGTGCTGTAGGCACCATCCCTGGAAAGTTTTCCTGGTGGTATCTATTAGGTAGACTCAGGTATCCTCTGGAGTCTCACCCTGATGGTACAATATATAGCACCCTGCCAGCTCAATCCCTTCTTGCTGTCTAATTCCAACAGAGGGGCAAAGGACGGTGGGTTTTGAAATAGACATGAGCAACACATCTCCAAGAATAGCCATTATGGAAGGTTAGTAACCATTTTTCTTTGAGAGCTTGCTCATGGTTATTTCAATGTAGGTGACTCCCAAACAATTGTGCAGATGAAAGGTTCAGAGTTCACTGGCATGCTGTTTGTAGCACTGCTTGGTCAAAACTTGCATCCTCTCTAGCTTGCTGTGATAGGGTAATGTCACGAACAAGTGGACTGACGACAATGTTACCATTCTACAGATATATTGGATTGACATTTGTGCCACAAATGCCACAGATGATGCTTGAGCTCTTGTGGACTGAGCTGTCAATCTAGGAGTTGGGACCTTTCCTAGGTCATAACATGTGGACACAGGAGATGATCCATGATTAGATTCTCTAGGACATGCCTTTCCTTTTGTCCATGATAGCTAAGTATAGCTCAGAAAAGGACTTTTTAGTCCTCTTTATGTAAAAGGCTGGCAAATGCCTCGCATCCACTGAGTGTACTCTCTGTCCTTCCCTATTAGGAAAAGATATCCTGATTATTATGAAATTGCAAGACCCTCTTTGGTAGAAAAGATGGATGTGGCTACAGCTGTACATTGTCCTTGAAGATGCTATGTGGTTATTCTGAGGTAAGTGCTTGGATTTCTGAGCCCTTTCTGGCAGAAGTAATGGTGACTAGAAAGGCCATCTTCCAAGATAGGTAAAGCAGGAAGCATGGTACCAGTGGTTCAAATATATGTCCCGTCAGCTGCAAGTTGGCATTCCAAGGATGCCAGGGCTGTTGTACTTATAGGTACAGCTGCTCCAGCTCTCACTGTTTAGGAGGAGTTCTTGAACAGACACTCATTCATAGACAAACACTCCCAAATATATAGTAGGGAGTATATATATGGTACATGCAGGATCCCAGTATGTGGGGGGAGCCGGTTTAAAAGTCAAGCTGCTCCCAGTGCACACCAGCTGCCTTCAACCTCTGCATGTAACTGCTGAAAAATTCAACAGTTATACATGTAATTAAACATATTTTAACATCCCTAATATATAGTAGACTTGGTACCAGTGACGTTGAGCGATGCCAGGATTCTGTTGCTGGTGTTGACTTATTCTGCACTGGGAGATATGACAGTACTAGGAGTCCCAGTCACCAGTGCAGTCCTTTCTTGGTGCTGAGGCAATGGAATGGTGCTGCCCCTCCCTCAGAGAGACTGAGGCACTCTTCACGAACTCTTACATACTGTGGCTGTTCCACCTGAGTCAGTGCTGAAGTAGGACAAAGCCCTGCTTCTATGAAATATAACCTAAGTCTGTTCCTATCCCTACTTGCCCTGGGATTGAGGCTCTTGCAGATTCTGCATCACTCCTGCATGTGAGCCTCCCCCAGATCCCTAAGACAACTATGATGCAGGTCACTGGCATCAGTTTATGGTGTGCTGCTCTCTCAGCCCTTGGAAACAAGGAATACCTCTGTGCCCAAGGCTAGTTAACCCTGCTAAGTGGGGAACACTTACTAATTATACTACTATATGCATTAATTAACCACTAACAGTTACTGTTTCACAGTAAGTCCACGGAGATGAAGCACTTACAAAAACACAAGAGACCAGAGATGTTCCAGTAACTGTAAGAACAGAACTGAGAACAGCAGGTTGATAGGGACTTACGTGCTGCGCCATGAAGGTGTGATGAAAGGGTGCATCAGAATTGACCCAATGGATACTGCTGAGGAAGAAACTTTCTGGCAGCACTGCATGTAGTGTGTGTACACCTACACTCCAATGGACATAAGCAAGCACCTGAAGCACAATTTATCCTACCATACAATTTGATTTTAGGTGCAGTGATATTTCCTATATTTTACAAATCACAGTAGCCAATCACAATGGTGTCTCTTTTGGCTTGATAACTTATGAACAATGTGATCCAGTTGGTTACAAATTTTCCTACAATTTGTATGCTAAAGAAAGGAAAATTTATGTTTTAAAATATTTAAGGCAAAATATTGTAAATAAAAGGAAAGCTCTCATGTTGTTCATGAGTATGGTATCTATCTTCATAAACTTCACCAAACAATAATTATCTTACTATAGTACTATACTATAGAAGACAGAAGCACAAGGCAAATTGTGAAAAGTTAAATAGGAGTAAAGATTAAAAGACCAGAACAGAGGTGGAGAAGAGAGAAAAATCCCAGTATGAGCGGAACAAAACAAGGGAGAGAATAAAAGATAACAAGCACAACTATCTATATGGATTAAAAACTGGAGTGTTTTTTTGCAATGGAGGAAAAATGGTTAGCGGAAGGTGTCCTTGTAGATCAAACCTACGTGAAACATATGTCCAGATTAATGTATTATTCTTGGTCCAAATTTATATTAAGGTTTGTATAGCCTTTTAAAGACAGAATTGTATAGGCTTAAAGGAGTATAAACACATCATTTATTATTGAGCTGTGTCTACAAGCTAGCTGAACAGGTATTTTAGCCACCAAGTGGTTTTATAGTTAATTATTTAGCTTCTCTGATGAGGTAACTGGCTCTGTGGACATGGGGAAGTCAGTGGATGGCATATACCTTGACTTTAGCAAAGCTTTTGATACAGTCTCCCACACATTTCTTGCCAGCAAGTTAAGGAAGTAAGGACTGGATAAATGGACTGTAAGGTGGATAGAAAGCTGGCTAGATTGTCCAGCTCAACAGGTAGTGATCAATGGCTCGATATCTGGTTCACGGTCAATTTCAAGTGGGGTGCCCCAAGGATTAATTCTAGGCCCGGTTTTGTTCAACATCTTTATTAATGACCTACATGAGGTAATGGATTGTATCCTCTGCAAGTTTGCGGTTGACACTAAGCTGGTGGAGAGGTAGATGCCCTGGAGGGCAGAGATAGAGGTAGAGATAGGGTCCAGAGTGATATAGACAAAATGGAGTACTGGGCGAAAAGAAATCTGATGAGGTTCAACAAGGACAAGTGCAGAATCCTGCATTTGGAGTGGAAGAATCCCAAGCATTATTACAGGCTGGGGACCGACTGGCTAAGTAGCAGTTCCGCAGAAAAGGAGCTAGGGATTATAGTACATGAGAAGCTGGAAGAGTCAACAGTATGCCCCATAGCCAAGAAGGCTAATAGGCTATTAGGGTACATTAGGAAAAACTTTTATAGTAAATCTTGAGAAATTATTATTCCACTTTATTCGGCACTGGTGAGGCCACATCTGGAGTATAGTATTTAGTTCTGGGCTCCCCATTACAGAAAATATGTGGCTGCACTGGAGAGGGTCCAGCAGAGGGCGACCAAAATGATTAGGGGGCTGGAGAACATGATGTATAAGAGGCTGAGGGATTTGGGCTTATTTAGTCTGCAGTAGAAAAGAGTGAGGAAAGATTTGATAGCTGCCTTCAACTTCCTGAAGGAAGATTCCAAAGAGGATGGAGAGAGGCTGTTCTCAGTAATGAGGGATGGTGGAACAAGGAGCAATGGTCTCAAGTTACAGTTGGGGGAGGTCTAGGTTGGATATTAGGAAAAACTATTTCACTAGGAGGGTGGAAGTACTGGAATGGGTTACCTAGGGAGGTGGTGAAAGTCTCGGCTTGACAAAGCCTTGGCTGGGATGATTTAGTTAGGGTTGGTCCTGCTTTGGGTAGGGGGCTGGACTCAGAGACCTCCTGAGGTCTCTTCCAGCCCAATGATTCTATTAGCCTGACTGTGCAGAGCCAAATAGAAAACAAAAACAAGATGTTCCAATGCAAAGAGTATTAAGTTGGTACGATCATTTCTACTCTCTAGTGAAAAAAACAATTCACTATTATTTGTCAGAAGTTTAATTCCAAATAAAGGTTAGCAATTACACCTTTAGTTCATTTTCTTTTTCATGTTACCATACTTATTAGACTACTTCTTGCCCCCAGACAGAAATACACTCCAATTATCTTCTCCTAATCATTCTACATACTAGAAACTTTGGGTTACTGGATTTAAGACTAAATAAAATAGAGCATAACATGAATGCTATGGTTATCTATGCAATCAACTTAAGGTTTACAACCATATGTAAAAAAAGGGAGAGGTGAACGGCCTACAACGTCTTACAGACTTGTGGGACTTCAGCATGTATGCTAATACTCCAAGGTCAGTGTTAACTTCCAGCTCTCTGTCTCTGTACCATTCAAGTGGAATTGTAGGTGACAGCAGCCTCTATGCATTGCCCTAGGAAAGGCCTTTGCAAATCTCAAGCAATCTGCTATTGGGGGAATTACTACTCTCCACCACCTCCACGGAAGGCACAAACCTTACTCATTGATTAATTAGGGGAGCAGCCCATCTAAGGGATACTATAGTTCTATCTGTACAACTAAAACCATTCAGAATATAAAACTGTACTTTATTAGTAGTTCAGTAGAGCGTATGGATGATGGAGTAAGGTAAATACTTAGAAGCAACTTTTCAATAATGAAGAGGATATGATTAGAAGAAGTATACAAGTCTAAGATGTGTTTAATGTACTGAATGTTTACCTTCACTCTGCTTATCTAGTGCAAGAATTTAGGTTTTCAAAAGGCTTGCTCAGTGATTTAGTATTAGTGTATTTCCCCATTTCTTAATCTGTTAGTAAAGTCTTTAGTCCAATTTTTATGATAGATGTGTGCAAAAATTGCATAAGCTCATTTAACATTAAGTATCCAGTTTCCTAATTTTCCAATAGATTAATATTTATACTAACACTAGACTCCTACTACTTTCCAATAAGAAACTGTACTTACCACACCTACCCAGTTTTTATTAACATTTCTGGCTTAACATTTATTAGATAGGCAACTATTGTGAGATTCAGAAAAAAATTACTAGTTTAAAAAAGTGCCCTTATTTGAAATAACTAACATGGTTTGATCAAATGAATATATTCCCCACAATCCCTCTCCAGTCCAACACTCTCAGAACATTACTGTTGCTGAACCAGAGAATGTGCCGGACCACAGGAGGTCAATATTTTCAGCAACATTACCAACACTTCCACTGATTAATGGGCTCTTAGAAGACACTTAGTAGTAAATTAGAGCTAAATAACAACACAGAACACTAGAGCCAGGATGACTGGCTGTAAACAAGTTCTACAGGACAGTGGGAAATTTGGCCACACCTATGATAAGTGGACATCCAGCTAACTAAAATCATGCCGGACCACAGAGTGCAGGACTAGAGAGGTTCAACCTGCACTAAAAAAACCTTAAAGATAAAAATTGTGTTCTTAGTCTGTGAACCAGCGATGAAAATATATTAATATTTCTTACAGGTACTGTTCTATCACAACCCGGATTCCCTGCCAGCTCTTAAAACAGCCCTCTGCTGGCTTTTGCTGCAGCTCAACCAGCTCTGGCCAAGAGCTGCACAGCAGGGTGCAGCCGCTTACTTTCACCTCTGCTATGAACATATTGAAAAGATCGTTTGACAAACATATTACTATTCATTTATGTTCTAAAACAGATTCAAGAAGTTATCTGTAGATAACTTTCTCCCCTATGCCATTTTACCATCATATAGAAGATTAAGACGTTCACTTGCAATCTCTTGCTAATCAAGTAAGATTCTAAGTATGAAGGGGGCAGCTACATAGTACAAAAATCACTAACAATGTCAATATAAAGTAGGAATGTCAATGTATACCTGTAAATATGGTTACACAATGTGGAGAGTGGGAAGAAGCGAGCGCCAGTGTGCATGGGGAGATGGCTTCTGTGGAGCTGCCTGCCTATCACCCCCCTCTGCCTCCCACAGAGGCAAAGCGCAGGCAGTGGGAGGGCCCTAGCAGGAGCCAGTGCTTACCTCCTCCCCCATGTGTAAACATGTAACCTCTACATGTTTACACAAATAAATGCATTTTAACATTCCTAATATGATTCAGAAATAGTTTTGAAAATTATTTCTCTTATTTAAAAAAAAGAATCAGTGAAGTAAATTTTTAAGTGATTAAATGCTATGAAAGTGCTGTTTGTTTGGGTTTTTTTGGGGGGCGGGGGAGGGTTTATAAGTTTGCTTCAAAAGAATGAGCATATTTTTTTCTGGTTATTTCTATTAATGGATAACCAAAATTTAAGTGTTTAACAAATGCACCTGAATTAGTGTATCTACCTCATTTGAAAAGCACTTGAAACTCAGCAAGCTATAGCTTTGGCAGATGGGACTTCATTTTATAACTTCAGGAACTTTTTGCTAAACAGAGTTTGTATAAATTTCTTACAAAGCTTACAAATTCTACAGTAGTGCTGCTGAAACCACAATGTACAAAAACTGCCTTTCAATTTACCAAAAAAGTTACATTTTAGAAGATCCAGATCTGTTCAGAAAAAGTCTGATTATCACAATTTAATCATATTTCCACTTTCATTGTGTCAGTATAAAATCTGACAAGTAACTTTTACACTCCATCACAGTTACATGGTCTAGTGCACTCCAAAAATATTTCTTTATAGATTTGAAACTGAACAATGGAAATGGTTGACTTGTACTTATTCTTTTCAAATACAAAGATTAAAAAAATTAAGCTGCTGTTAAATGGATACTATTTAAAAACACTAACGCTATTTCCCTTTCCTGCCCCCATTCCCAATACCACAAGTAACTTAGTTTATTGTTAAAGACAAAAGACATTGTACAGTGACAAAACCTTAATACAGTTCAACTATTATAAATGAATTTAAATCAAACTGTGTAGCTCTGTTTAGCAGGCTTTCCTATTGTTGTTTTTAAGCTATGTGCAACAACAACAACAAAAAGTCATTTCTCATCTGTTTTTCCCCTTTACAAAAAGGTATCATTCTGATATGTGCATCAAGTGCCATATTTTAGTAAAGTACATTTGTCTGGGAGTTCTCTGGGCAGAGTCTCTTGCCAGCAACAGACCCCTTTTGAATAGTAGGTGCCCAGAGATTAAATCATATCCAAAGTGAAGTTGCGAATGACATCTAGAGCTCCCGAGTCAAAGCCACATATATCCAACATCCCTCTGTCATCTGGGTCGGCTATGGTAAAGCCATTTGATGTCATTCCACAAACGATCAGTTTAGATGGAATACTCATTTTCTAGAAGTAGGAAGGAAAGCAAGTCATTTCCAGTACACCAGAATATGCACATACAATTTATGAACTAGGGCCTAATTCTGCAGTCCTTACTCAGGTACTCCACAATGCACTAATTCAGTGCTGATGGCAACAGATTTACTGAGTAAGGATTGCAAAAATCTCTCTCAACTTCTTTATTTGATTTATGTGAAAACGAAGTAAATGTCATCAGTTGCAGTTACACATCATCAAAGCTTAGTGAAAGGGATACAGAGTTAACCCACTTTTCAGCAGACTATTTGAAATTAAAACATTTAAATTTTCTACAGATTAGATTTCGTACAGTGACTGCCGGTAATAGACATCCAATAATCTATTAAGAAGGGACAGCTGCATTTATGGATAAAGCATAGCTTCTGCAGTCAGATCAGATCTGAGCTCTGCCTGAGACTTCTTGAAGACTATGAGGCCAGTTATTCAACATCTTTGCCTTAATTTTATCCAACTGCAGAACAATTAATCAAACAACACAGAACCCTTGTCATATAGGTAACTCTTCAGTGTTTGTGAAAAATGTTGAAGTTGTCACGAGTTATGTAAAGTATAGGGTATAATTTGAATATAAATTAAATAGCTCTCCTACTGAGGATGCCAAATGCCTATTATGTTCAGAATTTCAACAACATATTACTACAGTGGAACATATTTATAGATAATTTTTCTGTAATTTGATTTCAGAAAGTTTCACTTTAGGATGACTTGTAGAAAGAAAGCCTACACAGTTTACAAGATGAGCACACAAAAAGCTACTGGAGGCCAGTAGCCTGCAGAGCTAATAACTTCAGTAGCTTCCCTCTTAAAAAGATAGTAAGCGTAATACATTTCTTGAATTAAACTACAAATGCTTCTCTTCAAAAGAAATATTTGGACAATTTAATATTTATTCCCCACCACTGTGTGAGGGGACAATTATACTGTATTATCAGAAGGTTATTTACCTCCCTGTACTTCCTCAGAGCAACCACAGGGTGAATATTTCCAGCAAAGGTCTCATTATCAGTGAACACAATAAAGACATCAGCAGCTGTATGTGTTTTTTGAGCCCATATCATTGGAAGAGAACAATCAGTGTTGCCCATTGGAATCTAAAAATACATAAAGATATAAATTATGACCTTCATAGGACACTTTCCCTGACAATTCTGGAAGTAATATAACGATAACTTATGTATCTCACCCATATGATCCTGAAGTTTGATAGTACAAAGGAGGACATGAGAAAGTTAACACTTTCCTACTGCTATCTGCAGTACCATTCAAGAGTTAACATTCCACAGGTTACTCTTTCTTTGATATTATTTGCATTGGAAAAACATTGAACATAAATGTATCAAAATCTCTCTCTCTAAAAGTTTTTCCTGCTGGACATCAGAATGATCCTGCCAGGCGACAGAATGATGTCATCACTTCATCAGCATCAACAGGCTCTCTCAGTGAAGTGAGGCTATGTCTAGACAGTGGGGCTATTTTGGGATACCCCTAGAACTCTTTCTGCAATATTCTTTCCTAAACAGTCATTTCCCATTTTGTATCAGTCCTATTTACCTCATACCATTTCTCCAGATCACTATGAATTTTCATCCTACAAAGTACTGAACATCTCTCCCAGATTGCTATCATTCACAAATTTTATAAACATACTCTCTATGCCATCATCTAAATTACTGATGAAAATATTGAACAGAACCAGACCCAGAACTGATCCCTACAGAACCTCCACTGTTTGTACCCTTCCAGTCTGACTATGAACCATTGATAACTAGATTCTGGGGACAGTTATCCAATCACTTTTGCACCCATCTTACAGTAGTTCCATCTAGGTTGCATTTCCTTAGTTTGTTTATAGAAGGTCATGTGAGCCATATCAAAAGCTTTACAGAAATCAAGACAAACCATATCTACTGTTTCCGCCATCCATAAGGCTTGTTATCATGTGAAAGAAAGCTATCAAGTTAGTTTGACATGACTTGTTTTAGGAATATTAAAAAGCTGGTAATTGGGTAAACGAGCAACTGCTGAAATCTCAACGGTTACATGATTACCAGCACACAAACAACAGAGCCACAGACAGCTCTCCAGGAGCTGGTGCGTGCTGCTGCCTCTGTATCTGTGTAATTGTGAACCCAGGTTTATTGGTTTAACTGTTTATACTTTCACAGCCTTAACTTCTTCTTGACAAATCCATGCTTACTGCTACTTATCTTATCTTTTAGATGTCTGCAAACTGAATGCTTAATTATTTGCTCCATTATCTTTCCAGGTACAGAAGTTAAGATTACTGGTCTATAGTTTCCTGGGATGTCTTTATTTCCCCTTTCAATAGATGGGCACTATACTTGCCCTTTTTTAGTATTCTGAAATGTCTTCCGTATTCCATGACTTTTCAAAGATAATTGCTAATGGCTTGGATATCTCCTGAGTCAGCTGACATAGTGTTCTCGGATGCATTTAATCAGGTCCTAGTGACCTAAAAGCATCTAATTTGTTTAAGAATTTTTTCACCTCCTGTCCCACTTTTAGCATCTGATCCTACCTCATTTTCACTAGCCTTCACTATGTTAGGTGTCCAATCACCACCAACCTTCTTGGTGAAAACCAAAACAAAGAAGTCACTAAGCACTTCTGCTATTTCCACATTACCTTGTTTCTATCTCTTCAATGAGTAATAGGCCTACCCCGTCCTTAATCTTCCTCTTGCTTCTAATGTAATTGTAGATTTTTTTTTTTGCTAACCTTTATATCTCTAGCTAGATCGACCTCATCTTGTGTCATTTGTTGTTGTCAAGCCCAAATTAACATAACTGAAAAATACTGATTAGATTAGAACATTGCAGTGGCTATGCAGAATTGAAGATATTACGATGACTGTTTATACAAATGTTCTGAAAATGTAAAGTACTTTACATCTCAAATATCACTATATGCAGAAGCTTTGGTAATATTACAAAAAAATTACACAATTTTGCCTTGCAGAATGCATTGTTCTCAATCTTTTTTTCACAGTTTGAGATTATGCGCCAATATCACTTCTCTAAAATGATGTGTAAAACTATTCAAAGACCAAGGTAACAGAATTTCTTTGACATAGCTTTTCAGTAGAAACCAGCTACATTAAGAACAGAAAAACAACAAGAAGAATATTTAAGTAAATAAATGGGGAACAAACACTGCTTGGATTGATTACAAAGCAAAAATAGAATGCAAGTACTAAGTTACCTAAAATTATGCCTTATTTTTTGGCAGTGGTTCATCAGAAGTATACACTACATAGAGTGCAACAAAATGGAAAGTATTTACATACTTCATTCATTTTCACTAATACTTGAGGTAACGTCATGTCTTTTGTCACTGGACAAGGGACCATTTCATGTGAAAAGGCAACAATATTGGAATCTCTCTCTGTGCGTGCAACAACCTGGGAAAAAAAATAAAGTTTCAGGAAATCAGGTCAAATATTTTAATTATATCACTTCATAATTATCTGCAATTTGTTTGTTTTGTGATAACTGTATTTTTTCCTGAAAACACAAAACACCAAATTAAAGAACAGATATGACAGACCCCCCCCCCCAAAAATGAAGGCAGCGCAAAGTAAGGATAGAGTTGAAACACCGTTACCCTAGAGTGCCTAACTATTGCAGAAATCCAAGACGAACAACTAATAGACCTACTCACAATTACAAGTACTCGTTCATTTTTCACTTTCAGTTATGAAGTTTAATTTTCCCTGCTTTCTCTCTCTTTCTTTGCTGCTAGGGAAACTATTTATATTTTTCTGTATTCCTGAAATTTGAAAGCACAACTAATTGAACTTAAAAATTTTAAGTTTTTAAAAACAAATTGATAGCTATTTGAAAACTACACTGAAATATTTTCCTAAATTACTAATCCCCAGTCATTTTGAAACCTAAAAAAGGAAAAGTAGTATGTCTTTTTCTTCATCATTTAAAATATTATCATTCTAAATTAACATTCCATCTGAGTGAAATACACTCCTGAAAGCATGACTTGATTATATGGATTAAAGTATAAATATTTTCCCAGATGTTTTTTCAATTCAGTCTGCGTTGTTCTGTCAAGGAAAGTGATTTTAAATATTTTCTGACAGATCAAATAAAAAGCATTTGATACACATACTGGGTACCTGCCTTGAATTCAGGTTAGGGATGTAATCGAATAGTCGACTATCCAATAAGCCTATCCAAACTGGGTAGTTGACTACTTGCTTACATCACTTTCTGTATCACAGGCAGTGGGAGATGGAGAAGCGGGGGCGGGGAAGAAGCAGGAA
This sequence comes from Apalone spinifera, assembly GCA_030068395.1. Taxonomy (NCBI): domain Eukaryota; kingdom Metazoa; phylum Chordata; order Testudines; family Trionychidae; genus Apalone; species Apalone spinifera. Next base: position 14,466,198 of record JANRFK010004893.1, on the reverse strand, counting down.
CTGGTGCTGGCTTAAAAAACGTCTCTGTGGTGCTGCCTCTCTGCCGCCACCCTACGCAGTGAGGAGCTGCTGGACCCGGCACGAGCTGGGACTGAGCTACCCTGGCTCCGTCCCAGCTTGCGCAGGGTCTGATACCTATCCCTGCTGCACCTCAGTTTAAATGCAGCAGGAGCTGGGCTGCCTGCACACCTGGCTCTTACTCTATTTAAACTGCAGAGCCTCAGCAGCTTTTCCTTATCAACTGATTGTGTCAAGTCATGATTTTTATCGACTACACGATTAGTGGATTACCCGCTTCTTTACATCCTTGATTCATGCAGCTTTTACTGACCCTAGTTACCAGTAACCTTTTAAGCAATCATATGTAAGAGTGTTCTTGATATATTGTGTATGCCAGAAGCAAGGAGAAAGATGGAACAGAAGCCACTTTTGGTGGCCCTATGTCCCCCAGATTTTTACCATGTTTAGGAATTCCTCTAGTGGCAGCTTGTTTTCACTTACACTAAATCAAACCCCAGGAGATCCATCTTGGGGTATCTAGTAAGAACTTGCTAAATTGACTGCTGATGGTGCCCCTGATGACCCTGGTACTTCACCAGGATGTGAGGAGCAAGGAAAGTCAATGGGTGAGTTTCTGCTGTTGACCTCCCACAATGGCGACACTGCAGAAATTTGACCTAAGGTACCTATTCTTGTAGCTCAAGTTGTGCATCTTAAATCGACTTTCTCCAGTAGTACCATCTAGCCTCAGTGAGCTCAAGCCTAAAGAACTCTGAACAGTTAGAGAAGAGATTTCTTACCATACACATTGCTGCAGCAACCGTACTAGCACTGAGCACGCTGCCCAAAACTCTTTGAGACATGGAAGCACTGACATCAACAGCAAGCAGGAAACGCTTTCCCGTTGGTTCCACTGTCTAAACAATGGCACAAATACACAAACACACACATATATTTAAAAAAAAAAAAATAATCTCAGAATTCTACTTGATTTTCAATTCGCCCCCTTCCTATCAGAGGAAAATACATTTAAAAGCAGTTAAGCAAACCAAGTCAATTCCCCCCACTCTTTGACAATATATTTTTATAAAACACATTAAAATTTCTCTACAAAAATTGATTACCATGTTACATGATGCCTCTCATACAAATGATTTCTAAATTTTCTAAAGCGATTTGAAGAGCTTTTTATAAAAATAGATAACTTTTCCTAGTTATAAAACAAAGACACAATCCTACACAACAAGTTTTAAGAGGAAAAGAGCAACTTCACCTGTTCAAACTAAATGGGAATTTAGCTTCACAGAAAGAAGTTACACATGTTTAAAACTTGCCAAAAAGAAAGTTAAATAATAACCCTGGTGCTGGTAAAAATGTCCTGAAATCATCTTTGATGACAAGTGGTTAGGACTCCAGTTTTTCTATTTTATCTCAAAGACTGCATCTCCTTTATCAACAGAGTTGTCCTGTGAGAGAATTTCATGTGGACTTGGTGACTTTAGGGGAGACACTTTTCTGACAAATTCTGTAACAAATCTATACCCTAGCATCATTCCACAAGCAAATTGAACCAATCATATTCCCAATAGCTGAATTCAATTTATCCAAACCATTTTTTGGCAAAAGTACCATGGCTTCAAAAATATTAGCAACAAAAGGTTACATTGCACTGTAAGTGCTAAGAATTACACATAGCTTACTTAAACATTTACCAGAATTGTTTTGATGAACAGAAAGTTACTAACTAGTGTAATTACAGAACTAATTAACCAGTGCATTCATATCCGAAGGTCAATTGCCATTTTATTGCCACATTTTTATGTCTGTCTTAACTTCATAATATTCTGGAAAGGCCCAGAAACAATGAAAAAACCTCAAAACAAAAAACTAGCTAACCAAGAGTTTTGGTTAACTGATCAAAACAGAAAAAACAACAAATAGTCCTGCGGCATCTTAGAGGCTAAGAAAAAATGTAGATGGTATCATGAGCTTTCATGGGCACAAACCAATTCTTCAGATGAACCCAATGAATGGAGTTCATCTGAAGAATTGGGTTGTGCCCACAAAAAGCTAATGATACCATTAGGTTGCCAGGTGTCCAGTATTCACCCGAACAGTCCGGTATTTTCACCTCCTGTCCGGTAAAAACATTCAGAGAATACCAGACACCTAAAATGTCCGGTATTTTCTGATTTTTTCCCTGGCTATGAGGTAAAAATACCGGGCACCTGGAAACCCTACGAACACTCCCTGGATCCCAACACCCCTAGTCCACATGCAAACTTGGTTCCGCAAGGCTGCTGGCACAAAATGGCTGCTGACCAAGGAGAAGCCTGGGTCTTAGTGCTCAACTGCTCCCCTGTTCCTATCCCTGCACTCACTCTTAAAGGGGACATGTTATTTTAATTTAATTTTTTTTTTTTTTGCTCAACAACTTTTTCCTTCAACAGAACTTTTTCCTGGTGTTTTTTTTTCTTTTTTGGGGGGAGGGAGGGGAAGAGGGGAGGGTGGCAAGGGGTTGTTTGGTATTTTTGTTTCGACCATCTGGCAACCCTAGATACCATCTACATTTTTTGTTAGACATACCCTTGGAGACTACACATCAAAGCTATTTTGGGATACCAGAGGTATCCCGAAATAGCTATCCCGTGTTTTCACAAGCCACCCATTATTTCAAAATATTTATTGAAATAATGGGTGCATTATTTCGGCATCCTCGTAACCCTCATTCCACGAGGGTTAAGGGATGTCTTGAAATAGCACTTTATTTTGAAATTTGGTGCTGTGTAGACAGCATCAAATTTTGAAATAACCTATTTTGAAATAAAAGTATGCAATTTGCAAAAATTGCGTATTTTATTTCGAGTTTACAGTGCAGTGTAGAAATAGTCTAAGATGCTGCAAGACTATTTGTTGGTTTTTAAGTTTTTCCAGTTACAGACTAACATGGCTACCCTTCTGAAACTTTTAATCAAAAATAGGCCACTCGCTAGCTTGTTCACATACTCCTTAACTGAAGCTGTTGGTTATATGAAAACATTATAGTAGTACACTTCATAAAACATCATAACAGCTGATGAAAGGCAATTTTATTCTGTAATCATTTCATAAAATGATTCAGTCATACATTTTTATTTTAGGCCAATCTTTTTGAACAAACATCTATAGCTTCAAAAATTAAAGGGACACACAGTTTAAGGTGCTGAATTAAATGTAGGGAAAATTCAATTTTGAGGAAAATCTCCACTAAACACTTCCGATACTAATCCTGCTGATAGAAGCAGGCATATTTCACAGAGCATAAACTTCTTTAAAACTGCCACCTCAAATCTCTGGAAAACAAAAATGTCTGTCTCTCAATTAAAACAAACAAACAAAACAAACAAAAAAACCCCCAAAAAACCCACACACTCGCAACATCATGCTACCCTTAAGCTAAAAACAAACTAACAAAACATCTCCACTAATTTTGGATTGAGTAGGTTAAAAAACACAAAACAATGGACTGGGTAGGTGGAAACAGAATTTGCACTGTAAAAAAAAGTATTAAGAAGGCAATAGGCAAAAAGTCTTGGTGTAACAGGGTCAGCACTCACCTCTAGCAGCGGCCTATTCTCACTGAGTGAGTCTGCACCCTTTTAAATGGATTTTCATTTTAAGTGTTTTTCCACATTCATCCTTCAGCTCCTCCAGCCCCAACAGAGAGCAGCCACAGTCAAAGGAAAAGGAGGCCACAGCAGTTCCGCACATGGAGCCATGAGCACCTGCCTAACCTTAAGCAGCTGTGTCGCTTAGAGGAAACCCGTGAACCCACCCTAGGCTCAATTCCTACTCAGAATCAGTCAACCAAGAGTTCCTTCATTACTGCCTTGGTCCCTGTTAGCAAACTGTCTTTGGCTCAAACTTAAAAGCCAGCTAATCTCTCGTTCTCTCTGTCCTTGCCAGCCTACTGTCTGTAGTCCTGCTACTCTTCCAGTCAGGCATGCAGTTCTTTATTCTTCAGCTCCAAACAGCAATTAACTATCGTTCTTTGTTCTGCAGCTCCTTTTACATGGCCCTCCTAGCCCAGCTGCCTCTTATTGGTTGCTTCTTTGCAACCACTCTAGGCTTTCTGGAAGTCTTCTCTACTGCTCCTTCCCTGGGATGGGTATGTCAGAATCCTGAGGCCCTCAGCAGGAGGCCTCTGAGCCTACTCCATCCCATGCTACTCAGGCAGAATTTTAGGAAAACTCAGTAAGTATACTTGTATATCTTATTGCTTACTCTGCTTTAAAACACTCCAGGCTTATGACTTCTTTAGCAAGGGTCTGCAGATACATTAAACAGATCATTACCTTGAATGTCTTATAAAAGGAGGCATCAAGAGCTTCTATAATGTCTTTATCAGGAAGCCAGCGAAGTTTTCCCCGGTTTCCATGTCCTGCTTTGTAGGTTTCTAATGCAACCAAAACATGGAATGGATGTATTCGAGCCTATAAGCAAAACATGCTTTAAAAATATATTTAACGTACAAAAAAGTTCAATCAGTGCTGAAAATTTAGCTACAAATTAGATTCTCTCTCTCTCTCTACAGTTGCAATTATTTACCTTATTTTATTGTTTCTTCATAGTTTTAGATACACTTATAGGCACTCATCTAATACTCTGTGCATCTATTTAATAAATTTAAAAAAATCACAACAAAAACAAATGGCTACACACACACATATCCACTTCAGTCACCACACTCCTAGCAACATCCTTAAAGAACGGAGAAAAAAAATGGGTCTCTTGATTATGGGGATTCTTGCACCACTGTCCCCTTTCTAGTCTCTCCAACTGCTCCCTCCTCAAATGTTAGGCCTTGTACCTTTACTCATCTCAGGGTGGAACTTTGCAATTTTCCCATTCTTAGACCTGCATCTGGTTACAATTAGGGATGTTACGAGTGCAGTCGGTTACATGGTTAACTGATAAACCTGGGCTTCACGGTTAATTCTGACAACTACATGCAACACCCCGTCCTCTCCTTGCTGCCCCTGTATCAGAGGCAGTGCGGGGGAAAGGGAGGCAGTTTTTAAGCCAGCTCTCGCAGAGCCACCTGCCCTCCACCCACTGCATCCCACAGACAGCAGTGTGGGGGGGAGGAAGCATACGAGAGCTTCTACGGAGCTGCCCCCCCACTGCTGCCTCTGATAGAGAAGCAACAGTGTGGCAGGTGGGGTGGAAAGCGGGAGGCAATATGCATAAGGAACGTATTGGGAGGTGGGGGGGAGGGGGTGAGGTGGTTCCACAGAAACCAGCTCCCCACGCATGTTGGCTCCCACCGGTCCTCCCCACACTGCTGCCTCTATGGGAGATACCAAAGGGTGGGAGGGGGAGGGCAGGCAGCTCTGTGCAAGCTGGCTCCTGGCATGTATTGACTCTTGCCCTCCCTCTGCCTCCCAGTACTCGGGGAGAATTCAGCTTAAAAGCCAGATCCGCAAGAGCACTGGCTCCCATGCTGCTGCCTCTGATAGATAGGGAGGGAGGTGAGCAGAGTGGGAGGTGAGAGGGGCAGGCGGGAGCCAATCAGTGTTCCCTCTAAAATTTTCCATTCATGAGCGAGTGAGCTTTGCCTTGTGCACCAATATTGAGGTCATGTTCACTTGTTCGGATGTGCGCCACTGTGGCACCCAACTTATTAACAAATATCATATATGTATTTTGTAAAATATTATGGAAAATACTAAAACAAGGGATAATTAACAGGATGTATAACTTTAAATGTGTATTTAATATGAAGTCAAATAAAAAGAAAATTAATGCTGTAAAATTTTCAATAGCCAACTTCCTCTGTTTATAGCCCCCTCCCAGATCCTTCGTCAGCTGGAGCAGATGCTCTCTCTTCCAGTCCTACAGGACTGTTGGCACTATATCATTTAGGATGTGAGGAATGAAATGCACTTGGAAAGTTGCCTACCTTTCAAAATACAACTAAAAGCCTTCATGGTCCTATCCAGTCAATTCTATGCATTAAGGATGAATACACAAGTGATGTGGCCATCAACCACACTCAATATTTAAGCCCCGAGTTGGAGCTATGTGTACAGTAGCCACTTTGCCAAGAGCTGTGCACATACACAGGACACCTCCCTCTTTTGCACTGGAGATCTGGCTCTGTTCCACCTACGTGCACAGTCCTACTGAGATGTTTTACCACTGACCCCTCAGTAGCCACACAACAGCAGCCAAAATTGGTATGTAGGAGCTAATACTTCTAATAGCAGTAATTTCTGATTGGATGCTGGCCTGAAGAACCCCCCAGGGGATGCTGCTGCAGAAAGCACAACAACAAATTCAATTTGTTTTTATCTAACCTTAAATCAAATGTCACCTTATTATAAATTCACAATAAAACCTTTCCTCACTTCCTCTTGCATCTGACGAAGTGGGTCTTTGCCCACGAAAGCTTATGCTCCAATACATCTGTTAGTCTATAAGGTGCCAGAGGACTCCTTGTCGCTTTTACAGATCCAGACTAACACAGCTACCCCTCTGATAGTAAAACCTTGATAATCATCAGTTTGCTAATCTCAAATCCAAATCCTCATTAACACCCTGCAGTCTCGCTTTATCTACTTTGTGAAGACTTAACAATCAAATATTGTAGTGGAAGCCCATAAGATTAAGACTTCTTTATTATTTATAAAATACACAATGGTCCATTATTTATAATTCAAACAACTATGCATGTAAAAAAACAAAATAAAGCTACTGCAGCAGAAAAAGTGAGTTTGTGTTTTTCTGCTGATTCACTTATTTGTAAAGTTTGCTGATTTACTATGGCTCTCCCAATCACCAATGTTAATTAGCTAGTTTCTACTGCATAAGATGTTCTCTGTTGTATTTCTACATTACTATATTTGGCAATAATATGGACAGCATTAGTCTTATGTATACTTTTTTTTAAACCGAGGAAAAATAATTTTGACTTTAACATCTAGTAACAGTGCCTGCCTACCTCACAACCAGAGTCCTAGTTCCAGCTGGAACAGCTGCTTGCCCACCACGCAGCCCCAGCCTTCGCCTGTCTCCCACCATGAGGCTCCTCCAGCCCCAGCCCCAGCCCCAGCCAGCAATCCGGAGCAGCCACCTGCCCCATCCCACGTGGCTCCTGTGCACCTCCTAAGCATTTGCCCTGGCCACTTAAGCAGCCATCTTTTGCCTGTCACGCAGCTCTTTCGCCATGGCTGCCAGAACAGCCACCTGCCTCCTGCTACACTGGTGTGCAGCTCTGCTTAGGAGGTGCACAGGATAGAAATTCTCTTTACACATACAAGCGCACATCTGAGAGGGAACTATGGAGCCAGTACACATAGAAAGCGGCTTTCAAACTGGCTCCCCACACGTATCAGTTCCCATGAAGCTACCTCCTTCCAGTGCTGCTGCCTCTTATCAGGGCACGGGAGCTGGTGCTCGTGGGGAGCCAGCTCAAAACCGGGTCTCCCACAACACTGACTCCCACCTGTCTCTCCACCCCCACCCCGTGTGTAAGCGTGTAACTGCTAAGATTTTCAGTGGTTACACATTCACACAAACAAACAATAGTTAACATTCCTAGTTACAAATTACCTTTCAAAAACCAGTGATTTGCAGTGACCAACAATCTTCTTAAAAACAAAAGTAGGGTTTTTAAAAATGTAGTAGTAAGAACAAAGCTTTGAAGAAAAAAAGATTTAAAAAACTAAATAGTCTACATGCATGTATATCTTAACTAAGTTCCCACCATTCCACAATGGTGACCTATGCAAGCCTAACTTCTTCAGACACTTCAGGAGGTTCCTGTGTCTGAGGCTAGTTTCAGCCTGGTTCCCTGCTTCGGTCTCCCGAGACACTTGTTTTAAAACCTTCTGGAGTTGTTTCCAGTGCTCGGAAAACATGAGCCATTCTTGGTTAAACCAGTTTCACAGGGTGGCCACAGGCCTGAGGTAGCTTAAAAACCAGTTCCTGCCTGCCTCTCCACACTCTCTACCAGAGGCAACAGTGCAGGAGGGAGAGGAAGAAAGGGAACCAGCTCCATAGAATCTGGTGCTCCTCACAGGCACCGCCTCTGCCTCCTGCCTCCCCTTGCTGCCTATGAACCAGAGGCAACAAAGGGGAAGGGGAATGCATATAGTCGACAGGATTGTAATGATTTCTAAAGCAGTGCATGAAAATGCTTAAATTATCGCATTAACGCATGAGACTTGCAAATGAAATTCACCATTGCTCCAACTAAGGAAAACATTTAGTCAAATACTTAAAAGTTAAGTCTATGCTTAAGTGCTTTCCTGAATCAGGATTCATAAACAAAACAAAGTTAACTGCAGAGTAGTGAGAAAAGAACTCACAAAAAGGTTTTGACTTCAATTAGCAATGTCATATGTAATTGGCTTTAACTATCTCAAAGCACACCTAGACATTTCTCATCAATACATACACTTCTCAAATTTCTAAGAAATGCAACTTAGGAACAGGTTCATATCAGAAATAAAAGCCCTGAGTAGTGAAAACAGTTTTACCTTTTTTAACAATTTCTCATTTCTCAGTCTCTCACACACTAATGCTACTTCTGAGCTTGCTGGTTCAAGAACTGAATTTGCAGTCATCTTGCCTAGATTCCTCAACATTGCTGTTATAGGCATCTCCTGCAACAATGCCTTCCACACCTGTTTCCATATATTATAAGGGGGAAAAAGACAAAAAGGTCATTTTAATTTGCCAAGAGACTCTGTCTGGTTTATACACAAGATATCAAGAAAAATATGTAAACAATGAATTTTAAATATCATAATTATACAGAGAACTTCATCATGTTGTATTCATTACTTAATATATTTTTATGCAAAGAGAAATATAAATTTCAGCAATCCAAACTTGTTAAGATATACAAAACAACATATTTTAAAAGGACACCGGTTCATCTGATGCAATATATTAATATTTACATGTACATGCCCACCTCTTTAGATTTCAAATGGTTTGTCTGGAGATGCTCCCTAACTAACCTATACTCTTTTATCAAATGAATAACTTCCAATTCGTCCTTCGTGTGTTTTGCTTTCTCCACAGCTTCCAGATATTTTAACAAGTTTTCAATCTCTGAAGAAAGTTCCTTGTCCTTATATGCCTCCTGGACTTCCTTCCACCCCTTGGTAATGTATTTAGTGATTATAATAAGTCCTGTTCAAAGACAAAAATATTTTTCATTCAGGATTATGATCCAGGTATCATAGACAGTTTAGTAAGTCTGGAAGGAGAATTGATTAGACAGATGCTTTTAACTATGGTTTCATTCCCAAAACTGCTAGCCAGCTATTAACAGAGTGGTTCTAATTTAGAATCACTAACACTATAGCCAAATACATGAGAATGCACAAGTCAGAATACTTTTCAAGATGCATTTTTTTCACCATATCATCTCCCTTTCGAATGCTGAAACTTAAACACCACAGCAAGTATTGTGTTGTGGAAGGTAAGAGGAAAAAGCAAGTCAGACTCTAGAATGAATAAGAGTCAATCGGCTATGCATAAATATTTTAGTTACCCCAACACACTACAAAACATTAAAACAATTAGAAATTATATGCATTTTAAAATATAAAAACTAAATGATTTGTAATAATTATTGAGCCATCTTGACAGCAGTCATAAAAAATAAAGATCATATTTATCCTTAATGAGTCAAAATAAACAGACCATATTTTCTAGCTACGATCAGCTTCAGTATTATTTCTAAAGTTTAACCTTAAGGATACATGGCTGCTGACAGATCTTTAGACCAGGACAAACCTATGCTAGAAGTGAAAAGCTTAATGTAGTATCTGATGTAGCATATTTTCTTAATTAGTCTAGTCCTGCGGTCAACAAAAACCATTACTGTTACCTTCACTGGTAGGCTTTAGGTGTGACAACCTCAGCAGATCTTTATGAGACCAACCATTTCTTTGTTTGTATTTTGTAATTGCTAAAGCAACAACCATGCCATTCTTTCCATTGTACCAGTCTGCAACAGCTTTTCTCAGGGCACGGCCCCACATGCCACATTTCATACCCTCCTTCAAATCCTTTTTAAATTGGATGAACGTAAACAGATGAGTTGGTATGCGGCAGACTTCAGAAACAGCCTTAAATGCAGCTTGTTTGGTTTTTGTATCAGAGCACTGTGAACAAATTGCAAGAGCAAAAAGCATGGGCTCCTGTTTTGCTGCCCGGCCTTCTTGACTAAATGTCTTTATTTCCTGTACCACATCACAGCCTTTGCCATCTTCAATCAGTCTTATTAAAGTTTCAGCATTCTGAAAGCCCAGTTTCTGCTCCTTGATGTAGTATGTACCACCTTCTGAACCAAAACATAAGAAACGGTGGAGTCTATTCATATCCGTGACCTGCCATACATATCCACCTTCCGAGTTCGGCACCTGCCTATCATTCAAAGGATGCATTTGGTTTGCGTCTTCATCCATTGCTTACAGTTTCAAGGAAGCCTGTTGACAAAAAAATAATATGACTTTACTATAAATTAGGGATGTTACATTTAGCTTAATCAACTAATTGACTAGTCAATGGAATTTCCATCAACTAGCTGATTAGTTGATGAGCAGGGGAGCTGCAGCAGGGTTTAAGTTTGTTTTTTTTTTAATTCAAGCTAATTACAACCTTAATCTCAAAGATGAAAAGTTAAATTCCTTAGAATCACCATATAGGCAAGTTGAAGGTCATCTGCCAAGGAATGGTATAGAAGAAGGGAAGACCTGTATTTACAATTTGATGCTATTAAAACATTTTATACAGATTTTTTTAAAATTAAATTGATCAGATCTTGTCCCTTCTCCCCCTCCTCTTTTGCTGAAAGACTGAATGATGACACTGCACTTAATAAAGGTAGGAAACCTGAGAAACTCAGAATTCAAGAGAATCTAGATTCAAAAAACAAAGTAAAAACATTTTGTGTTTTGTTTGAATTGACTGTTTAAATTAAACATCTGACAAATAATAAAGAAAAATGCTATTTTTTTAAAAGAGTCCAACAGTCTTGCCCTTTCAAATGAGAGCCAAGAAAGCTCACAAGCAAAGAGAGAAAGAGAAACAAGACATCCCAAACCTTTCAGTTCTGGTTTACACACCGCAAGACAATGAAATAACATCAGTAGGCTTATCATATTCATATCCTAATCAAAATAAGATGCAAGGCCACAAAATTTACATGGTTAAATGAAAGCTAAAGAATTATTCTGAGAAGTAAAAATACAGTTGTATAGATGCCAACGGAAAAAAGCATACATCATAACAAGCGACACATAAGGTGGACAATAGAAGACAGTAGCCCAAGACATAAAAGCATATAACATAATACAGATGCATATGAAAGTGAATGGCTCACGGGTAGATAATTTCCACTGCCATTGGCTGACTCTCAGCTAAGGCTGGAAACATTCCTATCACTTTGTAAGCAGTCAAGTATTAATACATGTGAAGTACACCACACACAGCAGGTGTGTGGGTTAACCTGCACTTCTGTAAATACTATTATTGTCCAATTAGACTGGGGGAGGGAGGGAAATCTTTTCACTTGTCCATGGACTGCTAAATTTTAAATTTGAATTGTCTGAGAAGAAAACCTGATACATATAACATGCAAGAAAAGCTGTATTTTGAGAGTCAGATGATCTTCTAATTACCTCTGCAAGTATTTTGCTGCTATTATTTTGGAGTAATAAGAAATATGAGGCAGTCACATGATAAGACTAGCCCATGCATTTTTAATGGTGTTAAACTCCATCTATATTAGTATTTAAAAGCATTTTAGTTAAAAACATTCAATACTTTTATTTAAGAACTCTATTACTACTTTGGCTACAGATATCTCACAGACTGAAGCGAGACAGTAGTCAAACATCTACATGTAATGAGATATACACACTTTTCAGGAAGTACAAGGAAGGGAGTTGAAGATTAGTGGTTTCATTGCATTCCTACTCTTGATAGTTTTTTATGAAGCAGTGAGGTGCTAGCAACTAAATTAGGAATGCTAATTTTATTTATCTTTTTATTCATCATGTTTCCAAGAAGTATTTCTTACTGAGTTTTCAGAATAATCATGTGCAGTTTTCTTTCAAAGGTAAGCAGCTCTCTGTTCAAAAACTGCTTATAGCCAAACACATATTAACTTCTGCAACGTTACACAACATTTTCTGGGAAAAAAAGTATTTCCTAAAAGTGGTGAATCTAATGTATATATGCAACAAAAAGTGTTTTCATATCTGAAACACAATATTCCAACATGTATGAAGTAGTATGCCTCATCAAACAGCTGGGATAGTCACATCATACTTTCAAAAAACTGGGCCACATTAATCTTTGAAGTGTTACACAAATGAGATTTTAGTCAATTAACTAACTCCTAAAAGATTTTCTTCCAAATGTAGAAGAACTAGATTTTGGTATAGAACAATAAATTGAACATCTCAGTAATGAATACAAATGGGATGTGCAACAGATTGCAACATACAGTAATCAAAATCCTGAGTGTGAAATCCATGAGATAATTTCACCCTGTGTTCTAAGTCAGTGGTTCCCAAACTTTTTTATACCGGGAACTGGCAAACCCACTCAAACTTTTTGCAGACTGGTAACATTTCATTTGCATCTTCATTATGCAAATAAAATAATTCCCATTCGCCAAAATATGCTCATTCCCAGCTCACGCCTTTATAAAACAATCGAGTATACTTGATTAGCTTATGAAATATTACTTAGTATCCCTAATTAGCAGGACTCGACAATTTAGGTAATCTATTCACCACGGGAGAGTAGATTATAGCCCAGCACGGCGGCGCAGCGCGATCTGCGGCTTGGCGAGCCCTGCTAATTAGCATGTATCTCCACTTTACATGCTCTTGCTTTACGTGCATGTCATTTTAGTAATACCTATAGGAAATACCTACATGGACAGAAACCAGCAGAATGTGGCATCCCTGGAAGTGGGCAATTGTAAACAAAGTGTCTTGAAGGCCACATATAGAACCTTAGTGGGTTGCATGTAGCTGGTGGACCACAGGATTGCCCACGACGGATATACGTAATCCACCTACGAAATAGGGATGGGAATGACTAGTCGACTATCTGATAAACAAATGTTTATTCTACAGTCAACATGCTAGTCGTCAGGTCCTTTCCCCCCACTTGCTGCCTCTATCAGAAAGGGGCAGCAGGCAGGGGGAAGGGCAGAGAGGACAGGGTGCTTCAAGGCAGCAGTGGAGCCTGGAGCTACACCCTGGGCTCCACGTGGCGTTGCCGCTTTGAAACGCCACGAGCGGCCTCTCAGCTGGCCCGGGCTGTATGTGGCATTTCAAAGTGGCAGCACTGCGTGGAGCCTGGCTTTGCTGCTTTGAAATGCCCTGGGCTGCATTTGGTGTTTCAAAGTAGCAGAGCCATGTGGAGCCCAGGGTCAGCTGGGGACTCACCATGTGATGCTGCTGCTTCAAAATGCTGTGGGAGCACGGGGCCAGTGGGAGACTGCTTGAGTTCCTCACTTGCCCTGCACTCCCTGCAGTGCTTTCGCCTCTGAAGTGCAGCAACAACACTTCAAAGGCAGAAGCGGTCCTTATCGAATTGCAAATTGCATCTATTCGATTAGCCAATTAATTGAAATTTTACATCTATACTATGAAACATAGCCAACATTAACATAATTTTTGCAGAAATATTAATTTATCATGTTTTTTTGAAGAACCCAAACAATCATCTATAACCCTCATCATCAATATAGGCCTTCTAACAGAGAGCTATTCTCTTAATGCCAAGAGAAGTTCAACACTGATACAGAGTGAAATGTTCTAAATATGTTGTCACCAACCCATCAATCGCAAGGTGATCCAGCCCCGCCCCCCCGCCATTCTCCCCTACCCAAGAAGGAGCGCTGGCTTCCTGCAGCGTGGGGAGGGGAGGGAAGGTCCCGCAACTGTATGCCAGAGCTGGCATCTCAGCAAGCATATGGACTGCTCTCCTCTCCCCCCCCAAACAGCTGGCACATTTCCTGAAATTCTGGGTCTGTCATGCGGCCGGGGACTTCCTTCCCCCTGCTGCCTGCCTGTGTGGGAGGGGATGAGTGGGGGGAGTAGGAGTCCCAGGACCGCACCAGCTCCAACTGCTCAAGAAGTGCGCGCTGCCATGGGGAGCAGAGGAAGAGTGTACATGCTTCCTAAGCAGTTGGAGCTGGTGCAGTCCCAGGACTCCTACACCCCCTGTACAGGAAAGCAGCAGGAGGAAGGAAGTCCCTGGGGGCGTGACAGATCCAGCGTTTCAGGAAGCATGCTGGCTGTTTGGGGGCCGAGGGGAGAGCAGCTCACGTGCTTCCTGAGACCTGGACCTGGAGCACAGCTGCAGGACTCCCCGGTACCAGCCGAGCTGTCCCTGTTCTCTCTCCCTGCCATGACCCCCACGAGTACCCTACTCTCCTTGACCAGACCCCCACAAGTACCCTGCTCTGGGCCCCACCAGAATCCTGACCCCTGGCCAGACTCCTACCTGCACCCTGCCCAGACTCCATCCAACACCCTATCTCTGCCTCATGGTCAGACACCCACCAGCACTCTGCCCCTGCCTCCTAGCCAGACACCCACTTGCACCCTACCCTGGCCCCCAATAGGACCCTGCCTCCTGCCCAAGCCCCCACTAGCATGCTGCCCCCTGGCCAGCCACGACACAGCACCCTGCTTCTGCCCAAGGGCCCACCAGCACTCTGCTCCTACCCCAGCTCCCACCAGCACCCTGCCCAACCCCCGCCCCCACCAGCACCCTGCCAAAACACAATACAGCACCCCGCTCCTGCCCAGAGCCCCACTGGCACCCTGCCTCCTGGCCAGACTCCCACCTGTCCCCTGCTCAGGGCCTCACCAGCATCCTGCCCCTTGCCCAGGGTTCCACCAGCACACTGCCCCCTGCCCATCCAGCACCCTGCCTCTGCCTTGTGGCCAGACACCCACCAGCACCCTGCTCCTGCCCCCTCCCTCCTGGCCAGATACCTACCCCCAGCTAACTCCTGTACTCTATTTTCCACCCAGGTTTTGCATCAAATCCCTATCCCAGTCACTGGCAGCCCTATCCCACACACTGGATCCCTCATTTTTGGCCCCACCAGAGTGCAGAGGGGCCCACAAATTCCACTAACCCTGGAACTCCAGAAGAGTTAATCTGACCTGAGGCCTTGAACCTCAGTCCTACCTCCCCTCTCTCCACAGAGTTGGGGTGCCAGGGGAGGAAGGTGTCTCAGTTGGGACCACACACGTGAGGCTTGGAAGGGTTGTTTTTTTGCATCTCACTTGTGTGGTCCCTGACTGATTTTTCTGTGGGTCAGTGACCCCTGACCCAAAACACGTTCCCTGCCCCTCCCATAAATAAAGACAATGCTGAAATGTTTGTGTTGGACATAATATTTTATTTAAAAGTGAAGCTTTTAAAGCCCCCAACAATTGGGGCCAAGCCCCCCCATCTGGCCGCAGCATCACAAAACCACTGCATCTCCACACCACCTAAGCCTACCAGAACCCCCTGTCCTGAGCCTCTCACATTCCCAGTTTTCTGCCACAACACTACTGCACCAGCCACACACTGCATATCTGTGTCCTGAGCCCATCATATTCCCAACCACCCCGCCCTGAGCCCCTCATACAACGCAACCTGAACCACACCCTCACATCCACAAGCCTGTTAGTTGCTCAGCACCCCAAGCCTCCACATGACCCCAATACTCTCCAGCCTGGAGCCCCGTCCCTGAACTAGCAGCCCCTTTTCCACCTTCTCCTGCACCCAAATTCCCTCCCAGACTTCGCACCTTTCACCCCTTCCCACACCCAAATCCCTCATTCCCACCCCAGAGCTTGCACTTCCTGTCTCAACCCAGTGAGTGAGCAAGGGCTCGGGACAGCGAATGATGAAGAGGAGGGGAACAGAGAGGGCGGGGCCTTAAGAAAGGAGTGGGGTCTTGGGGAAGGGATGGGGTGGATCTTGGCTTGCCCTGACATTTAAAAAGTGATCTTGGGTATAAAAAGTTTGGAGACCACTGTTCTAAGTCAACATTTTCCAGAGAGCAACCCTGAATAGCTTGTGTCAGAAGAACTACAGCTAGATTTGCTGCAACTACACTGATTTTGTTATTCATTTATATTTTATATATACACATAAGTGGTTTAAAAAGGAAAAAAAACACAATTCATCCCAATTTAAAACACTTACATAAAAAGCATGGATAAAGAAAAGCTGTAATAAAACTACAGCCTTCAATATTAACAAATGGTTACATTTAACAGGTATTTGCATCGCAGATGAAAGAGTACGTATGAATAAATTTGAAATTAAATTTTGGTTTCACGTTGGCTATATTATAAACATTCTATACTGGAAATCTATAATGATTTTTGGTATTTATATCTGTAAACACTTTGAGGCTTTTTTTTGTTCTGTAAAGAACGACAATCATTTACCATCTTTTAAATAACGGAGATTTGATGGGAATATTCACATAACTGGAGCACTGTCATGGAAGGGTATAAACTGTTCAGAAAGAACAGGCGGGGAAAAAAGGAGGAGGAGTTGCATTGTATGTAAGAGAGAAGTATGATTGCTCGGAGCTCCAGTATTTAGAGGGAGAAAAGACTGTTGAGAGTCTATGGGTTAAGTTTAGAGGTGGAAGCAACAGGGGTGATGTTGTGGTTGGGGTCTGCTATAGACCACCGGATCAGGTGGATGAGGTAGACGAGGCTTTCTTTGGACAACAGAGAGAAGCTTCCAGATCTCAGGCCCTGGTTCTCATGGGGGACTTTAATCACCCTGACATCTGTTGGGAGACCAATACAGCAGTACACAGGCAATCAAGGAAATTTTTGGAGAATTTTGGGGATAACTTCTTGGTACAAGTGCTGAAGGAACTGACCAGGGGCCATGCACAGCTTGACCTGCTGCTCACAAACAGGGAGGAACCTAGTAGGGAAAGGTAGAGGTGGGTGACAACCTGGAAAGCAGTGATCATGAGATGGTAGATTTCAGGATCCTGACCAAAGGAAGAAAGGAGAGTAGCAAAATACACAACCTGGACTTCAGAAGAGCAGACTTTGACTCCCTCAGAGAACTGATGACCATGATTCCCTGGGATGCTTTCATGAAGGAGAAAGGAGTCCAGGAGAGCTGGCAGTATTTTAAAGAAGCCGTATTGAAAGCACAGGAAGAAACCATCCCAATGCGCAGCAAGAAAAACAAATATGGTAGGCAACCAGATTGGCTTACCAGGGACATCCTTGGTGAGCTTAAACACAAAAAGGAAGCTTACAAGAAGCGGAAACTTGGATGGATGACTAGGGAGGAGTATACATATATTGCTCGAGAAGGCAAAAGCGCAATTGGAATGGCAGCTAGCAAGGGATGTGAAGGATAACAAGAAAGGTTTCTACAGGCATGTTAGAAATAAGATGGTGATCAGAGAGGGTGTGGGGCCCTTATTGGATGAGGGAGGTAACCTAGTGACAGATGATGTGGGAAAAGCTGAAGCACTCTCTATGCTTTCTTTGCCTGTCTTCACGGACAAGGTCACCTCCCAGACAAATGCAGTAGACAACGCAGCATGGGAAGGAGGTGGACAGCCCTTGGTGGGGCAAGAACAAGTTAGGAACTATTTAAAAAAACTAAACGTACACAAATCCATGGGCCCGGATTTAATGCATCCAAGGGTACTGAGGAAGTTGGCAAGTGTCATTGTGGAGCCTTTGGCTATTATCTTTGAAAACTTATGGGCTATGTCTACATTGGCGCGCTTTTGCGCCAAAGCTATGCAAATGAGGC
>JANRFK010004893.1:14431537-14448263 GCA_030068395.1 Apalone spinifera | reverse complement strand
CCATCTTTAAAAAAGGAAAGAAGGACAATCCAGGGAACTACAGACCAATCAGCCATTCCTTAGTCCCCGAAAAATCATGGAGGGGATCCTCAAGTAATCCATTTTGAAGCACTTGGAAGAGGGGAAAGTGATCAGGAATAGTCAACAGGGATTCATGAAGGGCAAATTGTGCCTGACCAATCTGATTAGCTTCTACAATGAGGTAACTGGCTCTGTAGATATGGGAAAGTCAGTGGATGTGCTATACCTTGACTTTAGCAAAGCTTTTGATACGGTCTCCCACAATATTCATGTCAGCAAGTTAAGGGAATATGGATTGGATAAATGGACAGTAAGAGGGACAGAAAGCTGGCTAGATTGTCGGGTCCAACCGGTAGTGATCAACGGCTCGATGTCAGGTTGGCGGTCGGTTTCTAGCGGAGTGCCCCAAGGATCTGTTCTTGGACCTGTTTTGTTCAACATCTTTATTAATGACCTGGATGAGGGGATGGATTGCACCCTCAGCAAGTTTGCAGAGAACACTAAGCTAGGAGGAGAGGGATAGGGTCCAGAGTGACCTGGACAGATTAGATGATTGGGCCAAAGAAATCTGATGAGGTTCAACAAGGACAAGTGTAGAGTCCTGCACTTGGGACAGAAGAATCCCAAGCATTGTTACAGGTTGGGGACTGAATGGCTAAGCAGCAGTTCTGCAGAAAAGGACCTGGGGATTACAGTAGATGAGAAGCTGGATATGAGTCAACAGTGTTCCCTTGTAGCCAAGAAGGCTAACAACATACTGGGGTGCATTAGGAGGAGCACTGCCAGCAGATCCAGAGAGGTGATTATTCCCCTTTATTTGGCTCTAGTGAAGCCACATCTAGAATATTGTGTCTAGTTCTGGGCCCCCCCACTATAGAAAGGATATGGACGCATTGGAGAGGGTCTAGCAGAGGGTGACCAAAATGATTAGGGGTCTGGAGTGCATGACCTATGAGGAAAGACTGAGGGATTTGGGTTTGTTTAGTCTGCAGAACAGAAGAGTGAGGGGGGATTTGATAGCAGCCTTCAACTTCCTGAAGGGAAATTCCAAAGAGGATGGAGAGAGGCTGTTCTCAGTAGTGAGGGATGGCAGAACAAGGAACAATGGTCTCAAGTTACAGTGGGGGAGGTCTAGGTTGGATATTAGGAAAAACTATTTCACTAGGAGAGTGGTGAAGCACTGGAATGAGTTATTTAGGGAGGTGGTTACATAGGGAGGTGGTGCTGAAGCTATCTAGGGAGGTGGTGGTTTTTAAGTTTCGGGTTGACAAAGCCCTGGCTGGGTTGATTTAGTTGGGATTGGCCTTGGGCAGTGGGCTGGAGATGATGACCTCCTGAGGTCTCTTCCAGCTCTATGATTCTAATATTGAGATCAACAGCCAAGAAAGATTCAAACTTCAAAAAGGTCTATTTATTAGGTATGTGGCAGTGTAAATGAGTAAACCATGAACCAATGAGCTCAGGCTTCTTGATGGATGGGCAGGCAGCTCCTATCTGGGTTGATACAGAGGCAGCAGCACAAGAATCTGTGTCTCAGTCCAATATTCTCCCCACTAGTCTATGCTCTCCCTCCTCTCCTTAGTCTGATCTACATGGATTTATAAAGATAATGTGATGCATGGAAAGACTGTGAAAGAGTATCCAAGCTAGGGATGAGAAAAAAAAGTTATTGGTTGGTAAGCATCCTCTTTTGCAAGACCTGCACATTCACTTTCTATAGGAGCCTCAAAATTCATTTTTCAAACGGAATGTTATTATTGCCAGGAAGCCATTCTTAAACGGCTCTGTAGAAACATTGTTGAGGTATCTCAACAAAACCGACTGCAAGAAACGGATACCGACCGACATCCCAGAACACCCGGAGCACCGGCGCTCTACTCTCTGTGCCTCAGGGTCTTTCTACTCTTCGCTTGTACGAGAGACGCCGGGCACCTGTCTTCGGGGGTTCACTAGGCTCGCGGAGAGCTACTCGGCCAGCTCATTAATAACACTGGCCGTTCACTCGCCCTCGCCTCACCCCTAGCTGGGAATATCGGCAGCGGGCGAGCGCTCCTGTCCCAACAGCGCCCCTCTTCCCTCGGCAGCTCACGCCGGGTCCGCAAAGAAGCGCCCGGCCTTCCGCAGACGCACCGCTCCCGCCCGGCAAAAGCGGGGCGGAATAACCCTTGGGAGGAGTGAAAGGTGGCGGACTAGGCCGCTGCCCAAGGGAGGCCCTACCTGCAGCTCCGGCCAGTGGCGCAGCACAGGACGCTCTGGGGCGACCAAGTGGCTGTGGCTCACACGGCACCAACTCCTACGTGAGCCGGAGACCGGGACGCGGGCCTGGGCGCAGCAGGAGGCGCCGGCTCCGCCAAGAGCTCCGGCTGCGGCTCTAGGTTTCGTTTCTCCTCGGCTCCCCTCGCAGTCAGCCCCTCCCTGGTAGAATCCCTGTCATGACAACACCGCCGAGACCCGGATGGAACCGCTGTTCCTTCCTTCCTTCTCTCCCGCAGGAGCCAGACTCCAGGGCCCCGGATGGAGCCGCTCCGCCTCCCTCTCTCCTGTGACAGCGACCGCGGATGTAGTTCCGCGCTTCTGCGATCCTAGGAGCAGTGGTCTATACAACGGAACCCAGATGGACTTGTCCTTCCGCTTCCCCTCAACCTGCTTTCCAAGGACCCGGATGGAGCTCCCTCTCCCGAGCCACAGGAGCCGAGAAGGACCCGGATCCCGTCAGCAGACTGGCTGAGGCGTCTTCCGTGATTAGCATGAAATCCCGGATGTGATCTACCTTCTCGCGCTCAGTGCGGGCGGAGTCCGCCCCCACTTCACCATAGAGATGACAGCGTGAACCGCGCAGGCTGACGGGAAGGAAGCGGTGGTGCGCGTGTGTGAGGCGCGCTGGCTCGTGGCTGCGGCTGCTCCCGGCGAGCCTGTGGACCGCCACCATGTCGGGAGGAGGCAGCGCTGGCGAGTGGTGCCTGATGGAGAGCGACCCGGGCGTCTTCACTGAGCTCATCAAAGGCTTTGGTGAGGGTCGAGCGGGGCCCGGGCAGAGGGCGTGCACCGGCGCTGGGCATGTGGCGGGCGATCCTGAGGCCTGCAGTTGCCCCCTCCCCCGGGCTTGTCGCGTCGGGGCCTGGCTGAACCTCGCCCCCTGCCCGTTCAGAGGCGCTGCTGGGGAGCGAGAGCCCGTATCCCCAGCAGGTGCAGTTGCGAGAAGGGGCCTGGGGCGGCAATTTTGCTCTAGTGGGGTCGGACAGAGAGATGCCCAAATCCCCGCCATCCAGACACTCCCCTCCGCGGGGAGAGCGCAGTGCCCAGCCTCGGTAGGGCTAGCTCTTCGCAGGGGAAGCCGCAGTTTGCTCTGCCATTCCTAAGCTTTAGCCTGCCTCCACGCAACCCAGCCGATGGCGCGGTTCAGCTCCCGCAACAATAATAGGGTCCCATTGGTGCTTCAGAACCGGACTGCCTGTTTTTGTTACAAGGCGGCTGCAGACCTCAAGCAAAGTGATGTTGTTTCTTTGAGGCACACTTTGCTCTCATGTTGAATAGCTGCCCAGAGCATAAGCTAGGGATGAAAAATCCTGTTTGATCAGTTTAACCAGTTAACCACTTAAACAGGGGTGGATTGGCTGAAGCATCCCTACTCCCCCACCCGTGAGGCACTGTTCTGGCCAGGCTGGGCCCACTGTGGATGGGGGCTGTCTCTTCCAGTTAACCATAACCACTAAATATCACCTTGTTAAGCATTCATATCCCTAGTGTAAGCATTAGCATTTTGAGAGTAACCTAAAAAAAATCTTGAACGAAGAAATCTGTACTCGTGTCTGCATTAGTATGCATTTGCTGATCTGTAAGATGTTTCTTTTATGTCAGCATGTATATTGTATTTATGTAGGATACTTTCATGTTCTAAATGCTTTTGACATTGCAGGTTGAACCTCTCTAGTCCAGCACCTGACCGGTGCCAAACCAGAGAATTTGTGGAACCACAGGAGTTCAGTATTGTCTAACATTATTACCAACACTATCACTGCTTACTGGGCTCTTAACAGACATTTAAGGGTAAATTAGAGCTAAATATCAGCACAGAACGCTGAGAGTCAGGACTGGTGACTGTAAACACAATTTCTGGGACTGTGGGGAACTTGGCTACACCTAAAATAAGTGGACATCCGGCTAACTAAAATCATGTTGGACCAAAGATGTTGCCAGACCAGAGAGGTTCAACCTGTACTCAAAAAAACTTGTGTAGATAAGTAATATCTTAATTTTACTAATTTGTATACTGAGATGCAGACTGCAACCCAAATGAGATTAACAAGCTTCTGGACAGTAAAACTGTTGCTGTTGAGAATCAGATGGGCAGTGCTGAATTTGTCAAATCATGATCAGTTTCATGGTGCTGCTGTTTGTGAAGCTGAGGGGCAGGCAATGTAATTATTCACAAAATTGGAATGGAGGGAGGATGGTGAGGTGGGAGAGTGGTAGAATAGCAGAGACTTTCCTGCATCCCAGAAAGCCTAGGTGGATAAAATAGTGGAGATTTGATCCTACTCTTTAAGAGACTGTAGGAAATTGTCCCACAAGGGTGCTGTGTCTCTGGAAAGAGGAAGAAGTCTAGAGAGAAGTAAAGGTAAGGTTTATTCCATGAACTAGCCAGATGCTGAAATGAAGTTGCTCCCAACCAAGATTATCTGACACCTTCTTGGAAGAAATTTCAGCATATTTCCCAGTGTGTGTTGACTGCAGTGTGGGCAGGATTTCTCACCCAGGAGTTGCCTCTGGACCTCAGCAACCAAGATTGCTCCACCCCCATCCTATATCTCCATCAGGCTAATAGGTCTAGTTTTCCAGTTCATGCATGTCAGGAAAACTTCTCAAACTCTGTTTTACATAGAAAAAAAAATCAGACTATAAGTAACGAGGAAAGAATTAATATAATTTGGATGATGCAGAGGAGTTGTAGTGGGATAAAGAGTGTTTTGTTTTTATATTCCGGTCAGGGTAAAATTTAAGCCATTTAAATGATGATCTAATTTGCCAGCTATTAAGCAGTTCTGTTGTGTGAACTTTTGTCTGATATGTTTTGCTAGAGTTATCAAACTGTGCCTGGAACCTCCTCTCCTGGGAATAATTTGACTATTTGTTCTCAGTAGAACTTGCTTCTTATTCACTCTTACAAACTCCCACAGAAATAGGCTTCCTTATCCTTTAGCAGTTCTTTCCTCAGATTCCACAAACATCAATCAATACACCGTTTTGCCAATTCGTGGAGGATTTTTTTAATGAGAATGGAACCTGAAGTCTGATGATTAAAACAAAAGACTTTGAGACACATCTGAGGACTGATTTTGATTGGTTGAATGCTATACTATGTTGTGGGAAAAGTTTGGTTCGGTCTCTCCTGGTGAAGTTTCCACTTTTTAATTGTCACTCCATCCTTACTCTTAGAGATGGTACTACCATGTCAAAGCTGAGGCATACCGGCAAGTTGTTCAAGAAGCTTTTACAGATACTTGGAGAACTTTAGTCTCCAAGATCTCCTTGTTTGCTCCTTTTAAAAAGTGCTCCTTTTACCTGATTATTTTTATTAATTATTTGTGTAGTAATTAAATCTGAATATTAATTCAAATTAATGTTTATGCAGTGCTGCAAAATCTAGAGTTTTACATGCTTTTTACCTACATTGTATCTTAATATTATTATCTCTGTCACAAAATGAAGATTAGTGGCATTATAAGGTGCTTGCTATTCTCCTTTAAGTATTTTAATGTACTGTTTCTTGTTTAGTCAACAGTTATTTCTCTTATTTCTCTTCCCATGCTTTGATTTTACGCTTCTCCTTGTTCATCCAATACGTGGAAGATTTTGTGGCTAGAGGCCTGGGAGTTTCTGGGGGTATCTTCCTGATTTAGTCATAGACTTTCTTTGTGGTGAGCAAGTTGCTAAATTTTCTTGTACACACGTTTGCTCCTTTTAAGAACGAGGCTAATAATTCTACTTTGGACACATTATGTTATAGCAATGCCTACAAAAGCACAGTTAACTCCTCTGATGGAAGGTGCTGTTATGGTGTAAGGGTTATTAGTATTAGTAAGAGAGATCCTCACTTTGAATCAGGTAATTTAAAAGAAAAAAATAAGAACACCTGTGTATTATACTTGACCCACAATATCTTCTGCTGATTTTTGTGGCTTTACTGTCCCATTATTTCTTACCTGAACCCATTACTTCTTCATTAAAGACTGAAATGTCAACACAAACCATGGAAACTAACTAATGAACCCAGTAACACCCTGTTCATTTGACAGTGCTCTCTTTGTAAAATTATGCAAACTGGGCTAAACATTTTTTTTTCTAATCTTTCATCCGTATCATTCATAGGCTCTTTGTTTTTATATCTGGTATTGTGTGTGTGTGTGTGTGTGTGTGTGTGTGCGCGCGCATATATATTAATATGGCTTTCTCTTCTCCATTTTAGGATAGTTACAACTGTAGTTTTGCTCTTTCAGGTTGCAGGGGAGCACAGGTTGAAGAAATATGGAGTCTGGAGCCAGAAAACTTTGAAAAATTAAAGTAAGCTATTGGATCTACAAAAACAATTTGTGTTTTTATATGTTGCATTCTTCTTGGGTAAGATTTATTTAGCCTAAATTCTTTCTAAACTCACTGAGGATGCATTATATTTCTATTTGTCCAATACGCTGTCTTTTGGTATCCACAGCAATTTATCAAGGTTTTAAACATTAGTTTTATCTAGTACATTCAGGTTAGCAAGTCTCTTGTTTAAACTAACGTCTCTTTCCTGGAATTGACCTAGTCCAGTGGCTGGAGCGTAGGAATAGGATTTAGTAAGTATTTCCATTGACAACTGACATGCCCCAAAACACAAAGTAAACAATTGCTTGGCTTTTTGCAGTGATGTTTAAAGCATCTGCCACTTAAAGTAATTTGTTGAATTTGTGTACAATTTAGGGATAATACATTTAGATTAATTGGCTAATCCAATAGTTGATCTAATTTTTATCGACTATTTGATTAGTCAATAAGGGCGTCTCCGCCTTTGAAGTGTAGCAACAGCTCTGAGGCTGTTGCTACACTTCCAAAGCGAAAGCATTGTGGAGAGCACAGAGCCAGCTGGAGACTCAAGCAGTCCCCCGCTGGCCCTGTGCACCCCACGATGTTTCAAAGTGGCAGTGCTGCATGGAGCCCGGGGGCAGCTGGAGAGTTGCGGTGTTACTGCTTTGAAATGCTGCAAGGAGCCTGGCATCAGTCCGTGCAGTGCTGCTGCTTTGAAGCACCCCCTTCTCATTCTCCCCTGCTCTTTCTGACTTTTGCTGATAGAGGCAGCAAGGCGGGGGGAAAGGGGAGGAGAGCGACTAATCAACTAGTATGTCAACTGTCTGACTAGACATTCACGTTCCTAGTAAAACGCTCTTTTTTGCCATACTCTCTCCAGTCAACACTAATGTTTTTCTCATTCTACATGTCTGATTAACAGCATTGCCCTTCACAGTCATGCTAAAAGGGCATAACAAGGGGGGGTTTGCAGGGGGTTTTTTGGGACCGATTCTGTTCAATATCTTCATCAATGATTCAGATGATGGCATACAGAGTGTGCTTATTAAGTTTGCAGATGATACCAAGCTGGAAGGGGTTGCAACTGCTTTGGAGGCTAGGATCATAATTCAAAATGATCTAGACAAACTGGAGAAATAGTTTGAGGAAAATAGGATGAAATTTAATAAGGACAAATGCAAAGTACTCCACTTAGAAAGGAACAATCAGTTTCACACACAAAGAATGGCAAGTGACTATGAAGGAGTATTGCAGAAAGGGATCTAGGGGTCATAGTGGACCATAAGCTAAATATGAGTCAACAGTGTAACGTTGCAAAAAAAGCAAACATGATTTCTCTTGAGATAAGTATCTCCAGAGATATGTTTGGAGAACTAAGAGCAGGTTGGTTAGACACTTGTCATGGATGGTCTAGATGGTACTGGGTCCTGCCATGAGGGCAAGGGACTGGACTCGATGACTTCTTGAGGTCCCTTCCAGTTCTAGTGTTCTATGATTCTGGGATGCATTAACAGGAGTGTTATGAGCAAGGCACAAGAAGTCATTCTTCTGCTCTATTCTGCTCTGATTAGGCCTCAATTGGAGTATTGTGTCCAGTTTTGGGCACCACATTTCAGGAAAGATGTGGAGAAATTGGAGAAAGTCCAGGGAAGAGAAAAAGATGATTAAAGACCTAGAAAACATGAGTTATGAGGCAAGACTGAAAGAATTGGGCTTATTTAGTTCGGAAAAGAGATGACTGAGTGGGAACATGATAGAGATTTTCAGGTATCTAGAGGGTGTCACAGGGAGCAGGGGGGGAAATTGTTCTCCTTGGCCTATGATGATGGGACAAGAAGCAATAGGCTTAAACTACAGGAAAGGAGGTTTAGGTTGGACATTAGGAAAAAACTTCCTAACTGTTCGGGAGGGCGGGGGAAGTTAAACACTGGAATAAATTACCTAGGGAGGTTATGGAATTTCCATCCCTGGAGATATTTAAGGGCAGGTTAGACAGACATCTATCAGGGATGGTCTAGACTGTGCTTGGTCCTGCCATGAGGGCAGGGGAATGGACTTGATGATCTCCTTCCAGGTCTAGTATTCTATGATTTTATGATTTGTTCATGTATAGAACCTTAAAAGTACCACCTAAAATACCAAACTTATAATTGCAGTGTTTATCAGTGCTTAGATAATTATTGTGATATCTGTTTCTAAAGAAAGTATTATGAATAGCGTTATTGGTCAGGCAGGTGGCGATGGGGTGGGGAGGAACAGGGTATAAGGTAAATATATACTGGATTTCTTTAACCTCTTAGTAAAATGTGTATTAGATCAGAAATAAACTGGCACTTAAACTCCAGTTTACCAAGTGATCAAGAAGGCAAATTTTGATTCTTCTAAAGTGTTACTTGAGCACTAATTCCACTTGGAATTGTGAGTGGCCTTTCCAAAAATCTGTATTCATTCAGGAATCTGAGCTTAATTGACAATGT
Organism: Apalone spinifera; assembly: GCA_030068395.1. Taxonomy (NCBI): domain Eukaryota; kingdom Metazoa; phylum Chordata; order Testudines; family Trionychidae; genus Apalone; species Apalone spinifera. The sequence continues at coordinate 14,439,201 of JANRFK010004893.1, read as the reverse complement.
TTAGAAAAGAAGAGTTAATGGAATTGTTTTGTCAGATGATAAAGAACTGTGCAAACTATTTTCAATTTCTGCTTTTACCTCTTATTTTATAGACCAGTTCATGGGCTGATCTTCCTCTTCAAATGGCAGCCAGGAGAAGAGCCAGCTGGTTCTGTTGTTCAGGATTCCAGACTAGACACAATATTTTTTGCTAAACAGGTACAGTAATTTCAGTGACTTCCTTAGATGCCCCATGAATCAGGGTTTTTAATAGAGAAAGAAGAAAGGTTGCACAAAAGTAAACAACCGTGTACAAGGTATGCTTAATCTGACAAAATCTTGCCAGACAAGGAAAAGTAAAATTCTGTTGAGAGGAGTGGAAGAGTAATTGAAAATGATGCTTTTAAAACTTCATTTCCATGGCATAAAGGATTAGTTTGAAAGGGGGTTTTTTTTGTTTTTGTTTTTTGTTTTTTTTTAAATCAGTGATATTTTGAAACCACTTTCAACAAAAGATTATGGGGGGGAAATTGTATTTCAAGTCTTTCGAAGTAGAGCTGCTATTCCTATATTTCTCAAATGTCTTTCATTTTAGGAAATGTTCATATTTTAAAGCTATATTTACCTGTTTTGTATACAGACTTGATCTGAAAGTATTTCTTTAATTATTTGTATCTGAAATACATAAGGTTTGAAACAAATAATTGAAAACTTTGTTTATACTAATGAAACCATCTTGCATAATTAAAGATATAATGCAGTAATACAAAGAGCTTTATATTTTTGCTTTGACAAGCAGATCAATGTATATTGTTAGTGAACTAGCAAAGCAAGGAAGCGTAACCAGATCAAATATAAAGTTTCTTATCAAGAAAAGCTAGTTTTGTAGTTCTGTTTTTTAAATGGATATAGATATGCATGGCTAGAGCTGGCCTTCTTGGCTCCTTACAGGATGCCCTGCATCCTTTTTCACCTTTGCTCTAGGGAAGGAGTAGCAAAGGTGAGTCCTGCAGGCCTGCCTAGAGAGGCTGCACAGAAGCAGCCAATTAGACCAGGAGGCTCATATAAAAGGAGTTGTGGTACCTTAGGTTTAGTTTTTGGCTGGGAGCAGAGGGCCAAAGAAGGATGTTTCTCTCTCTCTCTCTCACTCTCTCTTGCCAAAGGAGATAAGGGATAAATAGAGCCTGGTTCTGGCTGCATTCAATCAAGCTCAGGGTGAGAGGGCCTGAGAACTTAACCCTGAGGTAAGGGTCAGAGCTAAACGGGCCAGGTGGTAGGAGGTCCAGGGAAGCAGCAGCAGAGAATCAAAGTGAACAGTACTTGGTAGCTGTGTATAGTGTTCCTATATATATATATATATATATATATATATATGTGTGTATGTATATATATATGTGTGTATGTATATATATATATATGTGAGTGAGAGAGTGAGAGTGAGAGAGAGAGTGTGTGTGAGTGTGGTGGGGGGGGGAGGAGTGAGGGAGGGACAGGAATGGGGTTAGGGTGGTCTGGTTCCTCCACTGCCAAATTATGGGACAAATCTTGTTTGTAGGTCTAAGTGAAGAGCTAAGAGAGGTAGCTGTGTTAATCTGTAATTTTAAAAACAATGAGTAGTTCTGTGGCACCTTAGAAACTACAAAAAGATATATAGCAAATAGCTTCATGGGCAAAACCCACTTCTTCTGATAAGCTTGAGTGAAGGGCTAAATCAGGGGTGGGGAACATCAAGCCCGGGGGCCAGATGTGGCCCGTAGTTTGCCTGGATCCCTCTCACAACTGGGGACCCTGTGGTGGTACTCCAGCCCTCTGCCACCTACCCACAGTGTTGGAGCACACACAATCTACTAGCCTGGGCCCTCCTAGTCTTTAGTGTGCAAGGGGAATGTGAGGAGTGCCTTTTTCCTTCTCAGTCCGGGGCTTCTCACTTTGCTTCTCAATTGTGTGTGGTCTCCAACTGATTTTTTTTCTGTGGGTCAGTGGCCCTTGACCCAAAAAAGGTTCCCCATCTCTGAGCTAAAATAAACAGCTCAGGATCAGGACTGAAGACCCTGATGAGGGCAGAGAGACAATTTTGGTTGGACTTCTGTTACCCTGGAAGGGATTAATTTGATTGTATGATCCAGCCATGGGCTGAGCCACTGAAGATACACTAAACAAAGTTGGCAACCTTCACGGGATTCCAGGAGCAGGAATTAACTGTGGTAGCATACCAAGTTGCTGGAAGGCACTCAAGAGGTAAGTTCCCCTCTCACTATTGTAACTTGGTATCACGTGGGGTTATGAGACTCCCTTTCCATCAAGGAGCAATGCAGCAATACGCTTACTCCTGTCTTAAGTGCTTGAGGTCTCATGTCTCATCTGATGTTTGACAGAGCTTGGAAACCATGACACCATCCAAAATAAGCCAAGGTCTTGCAGATGCTAAAGGGAAAGGAGGCAGATGGCCCACTAAGTAGATGCTGGTACTAGACCCTAAGGGGAATGCAAGTTACGGTGCGGGAGGTGTAGGTTGGATATTAGGAAAAACTATTTCACTAGGAGGGTGGTGAAGTACTGGAATGGGTTATCTAGGGAGGTGGTGGACTCTCCATCCTTAGAGGTTTTTAAGTCTTGGCTTGACAAAGCCCCGGCTGGGATGTTTTAGTTGGGATTGGTCCTTCTTTGGGCAGGGGGCTGGACTCAATGGCCTCCTGAGGTTTCTTCCAGCCCTAGGATTCTATGATTGTAAGTTCAGTTTGTCCCTGGAGTAACAGGCAAGAAGAATTGGCTGTTATTGAGTGCTGACATGGCTTAATGTGAAGAAGAGTGAATGCTGAAGGGAAATGTGTTCATTGTATCAGGAGTTTGGTGAGGCTCAGAGTGTAGCAGAAGGTGCAGTTTGAATTGCCACAGTAGCTAGACAGGCTAGGGGAGCCAAAGCAATCTATTATGGATAGAACCCTGTGAATCTGTAGATATCCGCTTTATATCTGCAAGGGATGTAACTGGTGGGCCTCACCTAAGTGGCCCCCAGCTGTGGCACAGCAAGGCAGGCTATGTTGGAACAGCCAAGCCCCAGTTAAGTGGTTAATTGGTTAATTGGGATTTTACATCCCTAATATCTGTAAGTATTCGTAGCTCACTTTTGTGGATAGAGATGTAGAAGTGGATACTAAATTTTGCATCTGCGCAGAATTCTAGTTATGGATCCTGCAGGAAAGAAGCAGCAATGGCTTCTAGAGAAACAAGAGTGATCCAGTGGACTGAGACCTGTCCAAGGAGATGTGATGGTTATGGACGCTGCTTGCTCTTGAGTGAACTTGGAGGAGGGGAGAGAGACTGAGTTGCTGGAGTGAGTGGTGTGAAGAATCACAAACCGCTAGTGGGTGAGAGGCAGACAAGGTTTAATTGCCTTGGTTTGGAGAGATGAGCCACATAAAAAAGGTTTTGCCCTTGTGAAGATGGACTTGCTTCAGGAAATGTAGGAGCCCCAAGAATAGTCAAGATGATAAAAAGGTGTCTGACGGCACAAATGCCTATGAGCTCTGTTTATCACAGCTGACCCTGGAAACAGTGTATAATATAACTGCTCAGCAAATCCATCCAGAGGAGGATGAAGGAGTACAGAATGAAACCACTGTTATCACTGACAAAAATATACTGAAGTCTCAGTGTACATACACATGTCCTATGGGGGACAGGAGGTGATAGTGAAGAGTGCACAAGGGGAATGTGGTAACAGGAGGCAGACTCTACTGGCAGTCCTAAGAAATCACAAGCTGTTGGATGTCCTCCTGAGGAAATGAGATTATGGATTCTGAAAAGGACTCAAATAGAGAGTTGAGAAAAAGAATGTAATAGTGTAGTCAGTTAACTGATAAGCAAAAACTTATAGGTTAATGCTATAAATTCCATGCATTCGCCACTCTCCCTTCCCCACGCCAGTAAATTTTTTAGCAGGCTGGCCAGAAGCTCGGCTCAGCCCTGACTTGTGATGGGTCCTGGACCTACCCCTTTTGCGGCTCTGCATTTAAAGTGTATTAGGAGCTGGGTGGGCAGGCAGCATAACTCAGTTGTGGTTTGTGCCAGGTCCAGGAGCTCAGATCAGGCCTCCCCACTCCCCCTGCCCAGACAGGGGCTGCTGCTGCCCAGTGCTGCTTGTTTTACTTCAGAGGCTGGGCCAGCCAGATTCTGCTTTCTGGGTAACCAATAAGACACAAATCGCTGAATGTGAATAAATGCCAGGTTTATTAGGTATTACAGAAAGAAAAGGCGAGAAGGCTTACAACATCCCTTTGGCTTGCTGGGGACTCTGGCTCAGCAAAGGATGGACTCCTGGGCCATGTCTGAGAGGCATCTCTGTACAGTTCCAGATCCTTTGGGAAGTCCGAAGGGTGTTGGCAGCATTAAGCAATATATATAGCCTGTACACAGAATCCTGGAAGCAGGAGCTAATTCTGTGCTAAAGCAGAAACCAAAACAGCCCCTGCCTGGGAGGAGTTTCCCATGGACAAGCTCTGGTTATCATGGAGCCTATCTCAACTATGCGATGAGCTCTCCCCTCCCCCCCAGCTCCCCCCCCCCCACACACACATACTACGCACAGCCTATCTCTCTAACAAACTAGGCGCTAGGAATGTTCCCTTCTAACAGCAGGCAAAGCCTGTTTTCTAGTTTGCAGACATGAGAACTGGGAAGATTCACTAATTCCTCGACATACAATGGTCTTCCGGTTTTCCAACCACAACACTGCTGCTGCTTTATCAGAGACAGCAGCTCAGGGTGACAGGCAACCGGTCCGTGAGGGGAGCTGGTTTTTAAACTGGCTCCCCTTGTGGACCAGCTCCCACCTAGCACCCCACGCTGCTGCCTCTGATACAGAGGCAGCAGTGTGGATTGACAGGGGGCTCCCCAGGAGTGGGGCCAGAGTGCACTGGCTGCTAGGGACTGTAGAATAGTCAACTAACTACTGATAATTCATGCGGTTAATCAACTATTCAGTTAATCAGTGTTTAGCATCCCTAGTTAAGAGTGAGAGTGTGTGAGAAGCTTTCTCTCCTTGCAGGAGAAATATTGCAGGGAACTCATTACTGTGAAAAGATGGAAGCTGGAGCACTCTGAAGGAAAAGGAGCTCAAATTGCAGAAGTACTTCAGACAAAAGCTGGCCAAGCCAGGCACCCAACTGATCAAGGCAACAAGACCTTTCCAGCCAGGCAGGGACCAATACAAGTTCTCCAAAGAAAGGAACTAAGGAGAAAATACCCCGAGGAAGCAAGGCAAAGAATGCATAGGAGAGGACACTTCCCTCAGATAGGACTACCATCGCAAACCCTTTCTGCAGTAGGAGGTATGTAGTAGAACTACTACACTCTGTCACTCCTTTTGTGAGGCAGAGGTGGAGTTTCTAGGCTAGTCTCATGAGGCTGCACAGAAGCAGCCAACTGGAGTACAGCAGACTCTGATAAAAGTAATTGTAATGCCTTAGCAGATCTGTTCTTGGCTGGGAGCAGTCAAAGAGGGGTGCTCCTCTTTTAGGCTCAGGGGATAACCAGAACTTGATTCTGGCCGCATTTGCTAAGAAATAGAGGACCTGAGAACTGCACCTTAAGCTAAGAGTTGAAGATAAAGGCGCCAGGCAGGAGGTAGTCCAGAGTACTAGCATCAGTGATTTGACGTTTGTGGTATATAGCTGCTGTTTTATAGGGTTTCTGTGCTGGAACCTGGAATAGTGGGCAGGCTCTATTTCCCCCAGTGACAAAGTGGTATAAACCTCAAGAGGAAAACAAGTCATGTTTGGAAGCCTGAATATAAAGTGCCAAAAACTGGGACTGAAGACCCTGATGAGGACTAAAGATGTTAAAATGCAGTTGGTTGACTAGTCGATAGGCACTTCCTCATTCCTCCTTTGAAATGTACAAGAGCCCCATTGGGGCTCTTGTACATTTCAAAGGAGGAATGCAAAACTCTGCATACAGCCCGGGGCCAGCAGGAAGTTCCGCTGACTCTGGGCTGCATGCAGGTGTCTGCTTTGAAATGCACAAGACTCCCCAGTGAGGTCTCTTGTGCATTGCAAAGCCATGGAGCCTGAGGTCAGCTGAGGACTCCCAGCTGATTCTGGGCTCTGCATAGCAGCAGAACCTGGGGTCAGCTGGGGACTCCCCAACTGACCCCGGGTTCTGAGGAAATGCTGCACAGAGCCAGTGATCAGCTGGGGAGTCCCCAGCTAATCCCGGGCTCGACTGCTGCCCCTTTGAAATGTGCAGAGGCGGCACAGTAGATCAGCTGTGCAGTGGCTGCCGCTTTGAAACACCGCCTTGGGTTCAACCTACTGAGGCTGTGCCACGCTCCAGCTGAGCTGGATCCAAGAGAGGCAGCTGCCTGGGCAGCTGGCCGCATGGTTGCTGGCCGAGTAGCTGCCCCTCTTTTATCCAGCCCAGATGGAGTGTGGCACAGCTTCGGTGGATTGAACCAGTGACCAGCTGGTCGGGTGTCTGCCCCTCTTTGCTTCAACCCAGCTGGCCTTGGCATTTCAGCTTGCTGAGGTTGCATCATACTCCAGCTGGGCGGGATCAGAGAGGGGTTGACTCCTAGTTGTGCTGCAATCGACAGGTTGGTGACCACTGTTGTAAAGTATCTGAAATCTTAAATCTTGAAACAGAGCTTAAAGAAATATACCTTTAAGTAGAGCACTGCTATTTTTATTCATTTTTGGTAGGTCTGTTACAAATTGAAATAATTATAATGTATTTGCATTTTGGGAAGTTGAGAGGTATCCACATAGATCTGTGCACAAGTAGAAGTGTGGAAGTTAAAATTACACTTAACCTTTCCATTAACTGTTATGGCTTCTCTATATCCGTGCTTAAAATTAATCTATTCCATTCCTTTCATGCCTCTTTTGACCTGTTCTGAAGGATCTCATTCCTTGGCCTTTCCTAATCTCACTTTCTTCACTTTCTCTGCAGTCTCTTGAATCTTATAAAACAGTAAGTCTCAGATCCAGTTGTCGTCTTGTAACACAGTGAAGCGGCTGTCAATTGTTCAGCTAATGTCTGTATGAATGGTTGGTTGCACATTCACTCTTTTGGGTTCTGCTTCCCACCATAATCAAATGGTTCCTCTTAAATATTTCAGACCCTTTGTGTGTTCCTCTGTTTTATGCTTGCTCATGTCTTTTCTTTTCTTCCACTAGGCTTGCTTCTGCAGCATTGCACTTGGTGTTTAACAAGTTGTTTCATTCGGTTATGTTAAAAGGAATGTTGTTTTTTTTTAATTTATAGACTGCAAATACATATAAAAAGCTAGGAAACTTCAAAACAAATGGTGAAAGTTTATTACATTTTCAAAGCTCTTGGTATTTTTTTTTTAAATCTTGAAGGTATGGGTTATTTGTGTAATGAGAGAAAGGAGGAAAGCTGTTAAGCTTTTTCAAGTACTCTTTTATGGATAGTAATGATTGCTTTGTTGTGACTGGCCTACTGTACAAGTACAGGTTGAACTTCTCTAGTCCAGCACGCTCTGATCAGGCAACATCCATGGTCCAGCATGATTTTAGTTAGCTGGACCTCCGCTTATCATGGGTGTGGCCTCGTTTCCCATGGTCCCATGAAGTTACAGCCTATAGTTCTAGCTTTTAACATTCTGGCTATGTCTAGACAGGCCCCCTTTGCCGGAAAAGTCATGCAAAGGAGGTCAGTCGGAA
>JANRFK010004893.1:14372217-14385892 GCA_030068395.1 Apalone spinifera | reverse complement strand
CAGCCATGGCCTCCCTGGAGCCCAGAAGGTGTGCAGGCCACCATCCTGCCCCCCTGTCCGCATGGCTGAGCAGCACAGACAAGCGTCAGGCCACACTTGGGGTTCCCACAGGTTGCTGAGAGGCCTGAAGCTGTGTGGCAATCCCAAGGTCCCCAACCCATGCCTGGCATCACTGTCTGCAGGAGCACGTGGTGCCTTGCACCCATGCGGGTGTAGGGGTAGGATGGCCCTCCCTGTGGTCGGCCATGTGTGGAGCCCCCCCAGGCTGTGATCAGCATGACATGTCATAGTACTGCACCATCCACTTTGCTCCTGCCTCCCCTGTCCTGTGCATGTTGGATCCTCACAGTGCTCACCTGATGTTCCCTCCCCAGTGTCCAAAGTTGTCTGGGAGCCCTCCTGAGTCTGGGTGACCAGCCCTCCTGAGTCTGGGTGAGGGTCACTGTGCTCCTGGTGTCCTCCACCTCCTCGTCTTGGAGCTCCTGGTCCTCTGGGGTGTCATCCTGGAGTTGCGGCCACTGCTGCACAGGGGCCTCCATCCCAGACTCTGGAGACAGGGGTTCCCCTGTCCCTAGGATCTGGTCTAGGTCCTCATAGTATGCACAATAGTGTACTGTTTCCCCAGAGCGGGAGCTGCGCTCACGGGCCCTACATACTCTCTGCTGCAGCTCCTTCACCTTAGCTCTGACCTTGCCTAGTGTGCGGGGGTGGTGGCCTTTTTTGGCAAGGCCATTAGCCATTTTGGCATAAATGTCCACATTCCTCCTCCTGGCCTGCAGGGCCTGAAGAGACTCCTCCTCAGACCAGAGCTCCAAGAGGGCTTTGATCTCAGGTGCAGACCAGGAGGGTGCCTGGCGTTTGGTGCCCCTGGGTTGGTGCAGGGATGTGTCCCTGGAAGGGCTAGGGGAGTTTCAGGGGGCTTGTCCCTGGGACATGGCTCTGAGTGGGTTTTCCAGCAAGAGCCAAGCAGTCAGGGTCCTGGTTGGAGCTGGCTTGCTGCAACAGTGCTACTCCTGGGTGCCTGTGCCTTTAAAAGATGGCTACAGGCAGGAACAATAGAGGTGAAAGGTCTGGCAGGAGTGTCCACCAGGGCTTCTTCCTGGAGGCCTTTATTTTAGAAAAAAAAACCTTCCCCGTGTCCACACATACCTTTTTTTGACAGATCTTTGTCGAAAATAGCATTATTCCTTGTAAAACGAGGTTTACCTCTGTCGACAAAACCGTCGCATTCTTTCGATTTACTGTTGACAGAATGCAGTGGCAGTCTAGATGCAGGTAAAGATTTTTTGAAAAAAGTAGCCTTTTGAAAAAAGTAGCCTGTAGTCTAAACACACCCTAAGCATGGACATTTGGCAACAGTTAACTTGGAGCTTGTTTGAAGCAGAAGGAGAAGCATGGGAGAAGGCACGTAATAGAGTGTGGGGGAAGGAGACAGAGGATGCAGTCGGGGGAAAGCCTGGGCTAAGTTTGGGGAGCAGGAACTCCTTTCCTTTCCAAAAGATGCACAGCAGTGCTGCAGCCTCTTTGATGTCAGATGTAGAAGAAATGACACTTAACAATATTTCTTCCAGAAATGATGCTGCAAGATTGGAAATGCTGAGTTGCTAGAATTGTGATGTCTGTCCTGGAAGTTTCTTGTACCACCTCAAGGACACTGTTACTCAGTCTCATGAATCACTCTAAATGGTACCTTGACGGTTCTGCTTTCTGTTAATAATTGGAAACCAGAGAATGTTATTCATATTACTGTTTGGGTTACTTAACAACCCTCTGACGAATTAGGCTTATACATTTAAGGCTTAAGATACCAAAAATGGTAATATTTCTAACCAGCCAAAATAGATCCAGGTACTTCTGTTCTATCTATAATGGATGGTGTCATCTGTTTAAGGAGGGTTAAGCAATGCTTGTTTTCCAGATGCTTTTGAAAGTGCAACCACAGTAATAGTTTATGGAAAACTGAAAACAAACTGCTTCCAAGCGGAGTTTAAGCCCAGCAAAGAGCACTCAGATTGCCAAAAAAGTGGTGCTCTAAACTGAACAGTGTAATCACCCAGACAACTCTGCTCTGCAACTCTTGTAAAGTGGACAAAGTTTAATGAGAAAATTGGCAAGTAAAGAAAAAATGGCTATTTTAGTTTATAGCTATTTTCTTGGTGATAAAAATTGATTGACTGTTCTGGTCTCGTCCAACCAGGACTCATACAATAACTGTATTTTGTACTAGCTATAAAAACATTTACCATTTTGTTTCTCTCCAAATGACATTCAATATAGTCAGACATGTAACAGAGTTAGCAAACTGACACTGTTTAGTGAAGAAACATTTTCAGATTATCTGACTGCCTGGGCTCTGCTTTGTGAGTGCTGGAGAACTCAGAGTCCAAACAGCCAAACCCATAGTATAGTTAAAATATAATGGGATCATTTAGAGAAATAAAGGAATATTGATAGATACTACCAGTTGTGACCAGGTGTCTGGAATAGATTACACCAGGGCTCCCCAACTTTGGAAGCCCTGGGGGCCTCAATGATACTCACAGCACATGCTGCGGGCTGCAAATTAGGAGTGGTTGCATATACATGCAAATATATATTCAAATATATGCAAATAGCTTCTTTCACACTGACTGGCATGAATACAAAGATTAAGGGAAGACTACACGACACACAGGCCCATTTAAGTCAATTCTGCTGATATTAATAAAATGCAATATTTACCCAATTTCCCCCCATATGACAGCACTTTTAATGAGCGATGACAGTCCAGGAATTTAACTACTAAAACACATATCAACTGAAGACCATTATATTGACTTCTTTTTTGTTTTGGCTCCCACCCACGGGCCGCGTGTTGAGCCCTGCATAAACCCAAATCGCACCACGGGCTGCAAATAAATAGGCCGCAGGCCATGTGTTAAGTAGGCCTGGACTACACTGATAATGCCATGCTCAGGGCAGACTGCAAGAAATAGGACAGACTGCCTCCAAAACTGGTGGTTTACTTTATAATTAGATTTACCAACCAGTAACAAAAGAGCTTTTGCAGTACCCGCTGGTTAACTAGAAGCCAAACACAGTCCTCTTTAGGCATTCCAGCCCTTGGCTCCCAGCCAGGCAACCCGATCTAGTATCATGACAGATTATTGAAAACCCATTTAATCATCTGTGAGGTTCTTTTTAATCCCAAAGGATCATCTCCAGGTCAATATGAATCTCAGCTTTTTATCCAAATATCACAATTTTGGCCAATTCTTAGTAAACTAATTAAAGATTTTAATAATAGAGCATTTTAACTGATTAATAGAGCCATATACATAAAAATTATTGCAAAGTCCTTATATCCTTCCAAATGATCCTCCCAAAGGCCCTTAGTCCATAGGTCAGGATGCTCCGTTTAGTTGTAAATCAGCAGTACAAAGAAATAGAGCAGAAAAGAAGCAACATAGAGATGTCTCAGGTCCTCTGCCATGTGCATGGAAAATGATTATTCCCGTCAAAGCCCACAGTCCCTGTATGTAGAAAGTTACTGGTCCAAGCTGGAGTCCAAGGTCAAATGAGCATATTTAATGTCCCTACGTGTCTTGCTAAATCACTGCAAGAGACCACAGCCTCAAGAACGTCAGCTTAAGGTACGCAATTCCAGTTACATAAACAACATAGCTGGAGTTGACATACCTTAAACCAAGCTTGGTACCATCTCCACAGCAGGAGGTCAATGGTTTCCCTTATTCCCATCAGCTTCCTTTACTCCTTGCAAGGATTAAGAGTAGTGGAATAGTCAGCATGGATTCACAAAGGGCAATTCATGCCTGACCAATCTGATTAGCTTCTATGATGAGGTAACTGGCTCTGTGGACGTGGGAAAGTCAGTGGATGTGATATACCTTGACCTTAGCAAGGCTTTTGATACGGTCTCCCACAATATTCTTGCCAGCAAGTTAAGGGAATGTGGATTGGATAAATGGACGGTAAGATGGATAGAAAGATGGCTTGAAGGCCAGGTCCCTCCCCCCCCCCCCCCCCCATCAAACAATGGTTTGATGTCAGGACGGCAGTCAGTTTCTAGCGGAGTGCCCCAAGGTTCGGTTCTAGGACCGGTTTTGTTCAATATCTTTATTAATGACCTGTATGAGGAGTTGGATTGTACCCTCAACAAGTTTGCAGATGACACTAAGCTAGGAGAAGAGGTAGATACGCTTGAGGGCAGAGATAGGGTCCAGAGTGACTTAGACAAATTGGAGGATTGGGCCACAAGAAATCTGATGAGGTTCAACAAGGACAAGTGCAGAGTTGTGCACTTGTGACGGAAGAATCCCAAGCATTGTTACAGGCTGGGGACCAAGCAGCTAAGTAGTTGTTCTGCAGCAAAGGACCTGGGGGTTACAGTAGATGAGAAGCTGGATATGAGTCAACAGTGTGCCCTTGTAGTCAAGAAGGCTAATGGCATATTAGGTTGCATTAGGAGGAGCATTGCCAGCAGATCCAGAGATGTGATTATTCCCCTTTATTCAGCTCTGGTGAGGCCACATCTGGAGTAATGTGTTCAGTTCTGGGCTCCCCACTACAAAAAGGATGTGGACGCATTGCAGAGGATCCAGTGGAGGGCAACCAAAATGATTAGGGGGCTGGAACATATGACCTATGAGGAGACGCTGAGGGAGTTGGGTCTGTTTAGTCTGCAGAAGCGAAGAGTGAGGGGGGATTTGATAGCAGCCTTCAACTTCCTGAAGGGAGGTTTCAACGAGGCTGGAGAAAGGCTGTGCTCAGTAGTGACAGATGGCAGAACAAGGAGCAATGGTCTCAGGTTGTGTGGGGAGAGGTCCAAGTTGGATATTAGGAAAAACTATTTCACTAGGAGAGTGGTGAAGCACTGGAATGGGTTACCTAGGGAAGTAGTGGAGTCTCCATCCCTAGAGGTGTTTAAGTCTCGTCTTGACAAAGCCCTGGCTGGGTTGATTTAGTTGGAACTGGTCCTGTCTGGAGCAGGGGGCTGGACTTGATGACCTTCTGAGGTCTCTTCCAGCTTTATGATTCTATGATTCTATACTGGCACCAACCAAGGACACCCTCAGCATTCAATGTAGCAGGTCCTTACTAGATCTGCTAAATCAAATGCCTGAAGTTGTGGCCTTAGGCATCCTCAGGAAGAACTATCTGTTGGGGATGAGTTTCTTCAATGACCAATTCTGAAAGCTGAATGATGGGAGGGGTCAATACTTTTTGATTTTGGTAAGTGGCCAAGGGCTACACTTTTCAATGGAAGGCTGTTCCCTGTGGCTCTCTGCTCCAGGCGTGGTGGGTGTGGGAGGAGGCTTTGAGTGCTGTCCCTGCCTCCCACCAAAATATCTCACCTCCTATTGGCTGGAAACTGGCCAATAGGAGCTGAGAGATTTTGGTGGGAGGCAGGGTCACACTCAAAGCCTCCCCCTCTGTCAGGAGCAGAAAGCACAGGGAGCAGCCAGACACTTAAAGTGGAATGAGTTGCTGTGTGTCTGACGGTCCTTGTGGCACACAGGCCCTATATTGCCCACCCCTGGAGTTGGATGTCTTTGATAGGCCACAAGCATCTAGCAGTCTGGCTCTAATGTAAATTTTATCTGCAGATTGTCACCTAAGAAAAAACACATGTCAGATACAAATAAATAGCCTATATTCATAACTTCAGATACAAAAATAATACTTCCATTTAAACAGGCTTATCCTACTTAGCAAATTAGAACTTTTCTATTAATACCTTAGATGACAGTTTGTACCAAGATTTGTACTATTGAGCAACAGTGGTAGCAAGTGACATAAATAGTAATCTTTCTTATACACAAATATTACAATAGTATGTATATGTAAGCACGTAACTTGTATAAAAAGAGAAGAGCAATGCCTCCCTGTTTGATGCAGTAACTCCACACACATTCAAAAACTCCCAGTCACACCCTGGAAAACAATGTCATTTATAATCTAAATTTAAAAAATTGAGTGATTTTGCTTGCCTTCTGATTTCTAAGCCTTTGTTGCACTCAACTCATGTATTTAATCTACAATTAGTAAACATGAGGGCTAGACAAAAGCTGAAATATTCACATAATCATGTGACTTTAGTACATGTTTTAAGAACATCAAATATTGTGAGATTTGCAATAAAATTATGACAGATAATTCTCAGAACCACTTCTGCCTAAATTGTCTAGGAAGGGTGGAGATACTTAACAGATTACACAGACATTTATTGGGGATGATCTAGTTTAGGGGTGAGCAATAATTTTTAATGAGGGGCCACTCAAAGAATTTGAAAAGTAGCCAAGGGCTGCACTCTTCCATAATATTAATAGAGGAGGTGTAGGGTCTGGGATGGAGGTTGGGTGCAGAAGGGAGCTTGGGGTAAGGGAGGGAGTTTGGGTGAAGGAGGCAGTTGTGACCTGGGGCACTGGACTGGGGTGAAGGGGGTCGGATTGTGACCTAGGGTAGGGAATTGGGGTACAGGAGGGAGTGAAGGGATTTGGGTTGTGAGCTAGGGCAGGAGGGGACTGTGATCTGGGGTAGGGGATTGGGGTGCTGGATCTGGGAAGGGATATGGATTTGGGGGACAGAGGATTTGGGTATATGGAGTAGGGGGCAGAAGTGGGGGCAGAATGTTGGGGAAGGGAGGACTGGGGTGCCAGAGGTAGGCTCTGCCAGGAGAATTACCAGCTAGCAGCGGTTCCTGAATCAGCCTCCCTACCTGCTCCGCCTCTGCACAAGCTGCAGCCATATGCTCTGGAGACCCTTGTGCTTCATGACTGCCTGTTATTGCAACAGGTAGCTCCCATTGGCTGGTTTCTGGCTAGAAACCAGCCAATGGGATTGCATTGGGGGCAGGAGCAGTTCCTAAAGCTTCCCACCTCCCCTCTGGGCTCACAGTTTTTAAAGAAAAACTGCCCCACAGCCACGTTTCTGAGTGGTGTGCAGGTGGGACAAGGCAAGCAGGAAACCTATCTGGGGCTCCTTGCAACATCCGTGGGCTGGATCGGGTGGCTTGGTGGGCCGGATCTGGTCTGAGAGCTATATTTTCCCCAGAACTGATCCAAGTGGTGCTTGGTCCTCCTGTGAGGGCAGGGGACTGGAGTTGATGACCTCTCAAAGGCCCTTCTAGTTTTAGTATTCTATGATCTACATACATGCTTATCTTTAAGCTCTTCTTATTGGGACTACTCAAGGGAAAAAAACTCAAACCTTCATGTGTCTACAAGAGTGGGGCCAAGGTGTGCTTAACTCCATCACTTCCATTCTGTTTTTTCTTTAATCAACTACTGGAGATGATTGCTTTAGATCTTGTTTGTGGCAAAATCTGCACTGACCTAGGTGTTTTTCAGATGTTGAAGGGGCAGCCCCTGCCCTGAAGAGCTCATAGTTTAAGGAACACTTGCGCTGGCTATGGAGGGGTTGGTTTGAGTAATACTCTCTGATGTAGGTTGCTCTCACCTCTACTAACAATCAGCCATTGACCGAATACTCATTCTTGTGCTACAACAAAGTATCACAAGAGCAAAGAAAGTAATGAATCCTGTTTCTCATTGTAGTGAGAAGTAAATGGGCACAATTTTAATGCATATTTTTGATAGAGACATATAGTTCCCCACAAAAATATAAATAACTTGGTTTTGATTCTATAGAATATGTGTGTGGCAAGACAAATACAAATGAATGCATTTATTTACTTAATGAAACACAAACAAAACTTTTTTTTCTGATATCAAAAATTTCTGGATTGAGCCAACACTTCTGTTGACTACTAAACATGAGGGTATTTAATTTCCTCTTCTGCTTGCCCATTCCCATCTACAGCATGTGGCTGAAGCTACAGAAGGTGTAAAATGAGGCCAAATTATATTTCAGTGTAAACATGCGGTTCCATAACAAAGATTAATGCAATAACTTCCTACTCACCATATGGTATTGTACACACAGGCGACCAATAAAGTAGGAGTTAAACTTTATCCATCAAAACTGCTGTAAAATGCTAATAACTGCTATTGCAAAGGGAGAGGGGAGCATGATATGGTGTGTGTCTATTTTAGATAGTCCAAGTTTGCAGTTTTCCAGTCTTGGCAAATATTTTTTCAACAACATGGTGAAAACAGTGATATAAAACTACTCTTCCACCACATCAAACCAAAGTCCTTCTTCTTGATCTGACATAAAGACAGCGTTTTACCAGTTCAAAACCCTGCATATTCTTACACTTTCAGATGGACCAAAGTCTCATCATAGAAGTCTGAGCCAGATAAAAATAAATGGAAATCCTGGCTTCTTGTCAGCACTTACTAGCCACCTGGGTTTAACCCTTTAGGTACTGAATGCTGGGGTGTTCCAAAAAGGACAGAACTCCTCCCGTCCACCACACCTGAAAATGCTTATGCATGTGGTTTTATGCACACAAGGATTCCCTTTGAAGTCACTGTGGGTATATCTACACTGCAGATGGGTGGGATTCTGTCTCCTGGCCTGGTTAGACCGACGCATGCTAGCTCTGCTTGAACTATACTGCTAAGAATAGCGGCATGAGTGGTTGTATCAGGGGCTAGCCACCTGAGTACAAACCTGTCTGACCCCAAGGCCATACTTATATATCCAGCCTGTGCTACAGCATCTACCCTGCTTTTTTTTATTGTGGTATTCCTGCCCAAGCTAGCAGGTGCCTTTCTACTTGGGCTTGCAGGCATGTTCCCAGTTGCAGTGTGGACATACCCTGAGTTTCCCACATTAGGGATTAATGTGACTCCTCAGGTGAGTAAAGTTACTCACGTGTGCAAATGTTTGTAGGAATGGGGGATAAATATATCTCTGCTCTACTTTGCACTGATTAGGCCTAAACTGGAGTTTTGTGTCCAGTTTTGGGTGTTACATTTCAGGAAAAATGTGGACATACTGTAGAAGGTCCAGAGAAGAGCAACAAAAATAATTAAAGATTTAGAACAGCTGTTCCCACCCGCCAGTACGTGGACCACTGCTGGGCTGCGAACCACTGGCTGCCGGGCCACAGCAGCTGCTGGAGCTGAAGTTGGCTGTTTGCAGTGGATCTGAGGGATAGGGCTTTTGGAAAATTGGTAAAATTTTATTTGCATATTTGTATATTCATTATTTGCATCATTGCATTGTTTGCAAATATGCAAATAAAATGTTGCCGATCCACCAAAAGTTTGCGAATGAGTTTGCCTGTCCACTGTATAAAAAAGGTTGTGTACCACTGAACTAGAAAACATAACCTATGAGAAAAGATTTAAACAACTGAGTTTGTTTAGTCTGGAAAAGGGAAGACGGAGAGGGACCATAACAGCTTTCAAATACCTAAAGAAGTTACAAAGAAGTTGGAAAAAATAATTCTCCTTAACTTCTTATGATAGGACAAGAAGCAGTGGGTTTAATTGCAGTAAGGGAAATTTATGTTGGACATTAGGAAAAACTTCCTAACTGTCAGGGTGGTTAAGCACTGGAATAAATTACATAGTGAGGTTGTGGAATCTCCATCACTGGAGATTTTTAAGATCTGGTTAGACAAACATCTGTCAGGGATGATCTAGATCAGAGGTGGGCAAGATACAGCCCATGGACTGTATCCAGCCCACCCAACCTTTTAATTCAGCCTGCTCACGCCTGCAGCATGGAGCAGCGCCGCTCAAAGCAGCTGCTCCATGCTGCAGGCGTGAGCTCCCTGTGATTCTCTACAATGCAAGGGGATGGGGAAGCTTCGCACGCTGCCCTCTCCTCCTGCAAAATCTTTCAGCTCCGATTCGCCAGAAGCCTCCTGCACTGCAGCACAGAAAGCCACATGGAACAGCCTTCAGGAGGCTGCTGGCAGGCAGGAAAGCCTGCTTGTGATTGCTGCTGGCTGGGAGCTGCTTAGGTAAGTGCCTCCCAATCAGAACCTGCCTCTGGTACCCAACTCCCTCCCAGACCTTTCATCCCCTCTTATGCCCCTCCCCCAGGCCAGAATCCTCTCCTGCACCCATACCCCCTCCAGACCCTGCATCGTTAATCCCTGCCCAGGTCATAACCCCCTCTGTTACCAAACTCCCTCTCAGATCCCCACACCCTCTCCCCTGTCCCCTATCTTGACCTCCCTTCTGCATCTCACCTGTATCCCAGATCCCACACTCCCTTCATAGTAAAGTGTGGCTGTTGACCACTTACCAAAATCTTGTAGTAGCCCCTCCCCATCACAAATTATTGCCCATCCCTGATCTAGACCAGCTGTGGCCAACCCGAGGCTCATGAGCTGCATGCAGCTTTTCCCCCATCCCCCGGGTGGGGCTCGCGAATCCCTCCTCCTCCCCCGCCACCGTGGCTCGAAAGCTGCCTGCGCACCCCCCAAAACATCCCTCTCCTTCTGGATCCCTGTGCTGAGATCTCTGTGCTGAGACAGGAGGGGAGCTGTCCGGTGTGGCCACGAAAGCTGCAGAAATAAAAATGGGGGCAGGTGGTGGGAGCTTGCTTTGGCCAAAAAGTCTCAAAATGCATTTAAATGTGGTTTCTTAAAGGGGCAGAGTCTTTTATTTAAGAGCTTTTTTTTTTCTCAATCAAACGCGACTGGGGGCTCCTTTTAAAAGGGAAAAAGGGGCAGTCATTTTTTTTTATTGACAACTTTGTCCTGGCTCTTTGCGCTGGATCCACTGCTATCTTGGCTCTTTGCCCAGGATGGGTTGGCCATCCCGATCTAGATGGTACTTATCCTGCAGTGAGTGCTGGGGCCTGGACATGATGATCTCCCGAGATCCCGTCCGGGTCTAGTTTTCTATGACTTTTGTATGTGTAAGGGGTACTTGTGAGCAATTAGTTGCTGCACTACTTTGCAGTTATGAGTCCCTGATGGGTCATTGCAATAAGGAATAATAACAAAGTCTGATCTTATTTAATGTAAGTGAACCCAAATTTAGAAGGTTTCTCTGGGAGTTTTAAATTAAAAATTGGACCTTAATCCATAGAGCTCCTTCCCCATTGTTAATCATGATGCTTCATACATCACTGTGATCTTACATATTTACAAAGCTGATAAAAGTGTCCTGTGTTTAACATCAGCACTTCTTTTTCTTAAATCCTGTGCTGAGATAAAAATAAAAGTGTCCTGAATGTAATGTTCTTGTTCTTCATTTTTACCTAAACTTATCTCCGCTTCCTTGTTTTGTATCCTTGTCTGATTTTCTTTACAGAGCGTAGCTTTGTTACAAGTTTATGTTTTAATGAATTCATAATAAGAGAAACAGGAAGAAAAATGGAAAATGTAGTGATATTTATAGATGAACAGATTGGTTAAATGAAGTGATAATAAATCATTCTGGAAGTACTAAGTATTTCATGCAGTCCCTATGCACTGTTCTCATATTGTTTATCTTTGAAATTCCCAGTCTTGCAACTACAAAATTGAACTAAGAGGCAAAGGTCGCTATTTCAGTTGCAACTGTTTAGCTTGTGCACTTTGTGTTGTATATATTTCCTGTAAATTGTAAGACATACATTTTCAGCACCATTTGTTATGGGTGGAGTTAATACAAGCAGAGTAATGAGATTTGTGATAATATTAAATTGGCCTAAAAAAGGCACTCAGAGTCCAATACTTGCTCTGCGCAGCTGAGAATACAATGATGTTTATCACATTTTTATTGTTTTCCTCCTTTGTGCCAGGTCAGTGATTGCACATAAACAATGCCAGCCCTAGGTTCTGCAGGTTTCAGATTGTCTGCTGTACAGGACTCCAGAAAGACACCAGTAGCTTCCCTAAGAAAGCAGCAAGGATTTGCTGACTTTCCAAGTGCCAGTGATATACTGGCAGGAATTTGGAGAGGGGAACTTATAAGGGAAATGGAACTCTGGGCTAGTCAAATGGGGGCAAGCAAGAGCAGACCCATTCTTCTACCTCCATTCACTTCCCAAGACAGTGCTTTCAGGTCTGCCAGTGCTAAGTTTGTGGAACACAGAGCTCATAATATGGGGCCATCTGAAGCTGCCTACATTTCACATTTCTTGCACAGGCCAGTAAACTCGTCTTTACCCCTAAAAAAGTAGAGTAGTGCATTGAGAATAATTGCTGTAGCTAGTTCAATTAATCATGAAACAAACAATGGGGAAGAGGGGGAGAGAGAGATAGTTTGATGGTAAATGGCTTGTTGGTGTGATTTTCAAAGACCACCCTAAGTACTTGGACACTTTTGAGACCCCACCCATAAACCATTTACCATAACTTTAGGCTTCTCTAAGTATTGTGTAGGTGCTTTTGTGAAAATGAGCCAGGCCTTCAATAAGTTAAGATGCCTTGTGTTCAAAAATGCATTTTCAGTAGACTAAGGGGATGTGCTCTCTGCTCGCTATGCTCACCAACCCCCCTCCCTGGAACACTAGGGAGGAGGGAGGCTGTATGGCTCCTGCCCTGTCCCCTGAAGCACTGGAGAAGGGGAAGACTATGTGGGAGTCAGCACAGCTCTGCCCCACCAGAGCACCAGAGAGGGGAGAGGCTGCATGGCTCCTGCCCCTCCGCCGGAGCACCGAAGTGGGGGGAGGCCAGGGGCTTTCCCCCCTGAGCACTGGGGAGAGGTGAAGGGGAAGGCCGTGCGGCTCTTTCCAGTTCTTTCTGGCCCCTCAGCCATTTCTTGCCCCTTTTCCCTGGCCCCAGGCCACCCTGACTCTTTCTCACTCCGCCCAGGCTCCGCACTCCCCCAACTAGGATATGTGTGAAGGGAGCTGCGGAGGCGAGAGGCTTGCAGCTTCTGTCCCCTCCCCTGGAGCACTGAGGAGGGGGGAAGGGAGTGGCTGCACTGCCCTGGGGTTGTGCAGCTCCCAGATTCTGCAGCAGGCAGGCTGCGTGGCTCATGGCTTCTGCCCCTCTGAGCACTATGGAGGGAGGAGGGGGAAGGTTGCACGGCTTCCAGGACCACGCAGCTCATGGCTTCTGCCCTCCCAGCCAGAGCATGGGGGAGGGACAGTGGGGCAACACGCAGCCCCAGCTCCCACTTAGTTGGAAGGCCATGGAAGGTGCATTCGCATCCCACCTGTGTATGACGTCCTGTCATCCCATAGGACAAACTTTTTAAAATATACAGAGAGACTATACTACATGTTGATCTTAACCTTTGTGTTAACAGCACTAGTGGAAGCTGTTTGCATTGCAAAACACATCTATTTGGTACTAAAACCCCAGGAACTAAGACCACGTCTCCTCTTGTGGGAAGACTGATGCTGCGGCTCTCTTCCAATATTAAATTTAGTGGGTCAAGTAAAGATAGTGCTCCTTTCGACACCTCTACTCCTACTTCTTGTGAGGAATAAGGGAAGTAATAGAATCCTAGGGCTGGAAGAGACCTCAGGAGGTCATCGAGTCCAGCCCCCTGCCCAAAGTAGGACCAACCCCAACTGAATCATCCCAGCCAGAGCTTTGTCAAGTTGGGACTTAAAACTTCTAGGGATGGAGATTCCACCACCTCCCTAGGTAACCCATCCCAGTGCTTCACCACCCTCCTAGGAAAATTGTCTTCCCTAATATCCAGTCTAGACCTCCCCCATGCAACTTGAGACCATTGCTCTGTGTTCTGTCATCTGTTACTACTGAGAACAGCCTCTCCCTGTCCTCTTTCGAATCCTCCCCTTCAGGTATTTAAAGGCTGCTATCAAATCCCCCCGCACTCTTCTCTTCTGCAGACTAAATAAGCCC
>JANRFK010004893.1:14336104-14348436 GCA_030068395.1 Apalone spinifera | reverse complement strand
CCAGTGTAGACACCTGGCAAGTTTTTGCGCAAAAGCGGCTGCTTTTGCACAAAATCTTGCCAATCTAGACGCAGCCTATATGTATAGTATTTCAATCAGAAAGTTGTACTACTTTGCAATTGATAGTAGCACAACGTACAGTACACTGTGTTACACTGACAATTCATTAATTTGTTGGAAATAAATGTCTTATATGCCAGACTCTGGAATTTAAATGTAGTCACAGTCTTCATTTATAAAGCTAAAGAGTAACCAAATTAAATACAGGAGCCAAATTACAGAAATGTATTTATTTTGTCCACATTCATAAGCATGCATTTTTAGCATTTTAGCATTGTAATGATTAATTACAAAAATGTTTGTTCAACCTTAGAAACAGTTGCTTTTCTAAATTATCAGAGTCAAGTCTTGTTCTCCTAGGACAAAATATGAGTCCAGCCACACTGAAGAGTCTCTCACAGGCAGCTGAGGCAGGCAGAGGTGTGTTGGCTCTGATGGACACCTCTCTGATTGTAGGAAAGGACCACAGCAGATCCATAGTGTCTGCTGAGCAGGCTAAATACCCATCAAGCTGCCTTACAGTTTCATTTGTGCAAGAGGACTTCATTGAAACAAAGAAGTCCTCTTCATCAGAGGAGCCATTCTGGTGCTCAAGTGAGTCCATCTGTTGTCTGATGTAGTCAAGAATTTGCATTGGAAAATAAATTAATGAGAACTAATATAAAAACGGGGGTTAGTTATGAAACTAAACATTACAGAAAAATTGTCCTGCCAACTAATTAGCTATCAGATCTTGTTGGCTCTTTTAAATCAATCCTAGGATAAACCTGCTTTCCCTCATAACATTTCAGTGTAGAAACATGTGACAAATGAATTAAACATACGCACATTATTTTTAACATATAAATATTAGCTAGTAGATAAAAAACATTCTCACCTAAAAACAACCAGTCAAAACTGAAAACTTTTTCTGTCAGCCTATTACAGCTATATGCACGGGAGAACCTGTGTTGCTTTGACACGGTCTCTTACCTTTTCTAGTCACAGCATCATCCTTGGTCCAAGCAGTCTTAAATTTTGGCAGCTAGATGGCAGCTGTGATCAACTCCAGGTCCTCAAACATTTCACCAAAATGCTTCTTAATGCCATATGCATCTACCAGTTGCCTACAGAACTTGGAGGACATCTTGAGCCTTTGCCATTTTAAATCCAGCCGATATAATATAGGAAGCAGCCAGCCCATTTGTACGCTGGTCTCTGCTTAGATATTTAGTGCCTTCGCTACTGGGCCCATGACCATGGCATGTTCTTCCAAGAAGGAGCCTGTAGAATAGTTAATAGACATTGTTAATATAGTTAAATACAGCATGATCAGGGTTTTTTTTAACAACAACAACAACAACAACAAAAAGTATAAAGCAAAGAACTGCTACTTACATGTTAATTCTGAGAGCTGCAAACATATTCTGATGACCCCTTCTTCTTGTTCATTCAGTATGTGCAGAATTCTCTTCACTGCCATGAACACAGAGTTCCATCTTGTCTGGTTTGGCTGAATGAACTGTAGCTTGTAATCTGCTTCCACCATTTCTGCTCCAATAGCTGAGCATCTAGTTTTATTCCATAGTGCTTGGCATTTGGCAAAAGTGGACCAAATGCCAAAAGTGGCATTTGGCTTTTTGTAGATGTCATTTGACAACATCTATAGATGAAACTAGTTTCCACAAGTGGCAGGCACAACAGAGGGAATTTTGGTAGATGGTACTCAAGGCAGTTATCTGTGTCCAGGACAGCTGCAATTTTGTGAAATTCAACTTTGTTTTCTTCATCATCATAAGTTTCTTCCTCAGGTTCCAGACCGACTTCTTCAGGATTCTGGTGGTTTTTTCTGCCACATATTTTGAAAGCTTTGAAGAAATTTGACCATTGTCTGTTTTTCTGACTATCTTCTTTCTTTTTTGATATTCAGAGTGAATGTCATTTAGGGCACTGGCCAAAACGTCAAAGGTTTTAGATGCCTACATGCTAGTGCAGCAGAACATCTCTCCCTAGGCTCTTTCAATCAATCCAGTGAGCTGTTACAGCAATGAAGCTGTATCGCCCAGCCATCCAGCAGTCTGTGGTGGTGGCAATGTATTGAGCTTCACTCATGGCATCAAATTTCTCCTCATGCTTTTGGCAGCATCAAAGATCTTTGTATGAAGAGTAGGTTTTGATAAGATGGTATAGTTAGGCTGTAGGTTGTGAATAAGGTCTTTAAATGCTGATAGCTTGGCAACAATGAATGGCTGGGGGCCTTCAATGATGTACTTCATCACTGCCTTGTCCACTATAGCCTGTGATGCACACTTGATGGGACTTGCCACGGTGTCAATCTTGAGCTTCTTGCTTGTGGGAACCAGAAGTGTGGCTCCACACTGACTCCCTCTTTTCTCTTTGCACAGTAGAAGTAAACCTTGCGTATTTCTCCAGCTGACTGGGCTGTTTTCTCTGCAAAGACAATACAATGCAATAATTTTTCAATAAATATTTCAATTAATGACTTCTACTTATAGGTTTAATGGCTAATTTAGCAACAATAAGTGAGTGGGGAATACGCAAGATGATAAGGGCAACAGAAAAGCTGTAGCTTTTTAAATCTGTGATATTAGCCCTGTTTTGTTCCAGATTTCTAGTGAAGAAAAGAAATGTTTTCCAAACTGTGTAACTAGCTACTTAAATATGAAACATAAATAATTAAAAAAAACATGAAGCACCAAACAGGTTTGAGTTAGCAGTCTGTTGAGACACTGCAACTAAGAAGCAGTACATGCATAGTTAAATAAACTCAATCCAACAAAGTATGCTATACAATCCACATAAAGCTAGCATCATCAATCGGACAGCTAAAGAAAAGAGAATTTTCCATACCTCCAAAAAACAACAAAAACCCCACAACCTTCCTGAGTGGTTTCCAGCACCACATTCCCCTAGCCGGGGGGAGGGCGAGCAGCAGCGTGTGGCGCTACGCTTCTTCTCCCCCACATGCCAGAGCTGGCCTGTGAGGTTCAGGGCTCCTGACCACTGCATAGATACTGGTTTTGAATGATATGGTGCTGATGTAGCTATTAAAAGGCAATTGACCGATTAAAAGGCTTTGCACATGTGACTGTGCTTTAGCAAATAAGAATGCTGGCTAGCACAACTATCAGTGGGGTGATGAAAGCAGTGAGTAACTAAGTGCTTCTGGAAATGGCAGTGGAGTAAAAAGTACAATATTTTCGAGTAAAAGTCAAAGTATCACAAAAATCAAATACTTGAGTAAAGTACAAATACCGAAAAAATGTACTTGAGTAGTGTAACAAAGTATTTCTACTTAGTTACTTCCCACCTCTGGTGGCAGCTGGCAAGCAAGGATCCAGCCAGCAGGAGGACCCTCCCCCCCAGTACTGATGGGAGGAGAGAGAGAGAAAAGATGAGACAATTGCCCATTTTTTTTAAAAGTAGGGCCATGGGACACATTCAGGAGGGCTTAAATATGGGACTGTCCCTTTATAAACAGGACATATGGTCACCTAGCCATGGAAAGTGTTATGTGTGATGGCTTGCTTGTAAGTTTGTATTTGCAAATGATGACATCTTTGCTGTGCACTGTATTAAAAATACGTGTAGGTTGCAAATTAAAGAACACACACAAACCTATTCTTGTGGCTGTTATAATTCTTACATCCCAGAACTGCAACTGGACTGCTCTGGGGGCCATTCTGAAGCCATGCAGAGACCTACAAATACACCAAATTTCTCCTTGTAGGCCCTGATCCTGAAATGAGCTTTGTGTGGGCAAATTTGTGGGGTCAAGCTAAGATTGGGTCCTTAGGTTGTATGCTTTTACTGTTCTGCTTTCGTAGTCTCCCTATTGATGGAAATAAGGGATTGATACATGAAAGAAGGGCAGTTATGTACATAAGCAGGTAGCTATCTGTGCTGACCCAATTGCAGAACTGGAGCTTTATTGTCCAAGATCTTGTTATAAGGTGATAAAGTCCAGATTTTCCCACTCCACTTGATTATCTTCCATGTTTGAAAATTCTGATACACATACCTACTTAATACACACACCACTGTGTGGTGCATATTTGCTTTGAATTTCCTTAATAATATGTTACTAGTTCCACACAATATGCTTCAGGCTAGAGCTTTGGTCTCTCCTATTATTCATTTTGTTTACAGTAAGTACCAGATTTTGCATGTTCCACATCTCTTGTAATGTAAATATGTTTTCAGTACTATTTGTGGCTTTCAATAGTTCACAGGGAAGAAATAGAACTTCCAGAGGTGAACTTCACAGTTCACGGTCATAAAGAAAACAGATTTTTCTTGTGGGGTGGTTTTTTTTCAACCCCCAAGGTGTGGGAATAACTAAAAATAGTAACAGCACAATAAAGCAAAGATGGAGTTTGTTGATCTTTCACAGACACTCATCCAATCAGCACTTTTCAGGGTCTGGCTAAAAACCAGGTTAGAATAGTAGAAGCATAAAGCAAAATCTTAGTTAAGAACAAGTTTCAATCATGAACTCACTTGCCATACCAGAGATCTATGTTCTGGCGTTCAATTTAGTGGGGCTAGCATAGACCCATAAATAGAACACTGAGAGCAGTGGATTAAATTTTGCTGTGTTTGCTCAAGCCAATGCCCCACAACATCTAATGTGAACTTGACCTGAATACAAAATGAGTAAGTAGTTGAGAGGAACAAGGGTCTTGTAAGTGAGGAATTGGAAAATAAGCCAGTAACCAGAGCAGAAGATAAGGATTTGGAAGATTCTGTTTCTAATCCTGCTTTTAACAATGATTTTCCTTGAATAAATTATTAAACTCTCTGCTCATTGGTTGCCTAATTATTAAAAAAGCAAACATAACAAATACATATGTCTGAAAAGTATTGTGAGCCTCTCCAATAGAAAATGCCATGAAAGTACATTTTTTGTTTTTCTGTTATTTTCCCAAGGAGGGTATTACATTTTGCATTCTCCTCATGAAAGAGACCCACTTCCCTTTTTTCCTCCTCACATTCTTTTTTCACTTGGTTCAGCAGCTGAAACTGGGTATGATTGTGTAATTTTATGTCCCCCACACTTTCAACATCTCATGAACATCATCATGATACACAGCAACAATACATTCTAACCATGCTCCCTTATGCGTGGTAAGGAGTACACTGGAAAACAAACACACCAGATCTAAACGGTATCTTGTTTTTTGCCTTTGTATGATAGCTCTGTTTAGGGATGTAACTTCATCTTGTTTACTATTTCCTTTCTTTGTTTAAAAGCATAAACCTTTTAAAAATTAATTAAATAATGGACAGTCAGAAACCTCCTTGCTCATGAACCTAAAATGCATGAATAATCCACTTAACAATTTCCAGTGTTCATGAGGAAGCATCTCTTTCTTGATCCTTGTCAAAGTTTGCTCAAGCAATTTGCTGAAGTTATTTTTGCTCCCTCTGTGATTGTTTCTGGTCCTTCCAAATCTATGCATGATGATTATATAAAGGAAAATCACCAGTGAATATGACTTTCCAGGGTGATGACATAGCCTCCTGTGCAGAAGTGGCGCTGGTGGTTTGCTGGGATGACTTGTGCTTTGAGTCAGCCCTGAATTTTTGTCCCTGAATGATGGTGTGGAATCAGCACTCTTCTTTCTCTTATGGCTAGACATAAATCAGAGGTCCATTTAATCCTGGGGTGGGGAACCTTATTTGGGTCGGGGGCTGCTGACCCATAGAAAAATCAGTTGGGAGCCATACACAAGTGAGAAGCAAAGTGAGAACCCCGACTGAGAAGGAAAAAGACACTCGGCACATTCCCCTCAACACCAGAGCCAGGGGTAGCCCAGGCTAGTAGATTGTGTTTGCTCCAGGCCTGTGGGTGGATGTCAGGGGGCTAGAGTGCTAGCGTGGGCTCCCCAGTGTGTGTGGGATCCCTGAGCCTCAGGGGCCAGATGCAAGCAAGCCAGGGGTTGCATCTGGCCCCAGGCCTGAGGTTCCCAATCCCTGACTTAATCCTTTGGGTCAATGACATCTGATAGACCTGCTTATAAGGGTTTAATGTACTGGTTAACCTCCACCTTGGTCAGTCTCACTACCAAAATTCCTCTAATAATTTCAATTGGAGAAGTTATTCCTCCTTTACCTTAAGACATTGTAAGCCAAGAGCTGATTTATGTTTGAATTAAATTCTCCTTCTGCAGGGGGCCAATAATTAAACAGGTTTTAGAGCTACAGAGCATTAATAGTATTTCATTTTGACAAATCAAGCAGGTTTGTATTATTCCACTATGCTCTGTTATCAGATTTGCCTGTTACCTTGGGGCATGCTCCTTTATTAGGGTTACTCCTCATGGTGTGGGAGTTAATAATTCTTTAAATGTGTTGCTTGTGTCATTTTGTTCTCATATGAAGCTTTACTTCTCCCTTCTGCCAGTTCACTCCCAATAGAGCTCTCCTTCAGAGTCTAGGTTCCTCGGGGCTGGGTTCTTCCCATCCTAGAATCAAATGAACACTAACACATTCACAAACACTAACAGAGCACATCTGAGATGACCAGTTAATCAGAACTCATAAGCTGACCACTTATATGTCTCTGGACTCAGTAGGCTGGTTTGCACAGCAATGTTAAGCTATGACCATCCTGTGCCCTTGGACCTGGTGAGCTGGATAAAACAGCACTTTAAGCTGCCACCCTCATATATCCCCAGGTTCAACATTCCCCTATCCCCACTCTCATGCTACAACTGATCTGCTAGTAACCCATTTGATGAGCAAAACACACAGGATTCTTGGGTGCTAGATGTCTCTTTAGCCTAGGTACCAAGAAACGTTGTTGCAGAGTGAATGGGAAAGCCAAAACCAACACCCCCAAGTATGTGGGGGAGAGAGAGAAAGAGAGAGAGAAGCAATCAGCTTACCTATGAAAGTTAATTTATTTCCAGGTAGTTACCATACAAAGGAAGTCAAACAAACAAAACAGTTGCATTATTAAATCTAACTTAAATCTGATTCTTATATCTGATTACAAACGTAGGGCTAGCAAACCACTATTGATCACATAAGTCAGTGTCAGGAGGAGAGAGAGAGAGAGAAAGAGAGAGAGAGATGGATCTCACCACTCCTTGAGGCTTGAATCCAATGGGGTTCCTAGGTGGTGATGGTAGCTGGGTGTTCAGAGTTTAGGAGACAGGCAGAGCAGAGCTCTCTGCATGATTAGTCAGAAGAAGGCCCAATAGAACTGATGCAGAATTTAGATTCAGGCATCAGAACACTTTACTTGAGCATGGGTAAGGGGTTTTGTAGGGAAATAACAATGGTTCAAGAGAGAACACTAGATTTGTTTATGAGTAAACTGATGATTTAAGGCAGGGGTTCCCAACCTGGGGTACAAGTACCCCAGGGGGTACGAGAAGCTTGTCAAGGGGGTACGGGGAATATTTGGTAAATAACTAGATTATCCTAATTGAAATAGTCCAAAAGTAGTAGTGTTAGTGAAAAAAGTTGTGGATTCTAGAGTCTAGAATTTATTTCCTTTCATATTGAATAGGGGGTACGGGAAGGTTTACTAAAAGCCAAGGAGGTACGGGGACCGAAAAAGGTTGGGAACCCCTGATTTAAGGGAATATACCAAAGTTGTTTTATTCAGGCTGGACAATCAGAACTATTTATTCCTTGCTATGGGCCGTGTCCATTGGAGGGCGCTCACAATATAATTAGCCAACTTCAGTACTTTGGATAACAATAGAGGATTTATTACTAGAATTGGATGGGCAGGCATGGGTTCATTAGCATCTGTAGTAGAGATTTCCCATCACGCAGTGCTTCCCTGCTTTTTGGTCTCAGAGTTCAGTGCAATTCCTGCCTTGGATTTTCTGTTTTCCATTCTGTATGCTAATGGAGATGCCTCTCTGTTCCCTCTTTGGTGCAAATGAGGTTAGGGGAGTTTCTGGAGAGGTTTAGGTTTGTCCATTGCTTTTTGTAAATCTTTCTTCTGATCGACTTTGGTTTAAGCAGAGGCAAAGGAAAGGAGGTCTTTCATGAGTCAGACAGACTGGATGCCATTCCCTGGTACTCCAAAACCACAGAGCTGATAAGTAACAGCTCCGAAGAATATGGGTCTACAAAAGAAAATAAATGCAGCCTTTTTCAGAGCAGGAGTTATTTGTGATACAATAGGTGGAAGCATTACAACAATAATGGAAACTGTGAGTGTGCAACAGCTGTGGTGTTAGGTTTACTTTGTGATAATAAGATAGCCTACAGAAGTCTGAGGGTCACAACAGGAAGCATCTGTCTTGCTGGAAGTTACACCAAGGTGCAGTGATTTCCAGCTTATTTCAACGATTCTGCAATGAAATCCCACCTGCTCCCTCCACTGAAACATAAAACGCTACTAAAATGCCCAGCTAGTGAATCTGAACATGGCTTTAGAAAATCTCAGAGTGGATACAAAATACAGATGCATAACTGACTTTCACCTACAAAAGGATATTATTATGTCCTAGCTCATCGCACCAGGTACTGATTCAGGTGCTGACAGCATGTGCTGGGCTGTACAATCAAAAAAAACCTACAGAATTTGCTCCAAATGCTGATTGTAGCAGTTTTAAAATCTATGTTGCTTCATTTCAAATGAATATCATATGAATGCTGAAAGAAAACACTGATAAAAGCAACACTTTTGATGGGGTGTAATAAAGATCATAAGAACATAAGGACATAAGAAAGGCCATACTGGGTCAGACCAAAGGTCCATCAAACCCAGTATTCTGTCTTCTGACAGTGGCAAATACCAGGTGCCCGAGAGGAATGAACAGAACAGGTGATAATCAAGAGTTCCCTCCATTGTCACCCATTCCCAGCTTTTGACAACAGAGGCTAGGGACGCTATCCCTGGCCCCCCTGGCTAATAGATATTGATGGACTAATCCTCCATGAATTTATCTAGCTCTTTTTTGACCCTGTTATAGTCTTGGACTTCACAACATCCTCTGGCAAGAAGGTCCAGGATTTCACTGTGTGTTGTGTGAAGAAATACTTCCTTTTGTTTGTTTTAAATCTGCTATCTATTCATTTCATTTGGTGAGCCTTAGTTCTTGTGCTATGGGAAGGAGTAAATAACTCTTCTATCTTCATTTTCTCCATGACAGTCATGATTTTATAGACCTCCATCCTATCCTGCCTTTGCCTCCTCTTTTCTAAGCTGAAAAGTCCCAGTCTTATTAATTTTTCCTCACATGGCACCTGTTCCATATCCTAATAATTTTTGTTTCCCTTTTCTGAATTTTTTCCATTGCCAAGATATTTTTTTTAGATGAGGCAACTACATCTATATGCAGTATTTAAAATGTGGGCAATAAGATATGCTCTGTCTTATCCTTTATCTCTATCATAAGGATTTTCAACATTCTACTTGCTTTTTCAAATGCCACTGCACACTTTTGAAGTTTTCACAGTCTGCTTTGGACTTAGCTATCTTGAGCAATTTAGTATCATTTGCATATTTTGCCACCTCACTGTTTACCTCATTCTCCAGATCATTTATGAATATTTTGTATAGGACTGGTCCCAGCACAGACCCCAGGGAAACACCACTAGTAACCTCTCTCCATTCTGAAAACTGACTGTTCATTCCTACCCTTTGTTTCCTGTCTTTTAACCAGTTATCAATCCACGAAAGGACCTTCCATCTTATCCCATGACAACTTACTTTACTTACGAGCCTTTGGCAAGGGACCTTGTAAAAGGTTTTCTGGAAATCTAAGTACACTATATCCACTGGATCTCTCTTGTCCACATGCTTGTTGACCTCCTCCAAGAACCCCAACAAATTATGTTCATTTATATGTCTGACAATTTTGTTCTTTACTACAGGTTGAACCTCTAGAATCCAGGATTCTGGTCCAGCAATATCCATGGTCTGGCAGGCTAGGCAGAGAGCCCCGGCTGGCTAGGCTCAGGAGGCTCCCAGGGCTGTTGCAGTGGAAAGCACAGCACTGGGTCCAGGAGCACAGCTAGGGAGGTGGTGGGGCTAGCAGCGCAGCCCTGGACAGGGCCAGCCAGTGACTGTGAGTGCAGTTCCAGCCAGGGCTGGAGCCAGTGGGGCTGGTGTGGAAAGGAGCACGGCCTCGGCCAGGATGGGGAGCACAACCCTGGCAGCACTGGAGGCAGCAGGGTCGGCAGCAGGAGCAGAGCCCAGAGTGCTGGGGCTAACAACTGGGAGGGAGTGCTGACCTCCCCCAGTCTGGCAAACTCCATGGTTTGGGAGCACTCAGGTCCAATACAAAGTCCAGGCTCCTGTAGCGGGGTAAATACAGCTCTTTCGGCCTAGTTCAGGAGTCAGTGCCCCTCTATTGGGGTAAATACGGCTCTACCAACCTGGTTCATAAGTCAGTGCCCCTCTATCGGGGTAAATATGGCCCCTGAGGCCTAGCCGCCCAGCAAAGCCTCTCCTGGACCAGGGGTTGATTGTCCAGGGAAGGGAAAATGGGAGGTAGGGGGACCCGGGCCCTCCCTCTCCACCGGGTCCCAGCCCAGGGCCCTTTAGACAGGGACTATGGCTCCTGCCCACTCGGCAGGGAATCCGGCCGATACACACCGAGCCGCACTATTAGTCCACTGCCCTGGGCTGCTTCCTACCGTGCCCTGGCTCCCCTGCGGTCCATCCGCCTCAGAGTCAGTACCTGCTGGGCCGCTGTCGGGGTTGCTGGTGCAGCCCTGCCTCCCTGTGGTTGGCGGCTGCTGGCTCTGCCTCTGGGTCGGGCACGGGTGGCGACTCCGGTCTCAGCTGCTGCAAAAACACTGGCACGGCCTGGTATCCTCCTTCCCCCTGCGGGCTCCTTGGCTGCAGGGCTCTCTCTGCTTTTATACCCAAGCCTGTTGGGAGCATGCCCAGCAGTGCTGGAAGGGTGGAGCCTTCTCAGCCAGCGAGGCCTGGGCTACCCCCTGTCCTTCAGTGTGGGGCCTGTCCTCCCCGTCACAAGAAGCAAGAGAAATACTAATATCTATGCCAAGATTGCACAGGGCATGGTGGAAAAAAGAGAGGCAGACAGAGCATAGAGCCCCCTCCAGCCCATGCTGAATCACTTGTCCTCCTCACAATGTCCCTAAATAAAAAAGCATGATTTCTCAACACCAGTATCTTGTTCCTTGTGTTGCATGCACGAGTACACTTAATGTAGGGGGCTCCTTGTTAAGAGCAACATGTCTGACTGTCATCTGGCCATTCACAAAACTGTTTTTCAAAGCCTCTTTGAGTTTCAATGCCCTTTGATGGGCTCTCCTTATTGTCCTGGTGTCTGGCTGTTCATTATTAGTGGCAAGGAGATCTGCCTCAACGCCCCATCCAGGAATAAAAATTTCCCCCTTACTTTCACAGATATTATAGAGCACACAGCAGGCTGCAACAACGTGAATATGGCTTTCACTGAGGTCTAGCCTAGTCAATAAACTGCAAAACCTTCCCTTTAAATGTCCAAAAGTACATTCTACTAACATTCTGCACTTGTTCAACCTATAGTTGAACTGCTCCTTACTGTAGTCCAGACTGCCTGTGTATGACTTCATGAGCCATGGCATCAAGAGCTAGTCTGGGTCTCTAAGGATTACTATTAGCATTTCAACACCTCCGATGGTAATTTTCCTGTCTGGGAAGAATGTTCCATCTAGCAGTTTTCTGCAGATTGCAGGCCCTGGTTCTCATGGGCGACTTTAATCACCCTGACATCTCTTAGGAGACCAATATAGCAGTATACAGACAATCCAGGAAATTTTTGGAGAATGTTGGGGATAACATCTTGGTACAAGTGCTGGGGCCATGTGCAGCTTGACCTTCTGCTCACAAACAGGGAGGAACTAATAGGGGAAGGAGAGGTAGGTGACAACCTACAAAGCCATGATCATGAGAGGGAAGACTTCAGGAATCTGACCAAAGGAAGAAAAGAGAGTAGTAAAATACATAACCTGGACTTCAGAAGAGCTGACTTTGACTCCCTCAGAGACCTTATGGGCAGAGTCCCCTGCGATGCTAACATGAAGGGGAAAAGAGTCCAGGAGAGCTGACAGTATGTTAATGCATCCAGGGCTACTGAGGGAGTTGGCAAATGTCATTGAGGAGCCTTTGGCCATTATATTTGAAAACTTGTGAAGATCGGGAGAGATCCTGGATGATTGGAAAAAGGCAAATGTAGTGCCCATCTTTAAAAAAGGGAAGAAGGATGATCCAGGGAACTATAGACCGTTCAGTTTTACCTCAGTCCCTGGAAAAATCATGAAGGGGATCCTCAAGGAATCCATTTTGA
>JANRFK010004893.1:14325670-14336004 GCA_030068395.1 Apalone spinifera | reverse complement strand
ATGATAGAAAGCTGGCTGGAAGGTCAGGCCCAGTGGGTAGTGATTAACGGCTCGATATCAGTAAGTTGGATAGAAAGCTGGCTGGAAGGTCGGGCCCAGTGGGTAGTGATCAATGGCTTGATGTCAGAATGGTGGTCGGTCTCTAGCAGAGTGCCCCAAGAATCGGTTCTAGGACCGGTTTTGTTCAACATCTTTATTAATGTCCTAGATGAGGGGATGGATTGCACCCTCAGCAAGTTTGTAGATGATACTAAGCTAGGGGGAGAGGTAGATAAACTGGAGGGCAGGGATAGGGTCCAGAGTGTCCTGGATAGATTAGAGGATTGGGCCAAAAGAAGTCTGATGAGATTCAACAAGGACAAGTGTAGAGTCCTGCACTTGGGACGGAAGAATCCCAAGCATTGTTACAGGCTATCAAATTACTGAATGACTAAGTAGCAGGTCAGCAGAAAAGGACCTGGGGATAACCATGAATGAGAAGCTGGATATGAGTCAACAGTATGCCCTTGTAGCCAAGAAAGCTAATGGCATATTAGGGTGCATTAGGAGGAGCATTGGCAGCAGATCCAGAGAAGTGATTATTCCCCTTTATTTGGCTCTGTTGAGGCCACATCTAGAATATTGTGTCCAGTTCTGGGCTCCCCACTATAGAAAGGATGTGGATGCATTGAAGAGGGTCCAGCGGAGGGCAACGAAAATGATTAGGGGGCTGGAGCGCATGACCTATGAGGAGAGACTGAGGGATTTGGGTATGTTTAGTCTGCAGGAGAGAAGAGTGAGGGGGGGATTTGATAGCAGCCTTCAACTTCAATGGAGAAAGGCTGTTCACAGTAGTGACGGATAGCAGAACAAGGAGCAATGGTCTCAAGTTACAGTGTGGGAGGTCTAGATTGGATATTAGGAAAAGCTATTTCACTAGGACGGTGGTGAAGCATTGGAATGGGTTACGTAGGGAGGTGATGGAATCTCAATCCCTAGAGGTGTTTAAGTCTCAGCTTGACAAAGCTCTGGCTGGGTTGATTTAGTTGGGGTTGGTCCTGCCTTGGGCAGAGGGCTGGACTTGATGACCTCCTGAGGTCTCTTCCAGCTCTATGATTCTATGATTCTATAACCCTTTGGTCACCAAATGTTGGCCAGCACTCCCCCTATCCATCACAAAGGGTATTGATGGTCTTGGCTACTTGGATCACAGCAGCCACCACTGTAGATTTCCCCACTCTGAATTGATTCCCAGCCGGCCAGTAGCAGTCTGGCATTGGAAGCTTCCACTGGGCTAGTGCCACTGACTTCTCAAATGTTTGGTGTTGCTGTTCTTGGGGGAAAGCAAATCCCAAAGTTCCATGAAAGTGGCCTTATGCATGTGAACATTTTGCAGACATTGGTGATCATCCCTTAGCTGCATAACTATGCGGTCCCATCAGACTGTGGTTGTTTTATGGCACCAGAGCCGACGTTTTACTGTGTTAAAAGGTTCCACTGCCACTGGCATCTGCTGACTGTGCCACTCAAGTGTTTCATACATGTCTGTGTTTGTGGCCTCCTCACATTCTTCCTCACTTCTGCAGCTCCTGGCTAGGCTCTGGACATACTGCAACATAAGGCATGCGGTATTTGTAGTGATTACCATAGCGATTTGCAGCTGAAGGGAGTCAATGCTTGCCCTGCCATGGCATCTGCATGTATAACCTGGGGAAAATAGGTGTGAAAACATAATTTGGTGTTGCTTTCAAGAAGGTGGGGAGGGAAGAGATGAGTGCATTATACTGACAACCTGTACCCAGAACCACCCACTGCACTGACTTTGTTCCATGAGGCACTGGGAGCCTAACCCAGAATGCAAAGGAGTGGCAGGAACTTGGGATAGCTACCCACAGTGTACGGCTGTCAAGGTCAATGGTAGCCACCCTACTAGGGGCACTGAACTCTTGTACACAGTGGGAACATTCACCTTTGACTTTACCATATTGTGTGCTAAAATCAACATTAATAAATTTGACCTAATCTCATAGGGCACATCTAAACTACATTCCTCTTTCAAAAGAGGAATGTAAGTGAAGGCAATCAAAAATTCAAATGAAGCATGGATTTACAAATCTTGCATTCCATTTGCATAATTGTGTGAGAGCGCTTTTTCAAAAAAGGGGTTTTTGAAAAAGAAACCGTAGTCTAGATGGGGTTCTTTAAAAAAAAAAACACAACACTTTTTTGAAAGAACCCGTACTCCTGAAAAAATGAGGTATACAGGTTCTTTGGAAAAAGTTTTTTTTTTTTCCCCCAAAAAGAACCCAGTCTAGATTTTGGTTTCTTTTTTGAAAAACCCTTTTTCAAAAAAGCGCTCTCGCACCCTTATGCAAATGAAATGCGAGATTTGTAAATCCACACTTCATTTGAATTTTCAGTCAGCCTCATTTACATTCCTCTTTCGAAAGAGGCATGTAGTTTAGACATAGCCATAGTGTAGACATGGCCTTGCAGGGGCCCTGATTTGGCCATTGGTGCAGAAGGGACAGTGGATGCAAAAGTGCAATTCTTAGTGGATTTCAGACAGTTTCTGGCACCTTTCCTTGTTTGGATCATAGAACACTGTGCTTGGAAAACTTTTTTTGTTTGGCTAATTTTAACAAAAATTATTTAGGGAAGAAATGAGGGAGGTGATATTGGGAATATTGAATAGCTCCTTGTTAGCGCCATCATTAAATATTTACATTAGCATAGGTCCCAGTCTGAACCAGAGCCCCATTGTGTCAAGTGTACATAACACAAGTTAGCACTCAGTCTTGAGTAAGTATGGCAGAGTCAGTCCCACTGTAAGAACGGATGGTCAGAAATTAAAACTAGACAAATTCAAATTAGAAATAAGGCCCAAATTTTTATCAGTGAGGTTGATTAACCTTAGAACAAAGGAAGTGGAGGCTTCTACATCCCAATATTTTTCCTTCAAGTTCCCTGTCTAGCTATTCTTAGCACTGTGTTCTCAGCAGGGTCTACAAATGCCATTTTGACTTGGGCCTTGTCTACAAGTAACAGATTTACTGCTTTGCAGATATAGTTTCATTGATACAAACCCCTACTGTAGATGCAGTTATATTGCTTTAAATGAGCTTACACCAGTATAGCTTCCTCTTATTCAGGAATAATTGGCTATACTGTTGTAAATACTTTTATAATGGTATAATTGCATCCACACTAGAAGGCATACCTGTGTAGCAATTTCAGTTAAAAAAATCACCCCCCCTAGCAGTGTTCCCTCTAAGCTGCACTTTTGCTAATTAATGTGGACAGTGCTGAGATAATGTTGATGGGCAGCAGTACAAAGACCATAGACTGTGTGGCAGAATTAGGCACTGAATTGTCAAGGTTAAAATTAGCAGAAATTAAAGATTATTTTAGCTCTGCTTCTTAAATAATCCTAGAGGTTTAG
Organism: Apalone spinifera; assembly: GCA_030068395.1. Taxonomy (NCBI): domain Eukaryota; kingdom Metazoa; phylum Chordata; order Testudines; family Trionychidae; genus Apalone; species Apalone spinifera. The sequence goes on along the minus strand of JANRFK010004893.1, from coordinate 14,332,583 downwards.
TGGTAATTTCCTTGCTAACAATCTATTTTGGATGCTAGGAAAATTATTATGCAGCATGTTTACCAGGGCACTATAATAACTATCAATATCCACATCTGGCATCTGCAATAATCAGTTCAATTGACTTATGTCTTTAGCAGCCTTGAAGTTATGATTTTGGAAATGGAGAGTTCTGTTATTTTAAGGAGTATCAACTAAAAATAAATGAACTCCTTAAAGCTGGGGATGTTCTCTTCTCTCTGTTCACTTCTCCTTCTCTTCTCTTCCTCAGCTGCTGTAAATGTCATGAATTGAAATATGCTATTTTTCCTCTTTACTCACATAACTACCATCTATCTGATCATGATAAAAGCTTAAGAAAAAGTCACAATCAAGAAGCCTTACAATTATTAGCAAATAATGCTAATAATTTGCATTATTAGCATCAAATCCAAGTCAAGCCTGTGCTCCATAGCACTGTAGCACATATTCAAACAACATTGTGTTTGTTTTCCTCTCCTTGTGACAGGGACCTTGTGAGAGCAGACAAAACGTAAGTTGCTCTCAGTGGTCACAGAGGTGCAAAGAAGAAGGGAATCAGGCCCATTATCTGCAAAATACCTTTGTAACTATAGATTGGATTGTTAATGCTTGGGTCTGCCTACACTGCAATCAGTGCATGACCCAAGGGGACTACAGGCATGACTATGTCTGCTTTGTGCTGACCATAGTTGTCCATGGCCAATTAATTCCCCAGCATAACAGGTTGTTTTATTTTACACCAGCTATTAATAACCCCAAAAGAGTAGAAGTGGGAGGAGGAATGTCTCAGCCAGTTGAGGAGGAGGGAAGCAGTGGTGGAGCTGTGCTTACTGGAGCAAGGGAGAAAAGAGGGAGCTCTCTTTCTCCTTTCAGCAGAGGTGGAGCTAAGAATACAACACTCATGTGCCTTCTCATTTAGATCCCAGTACTGTCAATTTTTTGGGGCTCTGGTAGCGAACAGTAGTATTCTGACCACATCTTCAACTCACTGAAGGGACATAGGGGGACAAGAGGGTGTTGTGCAACTACCTACCCTATATTGCCTATATAATACTGGGGCATCATACCCACCTTGGACAATCCCCAGCTAACCAGTGAGGTCTTTACAAACCTTGGGTACTCATCAGAGCAGCAGTATCTGGCCCTTTGCATCCTTCCATTATGTGTAAAATGAGAATAATAACACTTGCTTTGTAGAGGTGTTGGGAATGTTGTTTAGATGATCGTAGATATTATTGCAGCAAAACTTTAAATGATTACATTGGAAGTTATGTTTGTACTTTTGGTGCATTATCTGTCTCCTCCATGTCTAACATTTTAATCTTTGTTTACAGCTGAACATGGCTTAAAGTATTTCTGTCCTAGAAAACATCCAGAGGAGACTGATTCCGAGCTCTAGGTGAGCAAATGCATATCCATATCTTGGGGGTTGGACTGGATGATCTCCGGAGGTCTCTTCCAGCCCTAGGATTCTATGATTCTATGATCTTTGGCCATATCTTCAGCTGGTGTTAATCCACAGATGGCTGGTATACATTGGGGATTCAGGCAATGAGTTAACTGCACAAGATTCAAAAGAGGATTCAATATTCTCAGTTCATGTGTTAACTAAGCTATGTAAAATGTAACCATCTGATATTGGTTTGGTTACCTTTATCCTCCCTGCCCTCTTTCTGTTTGTCACACTCACTTGTCTGTGTCACACCCTTGGTTAGATTGCAAGGTCTAGAATGTGGCAATACACACTGCAGGAGTGGCAGCCTCAGATACTGGGCCTAGGATAATGGGGCCTGCCCTGATCCTAGCTTAGGGTAAGAGGTGCTACTAGAATGTAAAACATAAATATGCTAATAATATAATTTGCTAGCTGAGTTTGAAAATGTACACCTGAGAGGGCTGTTCCTACTGGTGCTGGTGTCCTACACAGCAGAGCACCAGTACCCCCTGGGGGGGGGGGGGGGGGGGGGGAAGGGCTGAAGCTGTAAAGGAAAGGGTTGCCAGGTCTCCCAGACAAGACAGACTGTACATCCCTACAGTAAATGGTATCTGCTCCAGGAGAATTGGCAACCTAGAGCAGAACTAGGAGGAAGGCATGTGCTGGAGAAACAACAGGCGACTGCACAGCTGACTGGAGTGCGGTGCTTTTAAGGGCAAAGTGACCCTTCTCTCTAGCTGCCCATTGCATGGCCTCCCCTTGCTCAGTCCTCCAACCTGTGAGGACTGCTCAGCTCTGTGTGGTGAGCAGGGGCTGAGCATTGAGCCCTGGGGAGGTAGCTGGGAGAAGGGGCAGAGAACGGCCAGCCTGGTGCAAAGCCAGGGGTGGGTGGCTGGGGGATGGGTATGGGGGTGGCTGGGGCCCATGGGCAGCACACAGCTGTTTAAGGCACCATGAAATTTGGGGCAGTTTGGTGCCCCAAATTTCATTGTGTCTTATGTGGCTGCAAGTTTTGCTTATCAGTAGCGATGGCCCTGACACTTGATCATCTGCTTCTTGGATTCTGAACCCTTTCTTTTCAAACAGGGCATTCAAATACCATAGAATTTACCATCAGTCATGCCAAAACAAAGTGAAAGCAGCTGGAGCTGATGAAAGTAGCTGAGATGATGGCTACTGAGGATACTGTTTTCATCCCTGGAGGCAACTCAAGTTTGCATTAAACTTCCCTATCTTTCCATTTTATTATCCTGTTCATATTCTTTCCTATTCCCACTGTTTCTGGGTACATTTGAGACATCCTCAATTGCCTCACCCTTTCTAAAATGCCTTACTGCTCTGGTAAACACCTCCACACTGCAGTCTGGCAGTCTCACTTTCTAGCTTTTTCCTGTAGCTACATAGGCTGACAGCTACGTCTCTATTTTGCCAATTCTTGTCTTCACCAATTCATCCCAGGAGAACCACCATTCTGTTTCCACCAAGACTGTATGGCCACACGCAGATGACAGAAAGCAGTGACATATGTGCCATGAGAACTGGTCATGTCATCAGTTCCATCACAGGTACCTTTCAGGGCTGCAAAGTCTAACTACTTTCCTTTCCTTTTCCCACCCCTTTAAAGTGATGGTGTTCATTGTTCCCTCTTCAATACCATTCTTATTCTTTGCCCCTCTTATTCTTTGCCACAGCCAACTGCAAGGATCTTTGCGTCCTTCTTTGGATCTAAGATTGCTCTAATGTGCAGCATCTCTTCTACCTCCCCTCTTGCCTCCCACCCATTCTTTGTCCTGTCCATCTTTGATCCCTGGGACACAGTCTCAAAAATTAACCATTTTTGCCCTCCTTTGATTTGCTTTGCTTTTTATATCCTTGCATTACTATTGCTAATAAATCATTTTCCTCTAGTAAGTGTCCTCAGCCCTGCAGCAGTCCAGAAACAAAACACACAAATCATCCTTTTACTCTGACGTGCTCTGGTCTCCAGTGGCTAGAGCACTTCATTGGAAGACCATGCTTCTAGTCTCAGGTCTGTCACTGACATGCTGTGTGCCCTTGGGGAAGTCACTTAATTTCTGTGTTTCTGTTCCTCATCCCATGCCTTACCTGTCTTTTGTGTTTAGAGTGCAGGGACTAATCTTACTAACTATGTATTTGCTTGATATATATCCTTGATCTTGGTTTGGGGTACTATTGTAATAGCAGTAACTGCTGCCCGAACTCTCAGTCCCTATGCATTTCTCTCCACCATAACCTGACTTGCAAAGAAGTAAGAAAACTCCACGCCTCCCTGCATGTTTCATCAGACTATTTGAGTTCTGTCAGTGTTGCTGGTGTCTAGTGGTAGGATGGTTCTTAGTCATGGCTCATTTCCATTCACTGACTGAAGCTGGCAAGCCTCAGATGCTGCAGCCAGAAAACCTCTCACAGAAAAAAATAGTGGGTGCTCAGCACTCACATCCACTTGGCGGGGCTCCTGGTCAGCTGTTTGGTGGCTGGGAGATGTGCCTGGGAAGGACAGACAGCAGTGAGCAGGATGGGCAGAGGCCTAAGGGGGAGAAATGGGCAGAAGCGGAGCAAGGGCTGAGTTTCAGGGGGTGGGGTGGAATGGGGGCAAGAAGAGGTAAAACTAGGGCAGGACCTCAGGGTCAGGGGCAGAGGTGATGTCTCAGGGCAGAGTGGGAGTAGGAAAAATAAAAATTGGTGCCTAAGTGTGTGAGTTCTTCTCTCTTCTTTAACTCTCTAGCACAAATTCTAAGGACTACTCATTGTTTTCTAAGGAATTCTGTTTCACAGACAGATGATACTTTTAAAAATCTTGTTTGATTTCACGTGAGTTCTGACCTCTTACTTTTTTATTTGTTTCATAAGAATGGCCATACTGGATCAGACCAAAGGTCCATCTAGCCCAGTGTCCTGTCTGCGGACAGTGGCCAATGCCAGGTACCCCAGAGGGAAAGAACAGAACAGACAATCATCAAATGATCCATCTCCTGTCACTCATACCCAGCTTCTGACAAACATTTCTCCCCATGTTGGCTAATAGCCATTGATAGAACTATCCTGAATGAATTTATCAAACTCTTTTTTGAACCTTGTGAGTCTCTTGGCCTTCGCGTTCAAATTAATCCGAAGTCCAAAGACAGTCACAGTGTCACCTTGTTTGGTAGTGAAAGTAATAACACAAAACTAGAGTATTATGCTTTTCATCTGGAACTCTAAGCTGACAAATTTGCTCAAATTTGTCTGCAAACCTTTCAAAGAACCTAGTCCAAATTTGGGGGTTGAAAGTGAGGTTTTGATTTGAAGGTTTTGCACATCTGAAATTAAAGGGCCACATTCACAGCTGGTGTAAATTGGTGTAGCTTCATTGACTTCTGGATCTTGTGCTTCAGGAATTTTCCTCATATTTTAGCCTTGTATCACTAACTAGTAGTGATCAGGATGAGACTTTCTTACACCTTTTGCTGAATACTCTGTCAGAGTATGTCTACACAGCAAAGTTATTTCAAAATAACTATCCTAGTGTCTATATAGCCATTCCGTTATTTCAAAATTAATTCAAAATACTGGAGGGCTTATTTTGAAATTGGTAAACCTCATTCCACGAGGAATAGCGTCAATTTCGAAATTACTATTTCGAAATAAGCGCTGTATAGATGCTTATTTCGAAATAGAGGACCTCCAGCCCTTCCCAGGGTGCCCTGCTGGCCACTCTGGGCACAAACAGAAAAACTCCTCTCCTCCCTCCCCCCCCCCCGGAACTCTTAAAGGGCCAGAGTCTGGCTAAAGTCAGTTGTGGCTAGCCCCAGGCTTGCCAGCCCAGAGCAACTCTGCCTCTGCCCCTGAACCTGGCCACAGCATGAGACAGCAAGCCAGTGGCAGCCTGCCCTCCACTGCTCCCCAGGACCAGTCTGCCTGCTCCCAGGAGCCTACCAGGGTCTACAAAAGGCGGGCGCCTTCCTGGTCCAGTGCAGAGATCATGGACCTGACTGAGGTTTGGGGGGAGGCCTCCAATGTCCATGATCTCCACACTGGACAGAGGAACACAGCCATCTACAGCTGCAGGGCTCCCAGCCTGGCACCAAAGGCCACATCCAAACCTAGGAGCAGGTGTGTATGAAAACCAAGGAGCTGCGGCAGGCCTATGCCAGGGCCACAGGGGGCAGTTCCAAAATGGGGGCAGACCCAGACCGCTGCCCTTATTATGATTCCCTGGACCGCATCCTGGGGAGCGGGACGGTCCATGCACCCCAGGTGGTCATCGACCCTGGGGCAGAGGACCCTGACCAAGGCATGGAGAAGCAGGAGGAGGAGAGCCAGGAGCCGCAGGAGCCTGGAGGGAGCATGCCACGCAGCTAGGGCCCCCGAGCCATCCCAGCGGACCTGTCGCTGGTGTCATCCGAGGCCAGGGAGGCAACAACATATGAGTGCCATCACTGTCCCCTTATGCAGGGGCAGGAGGGGAGGGAGGCCAGGGACCGCTCATGTGGGCCTTACTGGCCACAGCTCATGCAGCAACCTGTGCATGTGCCGTGCCATCCCTGGGGACGTGGCCCCAGCTGGCTGCCACACAGGGGCCTTGGTCTGTTACCCACACACGTGTATGTATGAAGGCAAATGACATGCTACTGACCCCGGGATGGGACACTGCACAATGCCCTCCCTCCAGAAGCCCCCTCTACACAGAGGCAGGGGACTCTTCCTCTCCACCCCCACACTATATACAGCACAGGGGCATGGGTGCAGTCCCGGGGCAGCTCCCACTCCCGGGGATTGCAGGACATCCTGAACACATCCTGCAAGCACATCAGCTCTGATAGTGTGGAGACCTGCCGTCCTCGCCTTGCAAAGCAGGGCTGGGCTTCACCCACTGTGTCCCCATTGATAAACTGACCGCTTCTCTTGTTTCTCCACAGCCACAGCAGCTGCGAGGACAGGGCACACCACCCCGCCCAGGACATCCTCCCATCCCCAGGCACTCAGCAGGCTGACCCGGAACCAGGAGGAGTACCAGCAGCTGCACCTGGCAATACTCCGGGGACTGCACCTTCATAGACTACTGGGTGCATGAAGACCTGCAGCTCCGTCAGGAGAGCTGGCGGGAGCTGCTTGCCCAGGGCTGTGCAATTTGCAACTACCTGCAGACCCTGGTGCACAGATTGGTGCCTCCTGCCGCTCCAGCCCCTGTTGCCTCCGCAGCTACCACTCCTCCTCCCACTCCTGCTCCTCCTCCCACTTCTTCCTCTCCCCCCACCTTCCCCACCTTCCATACCCCCCACCTGGGGACACTGAGGCCCCTACACCCACAGTGCTGGGAGACAGGTGGGCCAGCAAGACCCTGAGCTTCTCCTCCCTCTTCCTCCCCTTGCCTCCCGCTTCTAGCTCCCTCCTCCCAGGTTTACCCCTCCCCTTTCCCACCCTCTCGCCTCCTCTCTCCCACCCTCATCCCCCCCC
>JANRFK010004893.1:14294236-14325570 GCA_030068395.1 Apalone spinifera | reverse complement strand
AGATAGCCTCAGGCAGCAGCCACACAAAGTAACTCCTGACCTGATGCCCTCCGGTAGTGGTTTCAGCTGGCCTTAAATGCGATTTAGCATCCAATCAGTGTGGACGCGCTATTCTGAAATAGCAAAAAACTATTTCAAAATGCATTTTGTGTGTAGACGTGTTATTTCAAAATAAGCTATTTCGAAATAAGATATTTCGAAATAACACTGTAGTGTAGACATACCCTCAGAGACAAGATATTTGATCTACTTGGATCTGATTCATTGCAAATTGTGGATATGGCTCTAAATAGTCAAAGCAAAACTCAAAGATAAAGAGCCAAAATGTCTGCTGGTGTCAAATGACTACGTACAATTGTTTTCAATGGAGTTTCTCCCATTTACTGCACCAGAATTTTTTCCAGCCAATTTAGATAGAAAGATAAACATGAATTCAAAGGTAAATGTATATCTTGAACATAAGTAAAGCAAGTAAGATGAGGCGAGGACAAGTAAATATAATCTTGTAGTATAGGATCCCAATTGACTTTTAGTTTTGAGAAGTTGTTTTTCAATATTTGCTCTTCTAAAAGTATGAGCTGGCTGTTTCATTTTTATGGTAATGTTTGTGAATTGATTCATATATTAGTCATTATACTTTTATACCAAGGTACTAAGCTGGGGCTAATTAATGATTAAGGTGTGGTGTAAGCAACATGATCTAAAGCCCAGTGATGAATGTAAAAGGAGGAAGGTTTTTATTATATGTACAGTATAATGATCAGCAGGGGACCAAGGATGTTTACATAATTATAAAAGGAACAGCTGCGAGCATGACTCAAAACAGCATCTGGCATTCTAGTTATCAAAGGAAATCTCTTGGCTTTTTATAGAATCTAGAAACCCATATATCACATCTTTAGAGGAGTTAAATATGGAGTAGTGGTAACAGCCCTCATTTCAGTAACTTGCTTTGCCTGGGTGGATATCCAAGGGGTCGTATTCTAGTACACAAATTTGACTGAGCAAGTCAGCTTGCAGGAGCAGGGATGCTGCTGGAGCTCATTATTTTGATAGTTATGGTTCTAGGCTTGCTTCTGTTTCCACTGAAAGCAATGACAAAACTCCTATTAGTCCACAGTGACGACCAGGAACTGGCTGTTTTCTGACGACAGTGGTATAGTTATGCAATAAAAACTGTAATCTTACCAAATCTTTCCTTCCTTTGGTAATTTCTTTATAGTCTGTATTTGAAGTAACTGATGCCACACTGGTTTTGAAACTCTGCTCTAGAAACTCTGGTTTTGAAATGAAAATTAGCCTGGGGAAAATGACAGGCTGACATAATAATGCTTCTTGCAGAGCTATGATACACCTGCATTTTAATTATCATGACAAAATTGGTACAGTGCTTATAAATGCAGGGCTAGATTTGCTACCCTTATTAGCTTTCAGTAAAAAAATAAGAATGGCCATACTGAATCAGACCAAAGGTCCATCTAGCCGAGTTTCCTGCCCTCCGACAGTGGCCAATGCCAGGTGCCCCAGAAGGAATGAACAGAACAGGGAATCATTAATCCTTCTCCTGTCACCCATTTCCAGCCCCTGACAAACAGAGGCTAGGGATACCATTCCTATCCATCCTGGCTAATAGCCATTGATGGACCTAACCTCTATGAATTTATCTAGCTCTTTTTTGAACACTGTTAAAGCCCTGGTCTTCACAACTTCCTCTGGCAAGGAGTAATACCTAGCTTTGTGAGATGTGACACTGAAACTGCTGTGGGCTGAAATCCTTTCCCCAATGAAGAACTGGGGTAGTTCTGTTTTTCAGTGGGGCCAGAATTTCATTCAGAGAGGTAATTGGAGAAAAAAGCTACTTTACATAAATAAAATGGCAGAATCTGGTTCAAAATGCATACCAACTAATTTAAAATTTTGGTGACTTATTCACATTTTTAATATTTTTCTTTAAAGGATTCAAAATGGGAATATTTTATTCAAGGATGTTTGATGGAAATAAAATTCCATACTGCACAACAATAATGAATACATATTTTATCCTTTATAAGCAAAGCCTCTACAATTTATCCAAATTGTATCCTTATTTATCCAAATTTATCCTTATTTTTCAGAGTACAGTGGAACCTCATTAATCCATATGCCCCTTGACTTATATAAAAGGCTTATAGCTGTTCTGTCTCACTTTTCAGCAAAGACTCATTGGAAGATTATGCTAGGAAGAGTTTATATTATTGATGTCCATAACTTCTGAAAAAAAGTCTGAAGTGTGGTTCTACGCTATAACATGACTGAAGAATGACATTTTGAGGGTCTTTTTTGTTACCTGTCAAGATCAGGTTATGCTCAATTTACAAGTAAAAATATGTGAACTTCTTTTTTAGATAGACAGACAGGTAAGATGGTGCTGGAAGGCTAGCAAAATGTCTGGACTCTGAGTTCTTTCCATCTTCTACATCAGCGGTTCTCAAACTTTTTGGGCTCTGGAGCCCTTTACACGCGTAAAAATTTATGCGGAGCCCCAGCGGTGTGTGTTAATTGTGTCAGTTCGAGGTGATTCTCAATTATGCTTTTGAAGGCTTTCCAGTTTGTCAGCCTCGTAGAGCCCCTGAAGAAGTCTCGCGGCGCCCCAGGGGCTCCGCGGATCACAGTTTGAGAAACACTGTTCTACATAATCATCCTAATGAGAGTTATGAAGACACCATTCTGGCTTCAGCAAAAGCTGAATGGCCCACATTGTGTAGTCCACAGTGCAACTTGTCCTATTACATTCACTGGCTTGCCTTGATTATATTTAGCTGCTTTCATGACATGCATCTGTTGTAATACAAGAAACCTACAGGCATGTATTCTGTAAAACTTTACCTAAAGCATAAATTAGTATAAGCTTAGTTAAGTAGGCTCTAACCAGTGTTCCCTCTAAGCTGGGTGGTGGCACAGCTTCACAGGTGATTAATCAGCCCTGCCCAGTCACTCAGCTCCCTGCACTGAGCCTCTGACTGGGCGGGGCTGATTAATCACCTCTGAAGCTGTGCTGCCACTAGAGATAAATGGCCCAATGGTTATCTTTAGGAGGAGTGCATAAGTGTACCTTAGAAAACAATGCTATTGATGCATAAGATAAGATCTACAACTTCCTCTTTGTCAGATGTGTCCTCTCTGCAAAAGCAACAAGAGTAAAGGCAGAAAAATCTTTTGTCACTCAAATAAGAAGGTATGACTTCTATTGTGTGGGAAGATGCCACTTTTATAACAAAAAATACATATAGTATCATAAGCTTTATTGGGCAAAACCCACTTCCTCATATGAGTGAAAAAAAAGAGTGGAGAAAAAAGGGGGAACCTCCACATTTATAACAGAAAAAGAAAGAAGGGGGAGAAAAAACCTGTCAATTTTTTTCTTTTTCTGTTATAAATGTGGAGGTTCCTCCTTTTTTCTCCTCTCTTTTTCTCTGCTCATATGACTTTTGCCCATGAAAGCTCATAGTAAGTAGGTTAAAATATTTTCCTACTGCTTTTTGTAAGTTACCATTCTTCATGTCTGATTTGTGTCCTTTTATTCTGTTGCACAGAGACAGTGCAGTTTGTCCAATGTTCATGGCAGAGGGGTATTGCTGGCACAGGATGGTATTTATGTGATCATCATATCATTCTGTATTCCCGATGATGTCACAGCACAGCAGATTGCTGAGCTTTGTGACCTTGTTTTCAGCCACAACCATTTCAGATTTGGGAACAATTTATACTTTCAAGTCAGTTACACTATTATAGATACCTGTATGGCCCCACAGAACAACATTTTTATGGCTGACTTAGAACATTTCCTCAGTTTTCATCCTCAAGTGCCCCTCTTCTGCTTAGGCTACATTGATGACATCTTCATCATCTGTACCTATGGAAAGCTGAGTGGGTCACAGCAGATTATGTAGCAGTGGGAAGAAGGATCAAGGAATTTGAAGTGTAAGTGGAGTTCTCGTCCATCCTTCTGGTTGAAGGAAATGGTCCAGGTAGGGATCATCGAACTGAGGAAGTAAATGTGTGGTTGTGCAGGTGGTGTGCAAGAGAGGGCTTTGCTTTCTTTGACTATGGGACTCTATTCCGGGCACAAGGATTGTTAGGAAAGATGGGATCCACCTAACCAAAAGAGGAAAGAGCATTTTCACAGGCAGGCTTGCAAACCTACTGAGGAGAGCTTTAAACTAGGTTCATTGACAGTGACCAAAGCCCTGAAGTACGTGAGGAAGTCAGACACCAGGAAGAATCAAGGAGGAATGAGCAACAAAGGAGGACCCCTGATTCAGATGGAGAAGGTGGGACGATCAATTGGGTATGTAAGGTGTGTGTACACAAAAGCAAGAAGCCTGGTAACAAACAAGAAGAATTAGAGGCCCTGGCCCAGTTAAAAAACTATGATTTGATTGGAATAATGGAGACGTGGTGGGATGACTTGCATGACTGGAGCACTGTCATGGAAGGGTATAAACTCTTCAGGAAGAACAGGTGGGGGGAAAAAGGAGGAGGAGTTTTATTGTATGTAAGAGAGCAGTATGACTGCTCGGAGCTCCACTATTTAGAGGGAGAAAAAGACTGTTGAGAGTCTATGGGTTAAGTTTAGAGGTAGAAGCAACAGGGGGGATGTTGTGGTTGGGGTCTGCTATAGACCACCAGATCAGGTGGATGAGGTAGATGAGGCTTTCTTTGGACAACTGAGAGAAGCTTCCAGATCACCGGCCCTGGTTCTCAGGGGTGACTTTAATCACCTTGATATCTGTTGGGAGACCAATACAGCAGTACACAGACAATCCAGGAAGTTTTTGGAGAATGTTGGGGAATAACTTCTTGGTTCAAGTGCTGAAGGAACCGACCAGGGGCCATGCACAGCTTGACCTGCTGCTCACAAACAGGGAGGAACTAGTAGGGGAAGTAGAGGTGGGTGACAACCTGGGAAGCAGTAATGGTAGATGGTAGATTTCAGGATCCTGACCAAAGAAAGAAAGGAGAGTAGCAAAATACACACCCTGGACTTCAGAAGAGCAGACTTTGACTCCTTCAGAGAACTGATGGGCAGGATTCCCTGAGATGCTTACATGAAGGGGAAAGGCGTCCAGAAGAGCTGACAGTATTTTAAGGAAGCCTTACTAAAGGCACAGGAAGAAACTATCCCGATGTGCAGCAAAAAAACCCAAATATGGTAGGCGACCAGATTGGCTTACCAGGAACATCCTTGGTGAGTTTAAACACAAAAAGAAGCTTACAAGAAGTGGAAACTTGGACAGATGACTAGGGAGGAGTATAAATACATTGCTCGAGAATGCAGGGGAGTTATCAGGAGGGCAAAAGTACAATTGGAATTGCAGCTAGCAAGGGATATGAAGGATAACAAGAAAGGTTTCTACAGGTATGTTAGAAATAAGAGGGTGTCCAGAGTGAGTGTGGGGCCCTTACTGGATGAGGGAGAAAACCTAGTAACAGATAATGTGAGAAAAGCTGAAGTACTCTATGCTTTCTTTGCCTATGTCTTCACGGACAAGGACACTCCCACACAAATGCACTAGGCAACGCAGTATGGGAAGGAGGTGGATAGTCCTTGGTGGGGAAATAACAAGTTAGGGACTATTTAGAAAAGCTAAACATACACAAATCCATGGGTATGTTTAATGCATCCGAGGGTATTGAGGGAGTTGGCAAGTGTTATTGCGGAAACTTTGGCCATTAACTTTGAAAACTTGTGGCGAGCAGGAGAGATCCCGGAAGACTGGAAAAAAGGCAAATGTAGTGCCCACGTTTTAAAAAGGGAAGAAGGACAATCCAGGGAACTACAGACTTGTCAGCCTTACCTCATTCCCTGGAAAAATCATGGAGGGGATCCTCAAGGAATCCATTTTGAAGCACTTGGAAGAGGGGAAAATGATCAGCAGGGCTCGACAAACTATAAAATCTACTTGCCTGCGGCAAGTAGATTTCAGCCGTGCGCCCCGTTCATTTGCGGCGCACGCATGTGCAATGTGGCTCTTGTGCATGAGCAGTATGGGGCTGGCGAGTGGTTTTCGCTGCTGTTTGTCAAGTTCCGGTGCTCAGGAATAGTAAACATGGATTCATGAAGGGCAGATCATGCCTCACCAATCTGATTACCTTCTATGATGAGGTAACTGGCTTTGTGGATATGGGAAAATCAGTGGATGTGATATACCTTGACTTTAGCAAGGCTTTTGATATGGTCTCCCACAATATTCTTGCCAGCAAGTTAAGGGAATGTGGATTGGATAAATGGACAGTAAGAATGATAGAAAGCTGGCTAGAAGGTCAGGCCCAGTGGGTAGTGATTAACGGCTCGATATCAGGTTGGAGATCGGTTTTTAGTGGAGTGCCCCAAAGGATCTGTTCTTGGATCAGTTTTGTTCAACATCTTTAATAATGACCTGGATGAAGGAATGGATTGTACCCTCAGCAAATTTGCAGATGACACTAAGCTAGGGGGAAAGGTAGATATGTTGGAGGGCAGGGATAGGGTTCAGAGTGACCTGGACAGATTAGAGGATTGGGCCAAAAGAAATCTGATGCGGTTCAACAAGGACAAGTGTAGAGTCCTGCACTTGGGACAGAAGAATCCCAAGCATTGTTACAGGCTGGGGACCGACTGGCTAAGTAGCAGTTCTGCAGAAAAAGACCTGGAGATTACAGTGGATGAGAAGCTGGATATGAGTCAACAGTGTGCCCTTGTAGCCAAGAAGGCTAATGGCATATTGGCGTGCATTAGGAGGAGTATTGGCAGCAGATCCAGAGAAGAGATTATTCCCCTTTATTCAGCTCTGGTGAGGCCACACCTAGTATATTGTGTCCAGTTCTGGGCCCCCCACTATAGAAAGGATGTGGACGCATTGGAGAGGGTCAAGCAGAGGGCAACCAAAATTATTAGGGGGCTGAAGCGCATGACCTATGAGGAGAGACTGAAGGATTTGGGTTTGTTTAGTCTGCAGAAGCGAAGAGTGAGGGAAGATTTGATAGCAGCCTTCAACTTCCTGAATGGAGGTTCTAAAGGGGATGGAGAAAAGCTGTTCACAGTAGTGACGGATAGCAGAACAAGGAGCAATGGTCTCAAGTTACAGTGGGGAGATCTAGGTTGGATATTAGGAAAAATTATTTCACTAGGAGGATGGTGAAGCACTGGGATGGGTTACCTAGGGAGGTCATGGAATCTCCATCTCTAGAGGTTTTTAAGTCTCGGCTTGTCAAAGCCCTGGCTGGGTTGATTTAGTTGGGATTGGTCCTGCCTTGGGCAGTGGGCTGGACTTGATGACCTCCTGAGGTCTCTTCCAGTCTATGATTCTATGATTCTATGAAAGCTCCTTCGAGCTTCCCTTGATAAATTCCACCAGGATTTCAACAATTTCCACCTCACCATCAAATGCAGACTGGACGACTCCTCACAAGAGATCCACTTCCTGGATACTACAGTGCAAATACATGATACTTACATAAACACCACTCTATACCAGAAACCTACTGACTGCTATACTTACCTACGCACTGCAGCTTTCATCCAGAACACATCACATGATACACTGTCTACAGCCCCATCCTAAGATACATCTGCAGTTGTTCCACTCTCTCAGAGAGAGATAAACACAAACAGTATGTTTAACAAACATTCTTAAAACTTCAATATCTCCCTGGAGAAGTGAAGAAACAGACTTAGAGAGCCAGGTGGGTACTCAAAAGTCACCTGCTACAGGACAGATCCAACAAAGAAAGCAACAGAATGCTACTGGCTATTACCTAGTCTGCATCATTACTAAAACCAAACAATTTAACACATAAAATATAATTATGATGTTTTATTCCTTATTTATGGATAGTTTGTTCACTTGCTAAGTGCCATTTTTTCACAATGGGTATTTTAGTCATTTGTGTAAGTTAGTGATTCTACTGTATAGCAATTAAAAAGGACATTATATTTACTATGATAAAGTGCTAATTTATAATCATATTAATTTAATTTTTTTATTTTCAGTACAGTATGGGCCTGACAGAAGACAGAATGGATATAAAAGTAGCAACTCGAAACCTGAGGTATTTTTAAAACTAAACATTACTTGTAATTTAAAGCCATTTGAAGCCTATCTTAGAAAAGTGTAACTTCTGCCTGAAACCTTTGTTTTCAGAAATCATAGCAGTGAAAGTTGCTTTTTGTTTATGACAGAGTATTGACTAAAATACCGCAATGTATGTGTTTCACAGTATCAAAAATGCCCCCATTATTTTTAGCTTTGTAAATTACTCTTTAACAGGTGAAAGGCTTAATAGAATCAGACTGCTGACTTACAGATGAGGATAACATCTTTCCATTTGCTTCCCGCCCCCCTATCTTTGAACTTTTCAACTGGGATGGCCACAAGCCAGGTCTGGGGGCTATTGATAAAATGAGTTAAGAATAGATTAAAACATTTTCCTGGTGATGTATAATGTTTCTCTGTTGACTGTGTTATTTTCCATTATCCCTTAAAACCATCCAGATAGAATTTCTTAATCCAGTTAAAACATTACTCATGCTCTTTTATTATTATTTTATTTTATGTGTCTTGTAGCAGGTTTATTTTTAGACAGCCTTTTTTTCTGAGAGTCTGATCCTGCACTGGAAAGTAAGATTTTCTTATAAGGTGATGAGTGCTAGCTGAGATTTTAGCAACCAGCTGGGTTCAATTCCCATTAATTTTAGGGAGTTTAAAAAATCTCAGCCAGTCTGTCTAGATTAGCTGCTGTGTAGCTTCAGACCAGATGTATTATTCATATTTCTTTTGTTCTCATTTTGTGGGTCTTTCCCACCCCCCACTTTCTATTAATCACAATTACTAATTTGTTATAACCCAGAAGATTTGGAATTTCTAGGGAAAATGAAGCAATCTTTGATAGAGAAGAATTGTGATGGAGCTCTTTAAGAGGGCATGAATTTAGAGTTTATCGGCCATACAGCATGAAGCAGAGGTTCTCTAACTATGGTCTGTGGCCCACCAGTGGTCTGCAACCTACATTTAGATGGTCAGTGGAAAAGTTCCCTGAAAGCTGTCTGGCTGCGTAGCTGCCTAATAAGCCCACACAAGTACTCAGGGGTGCCATGCATGGAGCTGCCATGGCCAGGGGAGAGGCACACTCCTGCACCAGTCACAGGGCTGCATTATGCAAGGGGATTTAGGGGCTGCAGCCCATAAAGCCCCTGTGTTCTGTTGCTGCCCTTCCTGGGACGGGGAGGCAGCTCCACGCCTTCAGCCAAAACCCTTATCCCACCAACCCTGGGTGTGTCTAGACTACACCTCTCTGTCAACAGAGAGATGTATATTAGGCACATCAAAATTGCTAATGAAGCTGGGATTTAAATATCCCATGCCTCATTAGCATAAACATGGCCGCTGCTTTTTTTTTAAACAGAGTTTTTTTTTAAAAACCCACCGGCAGTCTAAATTTGGATCTATCAAAACTAAAGCCTTTTTTGACAGATGCTGTAAACCTCATTTTTTGAGGAATACAGGATCTGTCGAAAAAGGCTTTATTTTTGACAGATCCACGTCTAAACTGCTGGGTTTTTTTCGAAAAAAACTAAGTTTCGAAAAAAAGCAGTGGCCATGTTTATACTAATGAGGTGTGGGGTATTTAAATCCTGGCTTCATTAGCAATTTGGACGTGCTTGATTTGCATCCCTCTGTCGACAGAGGGGTGCAGTTTAGATGTAATCTCTGAGTCCTCTCCCACACTCCAAGCCCCTCAACCCCATCCCCACCATAGAGCATCCATGTACAGAATTAATTTGGTTATGTGCACCAATATGGAGGTGGTGCATCACACATTGATTCCATATTGGTCCATAGAACAAAATTCATTCCACACATGAACATAAAACCTTATAGGAAACACTGGTCTGCAGACAGTTCCACATGAGAGCATAAAGTGCTGCTCACCTAATTAGTGGCTCTTAGGCATGACTCCAGTTAGGAGCTTTGAACCTCACTTGTAAAGTGAGGTGGTGGCCTTAGGAGAAATTGGAAATAGGTGGAAGGGAGCAGTGGTGTGAGGTGGAGGAATAGAGGGGTTGTAGAAAGGGGAAGTGGGGTGAGGTGTGGGAGTAGAGGGTAGGTAGAAGAGGGTAATGGGATGAGAAGAGGGGGAAATTTGGGAGATACAGGGCTGCTGTGGCCAGAGAAAGAGGGCACTTTTCCCAGATCCAGGGCTGCGGTTGCTGGGAGATATAGTCCTCCTTCTTGGATTTGGGTGTGGCTGCTGTGGCAGGGACAGATCTCTACTGATATTAAAATATGAGTTGTATGTTTTTATTTTTAGAACAAAAATATTATTATTAAGGGTTTTTTAAATATAGTGCCTTAACCCAAAGCAGTTTAAAATAGGTAGTGGCTATGTCTATCCTGGCGGCTTCTTGCACAAGAACATCTTGCTCAAGGATTCTTGTGCAAGAACTCTTGTGCAAAAACATGTCCACACTGCCATGTCCGAGATGTGCTTTTGCGCAAGAGCGCCCATGGCAGTGTCAAGTATCAGAGGGGTAGCCGTGTTAGTCTGAATCTGCAAAAGTGGCGAAGAGTCCTGTGGCACCTTATAGACTAACTGAAGTGTTGGAGCATAAGCTTTCGTGGGCAAAGACCCACTTCATCAGATCTCTGATGAAGAAACCTCTGTGGTGTGCCCACACTGCCCTCTTGCGCAAGAGCTGTTGTGCAAGAGAGATTACACTTGTAAGAAAAGAGCGTAGCTCTTGCGCAAGAAGCCCTCTCTTACCAGCCGTACTGTAAATCTTCTTGCACAAGAGCAGGAGGGCAGTGTGGATGCTCTGCAGGTTCTTGTGCAAGAACAACCGTACTTGCGCAAGAACCTGCCAGTGTAGACATAGCCAGTTAGTGGTATAAACAACATTTGGCAAATGGTCCACCAAAACCTACAGCAATTTTCATGTGTTCTATGAAACATTTTTTGAGACCCACTTGTGTAAAGCAATTGAGGCAATCATCCAAATGATATATAAAAAATGGGTAAGGACCATGAAAGAGAGAGGAGTTGAAAGAGTGCAAAAAGACTTTGTCCCTATGAATACTGTAAATTTCCACATTGCTATTGTAATCCAAACAACTATAGTAATGCCCTACTCAAGATTGGGATCCCATCGTGCCATTTATTAAAGCAAGGTAGCTAACTTGATGGACAATTCTAATGTAGACAAAGTACAGGTAGTTTTTACTTCCAGCTAGTTGAAGTCAACACTATTCCTGTATCCCTCAGGTTTACTTCAGCTAGGTTGCATGGAGATGAAAGCTACTTGTGCCTTGTCTCCAGTGGGTTTCTAGAGTGAGATAGCCAATTGGAGATAGCTCTCACTGCAATTAAGATATCTTATTTTGGCAGTGAAGACACAGCTTTAGTGCAGCCCCTTGGCCTTGAATTATGTGTTAATGCTAGGTGTTTGCAAATCATGCATTTACTATCTAAAATATTTCCAGGCCCTATAGTATTATATTATTATTGTTGTTGTTACATATTTTATTATATTTATTATTTACTATATTTATTATTTTATATTTATAGTGCCTAAAAGCCATTCTCATGGGCCAGGACCCCATTGTAATAGATGCCATACAAACACAAAACAAAAAGATTGTTGTGATTGACTGTGTTGGTAAGCTCGTAGATCCAGATGTAGAGCTCAGAAAAATAGAGAAAGAAACTCTATCTTGGTAGCTGAGGAAAGTTCCATGATCAATCTTTTGCTTTTCTCTAATACTTAAGGTATATTTTCACTGAGGTGAGGGAGAGAAGTTATTTCCTACTTTTTGTTGTGCTGCTGAGTGACTGGGAGATAATTTTCTGTACAGCTATCTTGAAATGACAGTAGCATCAGCATCAGAAGAGATTGTACTTCCAGAATGAATGAATCCAGCATTATAGAATGAACCCAAAATTATAGGATCTGTGATTATTTCCGCCCATATATATGATTTTCTGTTCTCTCCTATATTAAGGGAAATTTTTCTTGTGAACTTTACCGTGTATGTTTCACCGAGACATTATCATCTTACTTATGCAAACTGTCCAGGAAGCAGTTCTATTCATCATATCAGATTGGGCAGAGAACATGTGCAGTGAAATCATAAAAGGGGGGGAAGGGCTAGGCTCTCCTGAAACTTTTATTTTTAAATTTAACATCTAGCTGCACTCTCAGAAGTGATAGTTCACCAAGTGCATTGCTGCTTATGGAGGACCAATTCTATGCAAAGACTACGTCTAGACTGC
Organism: Apalone spinifera; assembly: GCA_030068395.1. Classification (NCBI taxonomy): domain Eukaryota; kingdom Metazoa; phylum Chordata; order Testudines; family Trionychidae; genus Apalone; species Apalone spinifera. The sequence continues at coordinate 14,313,282 of JANRFK010004893.1, read as the reverse complement.
AAGCTTCTTTCAGAAGACACTTTTCTGGAAGAGGTCTTTTGGAAAAACTTTATTTGAAAGAGAGCATCTACACAGCAAAAGTGCAACGAAAAAGCAATGTACTTTTTTGAAAGACAAAATCCACACTGAATGGACGTTATCTCGCATTTCAGTTGTGATTACTATGGATAGAGTGGCCACCAGGGCACCTGTGCTTTATCCTGGAGGCCTCTTCTTTCGAAAAAACACTCTTTTCCATATCCACACACACCTTTTTTCGAAAAAGCTTTTTCAAAAAAAGGCTTCCTCCTCATAGAAAGAGGTTTACCACTATCAGAAAACCCCTTCCACAATATCATTGTGGATGTAAGTGTAGTTTTCCTGGGAAAACGGCTATTGTTCCATAAAAACTCTGCAGTATAGACATGCCCAAAGTTTCCAATTGAAACAATTTTTTGGGTTGTGCTGTTTAAAAGTGATTAGAATTCTTTGCTTAATGGGGAATTGGTCAGATTCACTAGAGGAGGGTGGTCATACATACCTTATGGCAGTAGACCCAATAGTAAACCAGAAGACAAATGGAAAAATGAACTAATTTCTCTTTCCCTTATTCCAGACAGCTGAAAGAAGGGAATTTTGTTCACATTTCAAAAAAATAAACTGACCTTCGAACAGAGACCAAACATTTAGCCAAAACTTTCAGCCAAAATGTGAACAGTTTGGAAAGTTCAGAGCATGTGAAAAGAGGGTTACAGTAGAAACTTTATGGCTGTTTTTCAATCTGGCTTTACTCTGAAAAGTGGCTATGTAAAAACAACACTTTTTCAACAAACAGAAGCTGAGTCTCAGCTTTGTCACTGTTTAAAATACTGAGAGCAGGCCGTTATAATCACTACAGTCAACAGAAGTTTTGAGGGGATTTTTAAACTCTTAACCCCTAAGAGCCAACACAGATAAAGGAGAGGGAATTAGAATCTATGCCTCTTTTCCCATTATTGACCTGTTGAGAAGGGATGTCCATTTCCCACAGATCCAACAGGGAGACATGGACAGATTAAGTGTACTCCCCATGCTGGCCTTGGAAGAGCTGAATTGAGCCACAGGGGCCTACTCAGTGTATTTTGCTGTGATCTGGGAGAACTAAGCCAGGGAAGGAAAGCCTGAATTAGGGGAAGCTCATCTGTGTGGGAATAGTTGGGGTTATATAGGTGGACCTTGCTGGTTCAGCACCCTGGGGACCTGACTGGTCCCAAATAAGGGATTTGCCAGACCAGGAGATCCTTCCCCTCCCAGCCTGTGCTGCCATCGGGTTAGGGCTCCAGCCTGCCCCTGCTGCTGTTTCAGCTCCGTTGGGCTTGCTAGATGCCTGCTCCATGGCCGGAGCTCCACAGCCACCTAGAATCATAGAAACATAGAAGGGCTCTGGAGGTCATCGATTCCAGCCCACTGAAGCAGGACCAATCCCAACTAAATCATCCCAGACAGGGCTTTGTCAAGCTGGGACTTAAAACCTCTAGGGATGAAGATTCCACCACCTCCCTAGGTAACCCATCCCAGTGCTTCACCACCCTCCTAGTGAAATAGTTTTTCCTAATATCCAACCTAGACCACCCTCACTGTAACTTGAGACCATTGCTCCTTATTCTGCCATCCGTCACTACTGAGAGCAGCCTCTCTCCATCCTCTTTGCAACCTCCCTTCAGATAGTTGAAGGCTGCTATCAAATCCCCCCTCATTCTTCTCTTCTGCAGACTAAATAAGCCCAAATCCTTTGGCCTCTCTTTGTAGGTCATGTGCTCCAACCCCCTAATCATTTTGGTTGCCCTCTGCTGGATCCAGAAATGGATGTAATAACGCAGATGTGGCCTCACCAGTCCGAATAAAGGGGAATAATCACTTCTGTAGATCTGTTGGCAATGAACCTCCTAATGCACCCTAAGAATATGTCTACACAGCAATGTTATTTTGGAATAAGGTATTCTGGAAGAGAGATTCTGGAATAGCTTATTTCGCAATAGCACGTCTACACGCAAAATGCGTTTCGAAATAGTGCTTAACTATTTCGAAATAGCGCGTCCACACTAATTGGATGCTGAATTGCATTTAAGGCCACCCAGAACCACTTAAGGCAGGGTATCAGGTCAGTAGTTACCTCATGTGGCTGCTGCTTGAGGCTATCTGAGGCTCGTGCTTAAAGGAACCCCCCTGGACAGCTGGTTCTCAGGTTTCCCTGCTTGCTTGCCTACCTCTCTGAGGGACAGAAAAGAATTTTCTCTTCTTGCTCTGGTTGCCCTGCCTCGGGACACCACAGAACTGCCCCCGCACAGTCTTCAGCTCTTGGAGCTTTTGCTGCAACTCATGCAGCACTTTCTGCAGACTGCCTCCCAGGCTCTGCAGGAACCCCATCCCCAGGGCTTCTTGGAGACCCTCCTCAGGTATGTGGGGGAGCAGCTACAGGACTTGGATGCTGCCTGCCATGGTCTGGGTGCCATGCCCCATGGCATCTGGCATCTGGACACCAGTGCAGACTGGTGGGACCACATTGTTCTGGAGCGCTGGGAAGACTAGCAATGGCTCCAGAACTTCAGAATGAAGAAGGGCACCTTCCTCAAGCTCTGTGAGTGGCTCACCCCTGCCCTGAGGTGATGGGACATGCACATGAGGCCCGCCATCCCCTTCCAGAAGCATGTTGCCATCACCCGTTGGAAACTCTCCACGCCAGACAGCTACCGATCTGTGGGGAACCAGTTCGGCATGGGAAGATCAACCATCGGGGCCGTGCTCATGCAAGTATGGCATTCTTGGGCTATTGTTCCAGGACAGGGTGGAAGGAGGGAATGGACTTCCCTAGGGAAAGGAGGGATGTGGGTGGAGGTGGTGCAAGTCCCCTCCCAGGGAGGCTTTATTCTGTCATGTCCGCACAAAGCCCAGCCTGGGGAGGCTGTGATTGCAGGGGGTTGCTCCCAGCGAGTGGGAGGGTGGAGAAGTTAGAGGGGGAGGGTGGAACTCTCTGCCGCACTGGCACCCCTGTGATTCTCTGTTTGTTTATCTCCTTCTGCAGATGGTCAGGGTGAACAACAGCATCCTGTTGCGGAGAGTCATCTGCCTTGCAGATGTGGATGGCATCATCGAAGGGTTTGGCACCCTGGGCTTCCCCAACTGTGAGGGGCTATCGATGGGACACACATCCCTATCCATGCCCCAGATCACTGGGCCTCAATGTACTTTAACCACCAGGGATACTTTTCGGTGGTCCTGCAGGCTGTGACCGACCACTGGGGCCAGTTTACAGACATAAATATTGGGTGGTCGGGGAAAGCACACGACGCACATGTGTTCAGGAACTCTAACGTCTGCCAGAAGCTGAAAGCCAGGATTTTCTTGCCTGACTGCCACATCAGAGTCGGGAATGTGGACATGCCCATATGCCTAGTGGGGGATGTGGCCTATCCCCTACAGCCATGGCTCATGAAGCTCTACAGCAGCCACCACAACCCTTCACTACAGACATTTAATGCCCGGCTGCATAGTGCCCATATGGTGGTCAAGGGTGCCTTCGTCCACCTGAAGGCGCGTTTTAGATGCCTCCTCACCTGCCTGGACCTTGGGGAGCACAACATTCCTCATGTGATGGCCAGGGCCAGCTCTAGGTTTTTTGCCGCCCCAAGCAAAAACATTTTTGGCCGCCCCCCCACCTTTGGCCTGCTCCTGCAAGACAGGCACTGAGGAGGAAAGCGCTCCTTTCACCTTGTGGCTCTTTGACTCCCACCATGCCCTCCAGCCAAACCCAGCCTACATCCTGTCTGCCCTCCACACACATCCCCGTCCACACACATCCCGAACCCCCCACCACCCACTCACCGAACCCAGCTTCCACCTTCTCTCCCCTCCCAGGCAAACCCAACCCCTCAGTGACCAGATCCAGTCCACCCCGCCTTCTCTCCCCCACCTAATCCACCCTGCACCCTCTCTTCTCTCCCACCCAAACCCGATCCTTCCCTCCAACTGGACCCATTCCGCTCCCCTCTTCCACCTCCCCCCCCCCACTGATCAAACTCCGTCTCCTTTCCCTCTGCCCATCAAACCCTTGTGTCCCCTTCCCACAGCATGCGCAGAAACGTCAGAGCGCCCTGGGGGAGGGGTGAAAGTGGCACGGGTCCCCCTATCAATGAGCACAGACACAGCTGGGAAACGTAACGGGCAAGGCCAGGGTTCACGGTGCAGCTCCCGTAGAGAGGCAGCAATGCCTCTCTCCCCTGCCCAAATCTCTGAGCTGGGGCAGGTGAGGCTCCCTCTCTCCCCCGCCCGGGGGCAGGCCACACCAGCCAATACGCGCTTGAGGGACAGTCAGCCCGCCCCACCCCACCCAGCATGAGGCCAGTGTTTACAAACTGGCAGCCGGTACCCTATCCCACCAACCCCTCCGCCCCCCTGGCAACATGTGTCAACCCTGCCCCCAGACTCTGCCACTCCACTGAGGGGTGCTGGGGGAGGGGCTGGGCGGGCAGAGCCTACGGCAGCGAGTCCCTGTGGGGAAATCTCTGCCTGGGCCGGGGAAGCCCCTCTGAGCTGAGCCAGGCCGGGCCAGGCCAGAGCTGCACATCTCCACGCAGCGCAGCCGGGTGCTGTGTGTGCAGCGATGGGAAGACACGCGGGGCCAAGGTGGGAGCACTGCCCAAGTGCCCAGCCTGCTCCTGGCCCAGCTTGGGCTCGGGCTGTCCCACGCTGGACCCCGGCCTCGCTTTGGCGTGGGTAAAGCTGGCCCGGGTGAGCCTGGGCCATGAAGCCTGTGCGCCCTGCAGAGCAAGTGTCAGGCTATGTGCCCAGTCAGACAGTGTGAGGGCTGCAGAGGGGTGCGGGATGGGGCTGCCCTCCTCTGAAGCTGGCCATGCAACACCTGGGGTCCCCGCTAATCCAAATTGCCGTGTGCCCCACCGCTCACTGTGGGTGGTGCAACTTGACCGGCTGCACACACACCCTACCTGAGCCCGCTGTGCTCCTCGCCATGTGCACACACCTGCCCACTGTTGAACACCACACACCTGCTGATCCTGCCACCGGGTGAACCGCAGCCAGGTCCGGTCACCCACTAGTGAGAGATCTGCCACGAGCAGTGCGTTTTGTCACGGGGTCTGCTGTATGCACCCCCCACAGCGGGCCTCCAACACGGGCAAGTTCGGGGCTGGCACGACCGTGCTGTCTCACCTCCGCCGAGCCCAGGGCATGGAGCAGGGCCAAGGGTGGGCCACAGCTACTATAGCTCTTTCCCGAGCTGCCCGAGAAGTGAGCTTACCTCCCGGGCAGCAAGCCCCACGGGCGATGGCAGCCGGGCCCAGGCTTACGTGAGCGGTGGGGCTCCCGGGCTGGCTTCAGGATGTGACAGTGACTCCCACTGTGTGGTGCCTGGAAATGGCAGGGCTGGCTCCAATCAGGCCCCCATCAGCTGCACTGCAAGCTTCCCCTGGCCCTTCCCCCTCCCTCCATGCCCAGCACTGAGGCGCTGACCCATCTTCCCAGATGGCTGCGTGGGGCAGCAAGAGCACGCGCTCTCCCTGCAGGCTGATGGCTCCGCCGCCCCGCCCATTACCTTGGGCAGCCACAGGTAGGCCCGCATCGGTAAGGCTGTCTGGAATGCCGCCCCTGGAAATATGCCGCCCCAAGCACATGCTTGGTTTGCTGGTGCCTACAGCTGGCCCTGGTGGTGGCTGCATGCTGTGTCCTGCACAATGTGTGTGAAAGGAAGGGGGAAGTCTTCCTGCCAGGGTGGGGGGGAGGCGAACTGCTTAGGCAGAGCCTATGATCTGGCAGGCCCATCAGGGGGCTGTGCACATCCGGGAGGCCTTGAGGGAGAGCTTCTCCCCAGGGGAGCAGTGACACTGTTCCCTGGTCTGCCTCAGTGGGGGCTATTGCTTCACTCCTCACTGACGTCCTTCCACTTACCCCTCCCTTCCCTCCATTCCTGATGGACTAATAACACAGTTTGGGGTTTTTTGGCCAAACTTAAGTTTCTTTATTTTACAGCTAGTCCAGCTGTGGAGAACAAAGAAAGATGGTCAGTCATCCCAGGGGACACAGTGCCTGAAGCCCAGCCCCCCTCTGCAAGCTGAGAGCAATGGTTCTGGGCGCTGTCTCAGCCGATGTGCTTAGAGTCAGGCAACGTGCGCTATGGTCAGTGGCCCCTGATGTCTCTGGGACTGGGGGCTGCCCTGAGACTGTGGCCATGCCCATGTGCTGTGTGTGTGTGTGTATGTATGGGGGGGGCGGAGGGATGTCACTTGCCTCTTTCTAGAGGTGGCTTGTGGAGGGACGGGGCATGTGGAGGGAGGGGGCTTGTGGAGCGAGAGTGTCCCACCCCACGGTCAGGAACATGGGAGGTCTCTCCAGACACCCTGTGGCCAATAGCCCAAGGCTCATGTGTCACAGCCTGCTGGGGTCATGTGCCCAGGAGCGGCACAGCACATGCTCCCACGTGCACAAGTTGTTGCGTGATCCGTGGCCAGCAAAGCCCAAGCATGGAGTGCCGAGTTCCCCCCTGCCCCGCTTCCTGCATGCCGGGAAAGTGATGGCACTCACACGATGAGTTCCTTCCCTGGACTCGGACGACACCTCGGAGATGTCTGCAGGGAAGATTCAGGGCTCCTGAGTGAGCTCGGTGGTCAGGCTGGCCTCATCCAGGTCCTGGGCCTCCTCCTCCTTGCCATCATCTGGGCCCCCAGCAAGGATGATGACGGGCGACTCCACTCCGGAGTCTATAACTACAGGGGGTGGGGAGGGGTGGAGAGAATGGACTTCCCCGCTCCCGGAGATGTGGTCCAGCTCCTTATAATATTGATAGATGTAGGGCTTTGCCCCAGATTGGGAGCTGCTCTCCTTGGCCCTGGCATAAGCCTGGTGGAGCTCCTTGACCTTCATCTGCATCTGTTTGTGGGTGCGGATGTGGCCTGTACTGCCCAGGCTGTCTGCCGTGTTGCCATACAAGTCTGCATTCCAGCATCTGGTGCAGAGAACCTGGAGGTTTGTCTCGTTCCCCCGAACCTCAATAAGGTCCAGGATCTCTGCAACAGACCAGGAAGATGCACGTTGCTTGTGGCCCATGGCAGGCTCCTGGGAGCTGTCTGAATGCTCCCAGGGAGCAGTGGAGGGCTGGTTGACACCATCTGTCTGGTTCATCTACAGCCGAAATGCAGTCAGCGGCAGCTGCAGGGTGGCTCAGGGTTTGCCTGCAGAAGCTGCAGCTTTAAGGGCTTCAGGGGAGGGGATAGAGTTTTCCTGTGTGTGGCCAGAGCGGCCACCAGGGCATCCTGGGAGGGGCTGGAGGCCTCCTATTTTGATTTAGCCCCTATTCCCTGTCTACTTAGCCCCTATTTCAAAATAGCTATTTCGGAATAGGTGCTATTCCTTGTAGAACGAGGTTTACTGAACTCAAAATAAGCCGTCTATTATTTTGAAATTATTTCGAAATAGCGGTTTGGCTGTGTAAGCAGTCACGAAGTTATTTCGGAATAGCAGTCATTATTCCGAAATAACTTTGCTGTGTAAACATACCTTCATATGCCATTAGCCTTCCTGGCTACAAGGGTACACTGGTGCCATGGGTAAATGTTAGGCACTGTGGACCCCTCCAATTGTGATGGTGGGACAAGCTCAGAGTGGAAGAGATCTCTGCAAAGATTGAACCTTCCCTGATTCACCTTTTCTGCTTTTGAGTAGCCCCTGTCCCTTAGGTGTCCCAGTGAGGGGCGTCTGCATGGGGCCACCGAGAGGATCAGTGCTTTGGCACGCACTGGTAAATCTGCTTTCCCTGTGGAAATTAATAGATGCATTGGCAGTGAGCTCCCTCCATGCTCAGATCTTGGGTGGATGGTTTAGGCCACTGTTTCCATTTCCTTTTTCCAAAATAATCCTGTCATGCCATCCAGCAAACTATGAGTAGCATCATTAAATCAACAGGACTACTCACAGGCTAGAAGTTACAAACCTGCTGCGGCATTTTGCAAGGATCGGGGACTTATAGCACTGAGAATCAGTGAGGTCTTTTCAGAAAGTTGTATTAGTTTGATAGATTTAAAGTTGTGCCTTCCAAAAGTCTTTAGCCTAGTACAGTAATCCCTGAGGGGGAAAAGGCAGGTATGAATGACCAAAATTCCCTGCATCATTGGCCTAAATGAGAAAGATAGTAACATCAGTCCTTGAGGAGAGTGTAGCAGAAAATATAAATAAGAGCAGAACATTGTGTTCCCATTTTAACAAAATGGTTCAAACAAATTATAATACATGAAAGATCAACCAGCACAAATAATGTTATCAGATCAAAAGCTCTAGTTGATAATACATCATTTGTAGTTTTGATCAAGGCTATCTCTCTGTGATATGACCTTAGGTCAGGAAGAAACTTCACATTTTCAGATATGTGCCTGCCTTTGGTATGCACAGTTGTACCCACTACTGTGGAGACATGTGATACAGGCTGAAAAACTGGCAATGACCCAGCAAACATATAGGCTATTGTAAAATATGTATGTGACCAAGAACAACTGCAGACACCAATAAAATATTTACAAAACATTAGAAGTGTGTGGATGGTTGTTCAGCAGCCAAATAGGACACAGACGGACAAGATATTGTCGACTACAACTGGTTCATTATGGGATTAATCTTGCAAGAGGCAAACCTCTGGAAACCAGCATTTTGGGTAATACTACAGCTCAATAATGGAAATTGTTTCCAAAGTTACTGGCATTTGTATTCTCAAAAAAAATAAAATAAAATAAAAAAATAATTCAGCACCTTACATATACCCTTTTCAGAATACCAATCTGCATAGTAATTCAAATACAGAGAAAGAGATTCTTTTCCATAATGAATCTGAGTGAACCACCCACCCCAAGCTAAAGCAAGAGTAGTCCAATGTATTCATTAGCATCCCTATGATGGCACTGTATCATGTCAAGCACCTCCGTGTGACCAACAAATAGCCAATAGTTAAGATTGAGTCCAAAATATAGTAACTCAAGAAATCTTTCTAAGCTTCTCCCCTGCTTCTTGCAAACAGTTCTAAAACAAAATATGTAGGAAACTGTGACAGTCTCAATGGGGTTATAATGCACAGTCAATAATATCAGCAAGAGAATGACTATTGCAGAAAGAACAGTCTCCACAAAAAGAGGTATACAATAAGAATTGTCGATTGTGGCCTAATCCTAGACCATCAGAAAACCAGAAAGTTGATTATATGACATCATATCGCAATCCACTAGCAGGGTTAGGACCTTCAGTTTCCAGTTGCAGTGCATAAACCCCTGTATGTTGTCCTCTAGGTAGAACAGCAATAGAGGGAGATGGGACACTCTGCCAGTGAGTATCACAGGTGTTTGCTGATGGCAGAGGGATTGTGACACTCCAGAAACTTGGGTTCTAACATGGCCAAACAGTCTATTTTCCATTAGCCTCATTTTTGCAAATGGCTAAATTTCTGGCACAGAAGAGTTTCAGCCCTAAATGTTATTTTGATAAAGTTACAAGAAAATGAAATTAGGGGTTTATAATGGGAAGCTTCCAGCAATCTTAGTAATGATTAGCTTCAAGTCTCCCCTATAACTTACATGCATGTTTATAGGTACACTCTCCCCTATATCCTTTGCCACACATGAGAATTTGTATATAAGTGAAAGTTTGTTACATTTTTACAATAACATAAAGTAATACAAAGAAACATATATTCTTGAAGCTCTGCTTACTGAATAATGAATGAATAAATATATAATTCTGCAGTTCTGAGAGCAGTCAAAGGGTCTTCCTGTTTCAAAAGCCAACAATGCATATTAAGGACAATTTAGAGATCGTATCACACTCAGAATTCTGTCCACACATCTGTTCCCCTTCCTGCCTGCTCCCCAACCCATTAGAGAGCCAGAATTTACTGAAGACTGTGTGGTGGTTTGGACTCAGAGGTATGGGTTGGGAAACATCTTAGCTATAAATTATTAAAATAGTTAATATGCCAGTCACTGTTTTCTTTCTTCCAAATTCTGTTAAGTATCTAAGTTATTTTTAAACTTCACTTTGAAAAAGGAGAGGCAAAGATGGGACCATGTTACTGGGTGAACAAGGATAGTTGAGCCATAATCACCCAGAATGAAAGAGCTAAGCTTCTGAAGAATAATCTTAGTGCCAATTTTATATCCAGTTTTTCTTAACTCTACAATTATTCTCAGGCTTGATGAGATGCACAGGGTCAACAATGACCAACTAGCAGATTTAAAAGGGTGAAAATGGCATAATGCTAGTCATTAAAACTTGTTTAAACCACTTTCAAGTGTGACTTACTTTCCTAGAATGGATGTGGCCTCAGTCTGTTAATGAGTCTCTGAGGATCAGTGAGAAACAGGTGACAGAAGAGATCTGCATGGAACTAGAATATTTCAAGTGCCTTTCCTTCTGTACTACTTCACTGTTCTACAATACATCTGTAAACATAACCTACAGTTACCTTTTGTACCTTCTCATTCTTCCCCAAACAAACATTCTCCAGGCTTTGTCTTTTGCTGTAAGTTCAGATGCTCAAGCAAATCTAACTCAAGCAAACCTAACTATGCTCAAGCAACAGATTCAATAAGAGTTTTCCAGTATGAAAGGAGTCACAACCAATGATCCCGTAATCTCTAAATTTGGCATTATGGACTACATAACTTTGACTTAGCACAATAGCACTATGCAATGCAGAGACAAAAGGCACAGAATCCATCTCCCAGACACGGAGCATCACAAGAAACGCACTGTAGCTGTGACTTGCAGCCTCAGGACCAAACAAATGGAAGCATCCCCTCTGCAGTGCTCAGTAATGTGAACAAAGTGACTGTCTACATCACCTCTATATCTCCCTCTCTTCTACCTAGCAATTAATTCTACCTAGTCCCAACCCCAAATCAATTCTGTAATCCCGCCTTCACCTCCACCACTCCCACATCTCCCCTGCCACTCATGCAGCTCCTGGGCTCCTTCACCTCCATTCCCAGGCCTGAAGGGTGGCTGCCACAGGGCCCCCTTTACCTATTCCAAGGTTGGGAGTTAAGGAGAGGGCAAGGAGCATTGCTCAGAGGTAGAGGGAATGGAGTCTTTTTGAACTGGTGGGCTACTGCTCCTTACTCTTTCCCTGTGAGAACAGTGCCTGCTCCTGAGTGGAGCAGGTCAGAGCTCTGATTGGCTTCTTTTTTCCAAAAGATGGGGGTGGGGGAAGCTGCCAACCAGAAGAGGTTTTCCCACCAGAGGTTCTAAATCCCTCAGTAACCTGGATTCCTTCTTAGAAATGTTCTCTACCAGATCTATGACGTATTGCATCCTGGAGCACTTTCAGCACTGCCCTTTATTTTCTTTTAGTGGGAGAAGAGGGAAAGAAGGAAGGAAGTTGAGTTAGTAAATCAGAGTTGTCTTTTCACCCTCCTGGACTAATACATGGAATAGAGTCCCCTGGTATGGCCTCTCCCTGAGTTAGGAACACCTATCCCTGTGCAGTGGACTTACTACATCCCCAGGGATACCAACTGCTAAAAATAATTTCTATGACAGTATAAGAAAAAATTCCAGCCAATCAAACTTTTTACAGACATATTCTTACAGAATATAAAGATGGCCAAAAAGAAAAAAATGAACATTATTCAATGTATTTATTCATACATCACTACAGCTGTGCTGTTATGCAAGTTTAATCTAATTACTAGCCACATCAGTGTCCTCTAAGTTCTCCACTTTGTGTTCATGCATTACACTGTCAACCATTGACAATAACTTTTCTTGGTCCATTTCTGACAGGCAATCATCCTCCCAGGAGAGGAGTAGACAGTTTATTTCTTATATTTAAGTGACTGTCCCCCTGTGACTTACCAGTATGGAGACTGTGGGAAGCTGCTATGCCAGGTCCATTGTACTTTATACCCTGTCCTCTCACATCTTTGGGGAGCCTTGCAGGGGTGTGTGCTACACTCACTCCCAACAAAAGTTTCTGATGTGCTGATGCTAATGACACTAAAGAAGAGTTCAAACCTGGAGAAGAGCAGTCCCTGCCAGCCAGCAGCAAGAGAGAGAAGGCCCCTGCGAGAAGAATTTCCCCCTTGGCTTCTGCTGTGTCCCCTCTGTTTTAAAGAGACACAGTCAGACTCCCTGGAGTTGCCCCACAGCAGAGTTCATTCTGGGCCCTTGGAGGAGAGACTCATTAGCTCCACTGCAAAGTTTGGTGTTGTTTTATTTATACAGGCAGGTCCAATTTTAGCACTTTTTAATGGACTGTGTATGAATTTACTGATGGTTAGCAACCCTCAATACTCCTCCCGCAAGATCTGATCCTACAGACTGTCCTGCTCCCACAGTTAGGGTTACCAGGTGTCCAGTTTTCACCAGGACTGTCTGTTATTTGACTCCCACATCCTGTAAAAAAACCAGAAAATACCGGACATGTGAAATGTTTGGTATTTCCTGTTTCCCTTGGATGGAAGCCTGGCAGGGACAATTTTCCCCTGCCGTGTCTGGCGGGGGTAGGGGAGTGAGGAGCAGGGGGCCATTTAAAGGTGCAGCACCCTTTTTTTCTCAACAACTTTGGTCTCCCCCCCTTTGTTTTCTCAAAAGAATTTTTTCCCAGTGTTTTGTTGTTGTTGGGGTTTTTTTTTGGGGGGGAGGGGAAGTTTTGGTATTTTTTGTTTAACCATCTAGCAACCCTACCCACAATGGGCTCTGTGCAGGCCTAACCCTGAGCACTCACAGTCAATAATGTTCCATGCAGGGATTTGCTTATTACAGGATCTCCTCCTATAAAAGAGCTGTGTTGGTTTTAGTCTCTCTACTTCAGAAACAAAGCCAATGAAAAGCAACTATAAAGACACTTTGTAAGGCTGTGTTTGTAGCACATAAATCATATTAGCATTTATTCCAAAAGAGTAACTGAGTCCTCAAAATGTTTAAGGAAAATCTGACAGCAGTTTAAAAGTTTTTGTTTGAAATGATGCTAATAGCTCTCCTCATAGGTTTTGCTTATAAATAACCTTGACTTCAAGTGCCTTATGGTAAGTGGTGTGGATTTTTTGTTTTGCTTCTGGTTATCCAATTGCGTAAAACATATGGCAGTAGAAAAGCTTTTCTCAACCCCTCTGTTTTAAAGAGACACAGTCAGGTTAAAAGCTGAATAGCAGTGCTGAAAAACAGACAAACACAATAATCCATTGTGCTCTTTAGGTACAGTTGCAGAGATATTTTAAGTTATGGGTTTTTTCTGCTTGTATTTTACATTACACATCTTCAACTTTTACCCCCCATCTCAAGATCAGAAGTAAAACATGTTGCAACAGTGTGTAACAGAGTTTTGCAATATAGGTAGGCTTTGATTTGCAAAAATGTAATAGAAACTCAACAATTTCGGGCCATAGCCTTACAAATATATTTGTGGAGGCATCCCTTGCACCCCTATGGATCCAAGTGCAGGATCTGGGCTTTAAGCTATTTTGGAACATGACACTGCAGTCATCTTTGCTTAGGAATAGGTATCTTCTGTAGTAGCCAATCTCCAAAATATCAATCAGTGAAGTAATGGAATAAGTCACTATCAAAGATAAGCGGCATCTCACTGAACAAACCACTTTAGTGAAGGCAGTGAAGGCATTTTGCTACCAAAGGGCTTGTATCCACTTACCTCAAGATCAACACTGCAGAGATCGATCTCCTGTGGTTCAATTTAATGGGTCTATGGAGGAAGCACTAAATCCACTGCTGACTGTGTCCCTTTCAACTCTGGTACTTCACCAGGTCACGAGGAGTAAGAGAAGTTGGCATGAGAGTGTCTCTCTTTGACTTCCTGCAGTGGGGATGAAAATTCAACCTAAGATACGCAACTTCAGCTACAAGAATAACACATTCTCAGAACTGTAGTTGTGTATCTTGGGTCAACTTTCTCCCCTAGTATAGACCTGACCAAAGATGTGTGAAAATATGAGAATCCAGTCCTTTGTGACAAGAGAAAAGCTTAGGATCATAATGTGACACTATAGTTCCCATAATTCTAGATAGGAAATCCTTACTCATGCTAAGTACTGTAGTGCTTTACATAACTAGTGATCTTAACTTCATTGGGCCTGCTTGTGTAAAAAGCTACTACCCAGTATATGTAAGGGTGGTGGAATATTCTGGCTTTTAATTATTTGATAGCATAACCTTTGGTAACCTTTTAACTTCACATGCAAAAAATTATCTTACCGCCATGCTTGAATCCTTGCCTAAAATAGTTAACTAACTATTTGTATTATGCTACTGTGACTACTATTCTGTTCAGCGGTATTGGAGAATGACAATTATCATCCTGACTGGATTATTTATTTAAAGGAATATTACTTCTCCACCTCATTAGAATTACAAATTTTACTGCTACAGGCTATTTATAACTTGTTTACTAAACTGCAGACTGTGGTACAAAAGGTGAATGATCCAGTACTTAACAGTTTGGAACCAGAGAAAAAAGCCAGCTGAAGTCAGTGGACAGACTCCTATTGACTTCTGTGGATTTTGGGTCAGGCTTTATTTGAAGTAGTTGTCATATTGCAGTCTGATTCTGCAATTGTTTAGGCACCTGTGTCAAGTTACTGTTGATTTTTTGTGCTAAAAGCCTCAATTTCCCTGCTGTTTTCCATTCATTTCACAGGGCAGTCCATATGATTTTATCTCACTGAGCTCACCGCTATAGTAAATTGTATGAGGCAATTGCTAATGCAGTATTGACAAGCTCAAAAATTCAAAAATATGAATCAACCCTCCAAAAATCAAAAGATTGCCTTAAAATTGTGCAATCTAAAATATAACAAATTGAGGGTTCTTTTTATTTTCTTTCTGTTTTTGAACCTTCCATATTCACATTACAAACTTTTCCCTAAAATCACGAGAGATAGAAACTTGCATTCCTAAAAAAATCAAAGCTAAAACGTTCATATAATTCCATGATTCCAGGCACTGAAGCCTTTAAGAAAAAGGCCAGAATTCATAAGGGATGGCAATGAATGCAGTGAATCAGATAAACATTGTCATATGGGTTGTGTGACCAGTAGTGGAAACATGAGTTCAATATCATCTATGATGCTGCAGCAATTTGGCAGTTTTGAAATGACCACTTTACTCTGGTGCATGCACATCTGGATTTATGTTTAACTTTTAAATATTGTATTCTAGCCCATCTATCTGTGTTACTTTCAAAGATGCCTGTAAACCATGGCATATCCTTGTCTATGTTTTTCTGCCTTAGTGCTGGCCCCATTCTAATAGCTGGCCACCAATAGCTGAGTCAGAGCTATTCCAGAGCATAGGCAAGAAAGGCTTGGGGTTATTTTAATTGAGATGCTCACCTATTAGAGTTCAATAGCAATATTCTTGAGAAGTAGCCCTTCCTGTTGATATACTGGGCTGCTTGATGACTTGGTGCATGGACTGGTATGTGGGTTCCATCGGTAGTTCCCCTGCAATTCAGGACCCCCAGGATGGCAAATCCTGCTATGATTGGGTCCAGGTCTCCCAGGCGGATAACCCTATGCAGGTTGTCTCCTCACAACCTGCAGAAGGAAACAGACACACAAAACAGAAAATAAGGGAGAATGCGTGAGCCCTTGGGAGGTGCCTGTTGCCCTCTCCCCTCCTCCACCTCAGACACCTCAGGAGCCACCCCCTATGAGGCTGCCCCTCCATCAGAAGGATTGGGTGAGGATGGGACGGCACAACCCCTTAGGGATGGGGTTTCACCTCCCACCACCACTAATTTTCCAGGACTACCCCCGCCCTCCCCCCCGCGCAAAGGGACTGCAGCCCAAGATGCCTTACCTCCATGAGGAGGGCCCACCAACACCGACTGGTAGCTGTCTGGGATGGCGAGCTTCCAGATGGCGATGGCGACCTGCTTGTCCAGGGGAAGGCAGGCCACTGGTGGGTGTCCTGTCATCAGAGGGCAGGGGCGAGCCAGGCACACAGCTCCAAAAAGGTGGCCTTCTGCATGCGGAAGTTTTGGAGCCATTGCTGGTCATCCCACCGCTCCATCACCAGCTGGTCCCACCAGTTGGAACTGGTGTCCAGCCTCCAAAAGTGTTTCTCCACTGTGGGACAGTTGCGTGTGTCTCAGCTAGGCTTAAGCAACAGCACCCGGAAGCAACTAGTGACCTAATGCTCTTCCTCAAGTGGTTCCAGGTGATCTTATATGCAAGATAGCGTCCAATCAGTGTGGATGCTCTCTTCCAAAAAAGCAAATCACTTTTTTGATGCACTTTTGCTGTGTTCATGCTCCCTTTCGAAAGAAGTTTTCCAGAAAGCTATTATAGAGCTTCCACACTTAATGCTGTACATGAGTATCCAAAAGAGAAAATGGGAGGATCTAATGATGATTGATTTGGTTGTATCAGAGTTATTACTACAGCTGATAAGGAATTTTACATCAATGTTTGTTTGTCAGAACATATAGTTTCCACAAAATCAATTTTTTAAAAGTCTATGTCTACACTTGCACTTGCTCAGCAAAACTTTTGTCATTCACGGGTACTTAATCCACCACCTGCAGGGAACGACAAGGGTTTGCCATGGTAAATGCACATGTGAATGCTGCTTTGTCAGCAGGACCACTCTCTTGTCAATGGAGAGAAACCACTTGTGAGGGAAATGTAGGGAAATATTTTGCTGGCAAAAGTGCCAACAAAAAACATTCACAGGTGCTGACTTTTACCTTTGTCGCTAAAAGTTGCATAGTGTAGACATGCTCTAATTTTCCACCCAGTACTAGTGATTAGTGTTGGATGGTGCAAAGTGAAAAGGTTAGTAACATTCTGGGGGCATAATGGTGACTGAGCAAAAGAGGTGTTACTGAAGAGGCTGCCTCTCTAAGTATGGCCCATGGGAAGCTGAGCTAGTACTATGGCTTTTGTAGTCTATATATGCAGTGCCATACATTATTGGACTCTGCTTGTGACCATCTAATCATGGGAGAATATGGGACTTCCTTTCCCTCAATAAATTAGAACTTTTGAAGGCAGTGTTGGGGATACAGGAAAGAGGAGAATAACCACAAGTACATTTTTGAAGCAGTCTGAAAGAGAAATTAACTTAATTCAGGATTTAAACTTATTCACTGATTTAAAAACAAAAAAACCCTCCAAGAATTATAGAAGAACAGCACAGTGAAGAATTTCTGGCATTTAGGTTATGAACAGTTTGTCTACAGCAATGTGTACACCTAAGGAATCAGTCATAAATAAAAAAAACCTGATCATACATGGGAAGAAATATTGGAAGAAAGAGCATTAGATAATCAATATTGTGTAGAATACAGGCCAGGAAAGAGAGTTGGTTACTTTTCATGTATGTTATGTATACTTCCTTTCTTTCCTAGTTTCTTCACTTAACTTTGGCAAAGAACACGGCTACTAGCATACCTAGATGAATACCCTGCACCCATAGAAAGCCACACTGCTTCTGTGGAGCTTGATATAGAACTAAGGACATGTTCTGCTACATCCTCACTAACACCTGCACAGATCACATTACAGGAGAGGGGCAGCTTTTGTCTTCACTTTAGAAAAAAAAGAGAGAGAGAAAAAGTGCGTCTAAAACTAAATAAGTTTTGTCGGGGAAACTAATGTTGACATGCAGAAGTCACACACAAAAAAGCTTCCAAAGTGTGTTTGCACTTGTTCCCTCTATCAACAGATTGTGTCCATATCTAAACTCTCCTTTTGACAGCACGAGCAATGCACTGTAGGTATGTATCCCACACTGCATGGTGACACTATCTGTCACTAGGTGGTGTGGTATCAGAACAGAGCACAGGGCACCTTAGAACTGAGCAAAACATGCAGTCAGGCTCTGTTTTGTTCTAGGGCTTCTGGTGTCCACTGGTGCCCTTTTCCCAAGCACCAGTCTCTGCTGTGTATTTCTGCAGTGAGAAACAATGGATCCTCACTTCTTTGGCATGCTCTGTTAACTGTCATTAGGATCTCATGCATGGCAGCGGAGTTCATCTTGAAGTTACTGACAGAGGAAGAAGACTCAGAGGAACTTGACATTGTGCATGATATGGACAGTGACAACCCATCATTGTATTTGGCACTCAGAGCAGTTGTGCAAGGTAGACCAGGGGTTGGCAATCTATGACTCACGAGGGAGTCAAATATGGCTCTCTGCACAGAGTGTACATGCCCCACTGCATAGAGTGCACACGGCCCAGGGAGGATATTGAGGAAGGCCTATGGACCCAGAAGCTGTACATGGCCTTTAACATTGTCAATCCAATGAAGAGAGAGAGACAGAGACCCCGATAGAGGATCTAGCAATGGGACCCCCCGGGGGTGCCCTCTGCTTAGATCGCCTGGCCAGCGAGCCGGTTCCAGATGCCAACAGCTTGAACCTCGGCATGAGCTCCTTCTGGTGCTCGGCCTGCATTTCATCCGACTGTGAGTGTGGTTGCGGATGGTGAGAGTGAGTGTCCCCTTTCTGTTCCTTCCAGAATAGGTTAAGGCAATTGGAGCAATTTGTGCTCGTTACCCCATGGTCCCAATCCTTGTTAGGCCAATTTAGTTGCACGCTTGCAACAGTTTTCAGAGAACTATCCATAATGACTCCAAGATCCCTCTCTTGAGTGGTAACAGCTAATTTAGTTCCTATCATTTTGTACATAAAGTTGGGACTATGTCTTCGATATGCATTACTTTGCATTTATCATCATTAAAATTCATCTGCCATTTTGTTGCTCAGTCACCTAAGTGGAAGATGGAAGTTTTGTTGGATCCTTTTGAAGCTCTTCACAATCTGCTTTGGACTTAACTATCTTGAGCAGTTTAGTATAATTTGCAAATTTTGTCACCTCACTGTTTACCTCATTCTCCAGATCACTTATGAATATTTTGAACAGGATTGGTCCCAGTTTAGACCTCTGCAGGGCACTAGTAGTTACATCCCTCCATTCTGAAAACTGACCATTCATTCCTACCTTTTGTTTCCTATCTTTTAACCAGTTACACTGCTCTAAAGCCAAAATGCTTCTGAAATAAATGTAGTCAAACTTTACT
>JANRFK010004893.1:14272085-14291619 GCA_030068395.1 Apalone spinifera | reverse complement strand
CAAATTCAAGCAGCCAGTGTAGACAGCTGGCAAGTTTTTGCCAGTCTAGATGCAACCCAGAGGGCAAGCTGTTTGAAAGAGGTTTTAAAACATGGTCCATGCTGAGAACCAAGCTATATTTAAAACTATTTTCAAAACGCATGCTCAACCTAGTCTTGAACAAATTTGCAAAGATGTCTTTGAACAAGGTTTAGTGCTTCTCAAGTAGGTGACCAAAGTTCATAGCTGATTTAGATAGGAGCCACATTTTAATCCTTTTGTGAAACCAATTCCAAAACACAGATCTCTTTCCATACTGTAGCTACCCACACCACGTTATCACATAATCAAACCCTGTGAAACAAATATCCAAGTAATGTTGAAACTCAGCCTGTTACAGAATAAATTCCCAGCAGCTAAATGTGTTTTTATGAGCTCACCTGCTGCCAAGGTTTTTTACTCTGTCAGGAGTTGATTTACAGGAAGCACAGTAGAGCTCAAAAGATCTTGTTCTTAAAATAGCATTTTGGGATTACTATAGAAGTGCAAGTCACCATAATTATAATCACTTTCCATCATGACTTTTGACTCTTTTTAAAATCTCTTTGAATCCCTATTTTCCAAAGTCAAGGGGCTTCAGCCTGCAAGATTGTTATAAAGCTGATCAAAAGGTATTGTAAATTATTGTATGACCTCTCCTGCCATCAGCAGCAGAGGAAATGTGAAGTGAAGTGTGAAATGCATAGTTCAGGTCTCTACACTGAAACACTATCAGCCACAGCCTGTTAGAATTGCATTATGAAGGATGCATCAGAACAGATGTTGTCCAGCTGGTGATGTTGCGCAAGACCTTTTGATATACTGAGACCTATTAGGAAGAAAATAATCAAGATTAAAAACAAAACAAAACAGACGGGGCTGTTTTGGGGAAATGGCTATTAAAATAACCTTGTATTTATGTCTGTGGTTATGTGACTTACACAAGTAAGTGTCTTATTCCAGAAAATAGTTCTTGGGCCAGGATTATTCCCATAAGCACAAACTGTTCTTCTGAGTCAGCTGGGCAATTGCACTAGTGGAAAGGGATTCATGCTAGGGAAGTGCACGTGAGCAGATTCTGCTATGAAGGAAGATAGGAAACCTGCCTCCTGTCTAGACTTGGGCTTGTGCATCTTATTTTTGAGGAGTTTGGCCCATTCTGGAATTGCTGGTCAAGTGAGAGCTGCAGGTGGATTTCATCCCTGCTCTAGGATTGCTCTGTGCGGCCACAGACATGAGCAGGCCCTGAACAAGTTTCACTTCAGGGATCTTTCCTTTCTGCTAATCTGATACCAAGCAATTTGCTGCACCCAGTGATTCAGAAGAGACACTTAATCCACCCTGCACTTGTGCACACAGCACAACTTTGCTCCAATTATTCATTCCACAGTGTCTTTGGCAAGTCATATCCTGGTTTACCTTGTTTTTATTTGCACTTGGATTCCCTCCAAGCTCCTCCTCCTGCCACTGCTAGCAGCTGGCCAAACCCAAATTATCTAAATGACACTCCAAGGCTCTTGTCACTTCTGCATTTGCCTAGAACACTATTTCCTCTAAGGAGGCTGAGTGAGCCTTTGGCTGTTATTGCAAGTTGTCTTACTACTTGGTTAATGAGTTGACTCATGATTAGTCATTTCCCATTTGCTAATGCAAAAAAAAAAATCTTGGTTCACAGATCTTATATTTAATTATATTTTTTAAATTTTGCTTGATGTGGTAAGAGGACACAAATCTTTCATTTCTAGGCTGCTGGTTGAAACCCTGCATCATCTCTGATGAATATGATTCCAATATGTAACTGTTATACATCTAGTCTGTTGCCCTTACCTGTGCATGACTGTTCTCCATATACCTGACCAATCTCATTTTAACTGTCCTAGATGATGGGGATTCTTCTACTTTTCTTGGGAAGCTGTTTCCCAGTCTAACAAATTTAATTCACAGAAAGAGATTTTCCTGCTCAGCATCTTTTCTTTTTCTGTCCAGTTTATACCATTGCTCCTAGTTATCTCTCTCTCTCTATAAAAAACCATTTCTTGTAGGTCAACAGAGTGATGTCATCATGCCACGCTGAATCCCACAGCCACTCCCTCTGTCCTCAGACACCCTGCCTCCTCCCTTCCTCCTTCCAAAGTACTCTGGTGGGCCACATCTGCTTGCCCTCTCCCCTTGTGGGGGGTGGGGGACCTGAAGCCGCAAGCCCTCCCCGCTTGTCAGGGGGGCCTGGAGCCATGTGCCCTCCTCCCTCATGGGGGTTTCCTCTCCCTCCCCTCTTCAGGAAACCAGCATTGGGTTAGTGACAGGAGGGTTAGTGAGCATAACGAGCAGTGGTGGTCATAGCCCTAGACCCTTTTTATTATGCTAAATTCCTCTCCATTCCTAGTATGTGGTCCCTTCAAGTAATTTAACAATTATTGCTGTTAATAATTACATGGTAAGCTCTTTGGGGGTAGAGAACTTCTTTTTGTTGTGTACTTGTATATCACCTAGCACAGCAGGGTCTTGATCCATGTAATACAAATAATAAATAATAATGACCCTGCTCTTCACTGTCAGTTAGCTAAGCTGCCCAAATTGTGGATTCCCAGTTCATGAGAATTGGTGTAGTGCCAGGCCGCAGATGGAGGAAAGAGGGCAAAGAGGCAGTTGCCCTGGTGGCCTGGTGATTGAAAAGGGCCTGAGGCTCCTGGCCATAGCTACCACAGCTATGGCAGCGGCCGGAGCTTATGGCCCTATGAAATTGCTGCTGAAGCACCTGGACATGTGGTCTTGGCAGTGAAGACTGGTTGGTGGGGAGGTTAGCATCCAGCCTATTCCTTCTGCCCAAAGACCTGCCCATTATGGGAGAGCATGGAGCCTGCCCCCTTTCCTTTCCCAGGGGCCCAGCATTTCTCTCCTCAGCCCTGGTATAGTGACATTTAATTCAGCTTTGCCAATTTATACCGGGGGATGAGCTGAATTTGGTTCTTTTAATCTACAGGTCATTTTCTGTAGTCATTTAACATTTCTGTCTTCTCTCCTTTGAAGTCTCTTCTGTTTGTTAATCTCCTGGTAGTATTAAGGCACCTTGTAGTAATCACAGACAAACTGTTTCCTCTCTGGTCGGTATTCATTGCCTAATGGGCAGATGACCACAACATATTTGCAAATCACTGTCACAAACCATCACCTTTGTTAGCAAGCTTAGTGGAAACATTGCCAGAATTGGTCTTTTCAAGGTATGTTGAAGTTGTGGAAATACTGCTGCAGTGGGCACTTTAAATACTTAATAGAATGTGGAGAAGCTTCCACTGCCACTATCCATGTGGCATCTATTCTGTAGATAAATACAGAGACTTAATATCCAGGGCTGTGAATCTAGCACTTGTTTGTGCTAATGTCTAAAAAATAGGAACTTGTTTCCTAATTTTAAAGATTGCACATTATGAAAGCTCTTAACACACAAGTTTCCAGAGAAATGCTGTAGTATGGGACAGGAAGTATCCTGTGCCGTTCATAGATCTGCTACACATGATGTAAAATAATATTTATATTTTTTACTTAGCAGATATTTTTTGTTCTTAAATGTTATGTTGTTCTTCCTATTTTTGCTCTCTGGACTAGGTCCAGGACAGGAGGATTGTGCTATTGCAGTTTGCCTGATTTTTTAAAAAACTTATTTGGTGTTTACTTGAGCTAAAAATCAAGGCTTTCTCCAGCATTGTGGGCAGGGAGTACTCCAGCCTGCCTGGACTCGAGCAGCTTCCTGCCCACCCATGGTGCAGTGTGATGGGCCTGGCCTGGCCGGAGCAGCCCCTGCCTATGGCAGTCCCGGCCTGGATGTCCTGCTATTCTGCGGGCCGGGGCGTTGCTCTAACTCAACCAGGCTGGAGCAGCCTCCCTACCCCTCCTGTTTAAGCAGTTAACCAGTTAAACACAATGGCTACATCTAGACTGCTGACCTCTCTTGTGCAAGAAAATATGCAAATGAGGCAAAGCGGTGAATATCGCTGTGCCTCATTTGCATACTTAATGAGCCACTATTTTTACACAAGGGACTTTTGCATGGCTCCTTTTTGTGCAAAAAAATCCCTCTTGTGCAAGAGCTGTTCTGCCGCTTTTTTTCAGGTAGAACGGCTTTTGCACAAGCGGGGTTTTTTGTCCATAAGCCCCTTGTGCAAAATGTCGGCTTATTAAGTATGCAAATGAGGTATGGCGATATTCTAGCTGTAGCCAATGAGTAACCAGTTAACTGATTAAACAGGATTTTACATCCCCAATATTAGCAGAGACATCTGGGGAAGGCTGTTTAGCAATGTTTGGTGCTGTGCTTGATATTAGCATTGCCAGTATCCTGTTATTTTCACAAACAGTCAAAACTAGCACAGGAATGAAAACTGCAATAAAGAAATAAGCAACCTTTCTGAGATGTTCAGTACATCAGATTAATCAATTCTTGAGCTCAGGACGTAAGCAACACGAACTTCAGAGGATCTCTCACAGAATTCTTCAATTTCACAAACTAGTCAAAGCTGCCTAAATACAAACCAATACTATACAGACACAACACATTAGGATTGTGCTACACTAACATAATAGAAGACATAGGAGATACGGAGAAGATGGAAGAAGGTGACAAAAGTAAGGTATGGTTAGGTAGAATGGAGATCTGGTATTCTTCTCATCTTTTTTTTTATCTAAACCTATTTAGAGAAAAGTCCAGGTAACTTCACATTCATATAACTGATATCTATAGCATTGCACTATTATTTTTTTTAGCCTAGGGATGTCACCAATTAGGATGTGTCTAGACTATATGGCCCCGTCGACGTTTCACGAGGCATAAAGGATCTGACGACAAAGGGTTCTGGGGTCAGCTGATCCCTGTCTAGACTACCGCGCTGTGCCGACAAACAGCTGATCGGCCCAGCGCAGCGACCATTTTGATGTGAATGAAGCATAGATTATTTAAATTGCCACTTCATTTCCCTTTGACAAGTACACTCATCTACATGGCTCCATTGACGGAGTCAATAGTCTAGACATACCCTTACTGATTAAGTGTTGGTCTGGCTGGGTTGGAGCAATCCCCTGCACACATCACAGGCGGACGGTGCTTCATCCTGGCCAGGCCCACTCTGCCATTGGCAGAGGCGGTTGAGCCCGGCTGGAGCAGGCTCGTGGTGTGGTGGACCCAGTCTGACTGGAGCAGCTCCCTGCTGTACTGTACCACACCATAGGTGGGGTGCACTCTAGCCCAGCCAGAGGCCTCTCCCCCTCCCCAAAGGTCTGGCCAGAATGAAGTAGCACCTTTCCTGTGGAATCCGATTTAAATGGTTAATCAGTTAAATGCAACATTTAGCTGGTTAACTGATTAAATGGAATTTTACATCCCTAACATAGCCTGAGAGCCATAGAAGTAGTTTTAACATTAAGTAATATCTTGGAATTTGTTATGGGCTGTGATAAAGCCCCTTCCAACACTTCCACAAAGAGCTCCAGATTAACAGAATTCCGTGCCTTTAACAAAGTATTTATAATGGACAGGGACGTGGGGAGTTTGAATTATTTTGAATTTAGGCTGTGTTCACCTACTGATATGTTAGCACGTATTTTAGCTATAAATATTGCCACTCTGCTGCAGTCATACCATCGCGCTGCATTAATGTTAAAAAAAGCAAGAAAGCAAAGTCATCACAATTTGGAAATGCACAGCCAATTCTTTCAAATGACATGTTTGTTCCCAATTTGCAAGTTTGGGTGCCCCACATAAGCATTTTTGCATAATGGTGCTCCAGCAATTTAAAGGGCCTAGGTCTCCAGCTGCTGCCACTGCCACAGCAGCAGTGGCAGCTGCTGGGAGCACGGGGTCCTTTTGAATTGCCAGGCGCTGGGGTAACTGCTGTCTCCTTCTCCCCTCCATTAGTGGGCCTATTTACATCTTTTGTTTTTCACAACTTTCACTTAAGTTTTCAACCCAGGTAAACTGCATTATTTATCCAGCACTTTCATCTTCATGCTCTAGATTGCATTGCAACAGAGTCAACTACATGCTACCACAGCTGCTGCACTTGCAGATGGTAAAGTTCCCTCTAAAATGATTATTAGTAAAAGCAAAATTACTGTGGATGGGGGATGATATGGAATCAAATGCCACTGAAGAAGAGTCCTAATTCAATAAATCATGTAGGCTGCTACAGCCCAGGATAAAAATATATGAACAGCAACATCTAAGATCTGTTCCAAAACCTCTTGAAATGAATGGAAGTTGTTGACTTCAAGAGGTCTGGACTAGACCCTTAGTGAGGAGTGGGTAAAATCAGGCCCAGGGGTCAGACCTGACCCTCCAAGCATTTCTCTCTTGCCTACCTCGCTGATTAGCAGAGATGGCATTGTTACAGCTGGCATTGTTCAGTTGCCCCTCCCCTGACCTGGTTCTGTCCTGCAGCCCAACTGCTCCCAGGACTCTCCTACTAGCTGTGCAGAGTGGGAGGGGAGGGCAAAGAAGAGATAAGGGAAGTCAGAGGTGAGCGCTACAGTCAAGGTGTTGCCCTGCCCCAGTGCCTCATCTCTGCAGAGCAGGGGTCAGGGACAGGGAGACGCACAGTCAGCAGAGCTATAACAATCTGAAGTGTGGATGGTAAGTGACTCAGAGGAGTGCAGAGTGGGGTGCGGGAGACAATAGAGCAGGACAGGTTTCCCTTAAAGTGATGGCACATGGCTTCTCCCAGAAGCTTACCCAGCAGCAACCAGCTCTCTGTGTCACTGTCACACATCCTCAGTCTGTGCCACACACACAGTCACTGTCACATACACACTGCAACCACACTCAAACTATGTCACAAAATCTGTCGCACAAAATGTCTCTTTCACACTCACATACTCTCTTTGTCTCTCTCTGTAGCCTCCAGCCCAACCCTTTCTGCCCAAGCCCCACCTCTTCTGGGGACCTGGAGCAGGCCTGTGGCCATGTACCAAAATTTGTGAAGTTACCCCCCTGAAAAAAATTATTCCCCCCACCCTTAGTAAATAAAAAAAATGTGCAAATGGTTTGTCATAAAACTTTTATGAAGCACTGGAATGGGTTACCTAGGGAGGTGGTGGAATCTCCATCCCTAGAGGTTTTTAAGTCTTGGCTTGATAAAGCCCTGGCTGGGTTGATTTAGTTGGGATTGGTCCTGCCTGGAGCAGGGGTTTGGACTCAATGACTTCCTGAGGTCTCTTCTAGCCCTGGGACTCTATGATTCTGTTATTTTGATTTTAGGTCAGTTCTGAGTTACACTAGGACTTGAAGGATGCTTTCAGCATGCCTTGGACCTGATCCAAAGCACATTGAAGTTAATTGAAGCACAAGCTTGTTAATTCCTACCTTTAGGTGCAGAAGTCCAAGTCACAATGCTCCTCATCTCAGCCTAGTGCCACTGAAAGGGTTAATCCTTGCTTGCCTCAAAGAGCTTTTTTAAAGAAAGCATTCAGTACAGTTCTTTGCCTCCCTCATTAGCTCCTTTTTTCACGTCCTTTCATTTAATTATTTTGCTTTTCCTTTGACGTCTGTGGATGTCTAAGAAACATACCAGCTAAATAAACAACCAACTCCACTCACAAGTGCATTTTCCATATAGGTCAGTTGATTTTCCAAGCCCTATAAATATTAGATTAGCTGTGGGTCGTCTGAAAACCTGAAGTTAGGATCAGATCCAAGAATCCACATAACTTTGGTCAGTTCTAAATATGTAGTGCAGAAATGGAGCAAAATATTCAGTTAAAATACAAAGCCTGGCTTGGAAAAATGAGCTAATTGACAGGAATAAGTATTTATCTCAATCAGGAAAATTTTAATGGACTATGCTATAACTGTTGCCCATGTGTACTTTGTAGTTTATGTATTCTTTGGTTTTAATGAAGATTTTCAGGAGAAATTGTCTACTTGTGCATCTTAAAGAAATAACTCAAGACACAGCCATGCTATCTTCCCCCAGGTTTGGATGTTGGTCAACCATCACCTCCCATTTAGGGAGCTCAGGGGTAGTGTTGAAGAGTGACTCTACAAAACTGCATGGACCTCACTTTTTATTACACGTTTCTAAAGGTATTGACCACAAATTTTGGCACAGAATCTCCTAAAAAATTTCAGTTGCTCTAAGGTCAAGAATTGAACATTCTTTTTCTTGGCATGGTAACATCTGGAATTAGGTCCCTACACATTTGTTCATGTGTGTTTGTAGTTCACATACACTATGAGGAGTCAAGTAATGTGCTTGTTAAATTTCTCCAACCAAAATAAAGATAAGATTGGGTGGGTTTCTCTGATAGAATTTGCTCCCTCTGTGGTACTGTTAAGTCATTTCTCACAAGAGCAATTTACCTATGTAGCTCATAAAAATACTTCTGAAGGGTGACATTTTATGTTATAGCCAAGTCATAGGTATTTTTCTTAAATGTGAGGATGTCTGTGGATTCCCCCACCTCTGAAAGCTCCTTTATAAACCCATCATTGCCCCATAACAGCAAATGGCATGAATGTAACAATGTGGTATGTTATTATACTCACTATATTTTTCAGCAACTTAGTATGGCAAAACTGCTCAATACAAGTTTGTTTGACAAGTGGTGCTGCTGCCTTCTTTGGTTGTGTATGGGAACAAGGATCATGTAACTGTATAATGTCTCCTTCATAGTTCTGAGCAGGACTTAAAACAACCACAGGAAGAATTGCCCTTGACAGTCCTTCCCTGCATGCTGGGTGTTTAGCTGAATGCTTTGTAGATAGTGTATTCATACCGAACAGCAAACTAAGTACCCACTACTCTAATATAAACTACTATTGTTATCCAGCCCCATGCTTAAACCTGTCTGTGCTGTTGTAATCAGGTAAGATTGTATAAGACAAGAAGCAATGAATAAGCAGGTTCTCCCTGTGAGGACTGAGACTCCATTAATGTCTGGGGTATGGAGGAGGGACTATTTGTCTTCTCTCACACAGGCTGGAACCTGGTTATCTGTCTCCTTGTGCTAGTCTAGGCAGTGAGTAGCAGTAAACTGCAGAAAGCTGCCTAGGGGGCATTGTCTTTCAAGTCCCTACTATTCCAGGGTGCTCTCACCCTTGATCTGCCCAGCCTGGAGCTGCTAGCCATTTCACAGATGCTCCAAAGCCATTTTTTCTCTCCTAGACAATTGGAGAAGAAGTTGTGTGCAGTGGCAGTTTTTATTTGTAAGTTGGAGCATTGCTCGAGGACCTACTTGTGAAAGGAGCAGTATCTGTTGTCCTTGGCTACTGATATAAAAGTGCAAACTGCAAGTATTATTGTAAGGATGCCTGGAAAGCAAAACAAAAGTCTCCCAACACACTTTTCAAGCATTAAAAGAATAAATAAAATGTCTATATCTCAAAAGCTTTGAGGATGGTAATGACTACTTCCCAGAATGCTCTTTGCCATAATTTACAAATGTCCACATTGCTCTTTAGCTGCTGGGGCTGTTCTGGGAACTGTGGAATAGTATTTTTGGATTCCCATCTGGTACAGCAGCAGTTGGAGAGAGGGTGTGCATGCATGAGAGATCCAACTATTTCACCAAAACGGTTTCGTAATGTGAGTGTGCTCACCTATTGTAAGCACAGTGTTAGCAGTGCTCAATTTACCTATTGCAGAAAGACCCTTATCAGAGGCATGACATTACTCTGTTTCATTTGCTACCCACAAAGCCTATTCTGTGTACTATAAGGAATTGGCTGTTCCAAGCATCCATGAGGATGATATTGGTCTACCTGACCCTCCTGCATCTCTCCTGAATAAACTTTTAAATGAGAACAGAGGGTGATACCTGTTAGTGCAAACATTTCTATGTGGGAAACAAAACTGATTGTCAGATCCTCAGCTGGTATAAACCAGGGTAGCTCTGTTAAAACTGCATGGAATCACACCAGCTGAGGATGTGACCTGGGACACAGATACATATTTCTGAGATTATTTTGTCCCTAGTCTTTCCCCACACTTTGCTATAGTGAAAAGCAGCTGTCATCATCCAAATCTGTTTTTCTCCAATTATTAACAAGCTTGCTGTATAGTAAAAATCCATTGGGCCTGACCTTCACCTGTTCATTTTACACTGCTTCAAGTCCTTTGATCAGTGGTTAACAGTGGTGGGAGAGAACTGGACCACATACGTCCCAGATTTAAATGTGGGACTTCAAATGTGGGACCATCTCTTCAAAACCTCCACTTCTTGGGGTAGGCAAAGTGTGTGTAGATGTTCAAACTGTTGAAGCCATCACACAGTGATGTTTGGAATAGCACAATTGTGTCCCAGGAACACACTGGAACTAACGAGAAAACTAAAAAGGACCTTGAGTGACACAAGGGAAATTTTTACTGAATTGGCTTTAATTTCTGTTTAAACTGGCAATTAATCAGTTTTGTTTCCCACACAGAAATGTTTGCACTGACAGGTATCACCCGCTCTTCTCTTTTAGAAGTTTATTCAGAAGAGATGCAGGAGGGTCATGTAGGCCAATATCATACTCATGGATGCTTGGAACAGCCAGTTCCTTACAGTACACAGAATAGGCTTTGTGGGTAGCAAATGAAACAGAATAATGTCATGCCTCTGATAAGGGTCTTTCTGCAATAGGTAAATTGAGCACTGCTAAAACTGTGCTTACAATAGGTGAGAGTCTTGCACAGTATCTGCAGCAGTCTGAGGAAAGAAGGTTGGAAATACAAGATTTAAGTGTATCAGAGACATCAAATATATTTTAGGCCCACCTTAATCATAATTGTAGGAAATTATGACCTGAAGATTATTTTCTCACACCATTAGAACTCCACAGACCAGAATTGTTCTTGTATATATGAGATAAATATTACACTCTAGGACTTTGGCAATACTAGAAAAAATGAGTACTCATTTGACAACAGTACAACTGTATTGCTGCTAGCTACAATGTAAACAGTGGCCTAACCAGAGCTGATGTGTTTTTATCTCTGAGCAGGTTTTCATGATCTGAGGGTCACATCCCTTAGGCCTTGTCTGAAGTAGCAGACTTGCAGCTGTCCTGTTTCTATAAATGTGGGTACTAATTTTTCAAGTGCATACTCATCTGACATGGAGGAATAATGCTGTTGCCTATCTCTTTCAGCCCCAACAAGTAAAGGTGTGATTCATTTAAAAAAATGGAAACATAGAAAAAAGTAACCAGTCTAATTGGCAAATCCATCTGTGAGATTTATGTAACCATGTCCAGTAATATATGTTCCTCATTTGTAGGGAATGTTGCCTACCAGTTGTTTTAGTTAGGGTTGGTGGGAGGAGGATTACTTTCCTATTTGTGTATTTTATTCCTTCACTAATTTTTAAGTTTTTCTTGGTCCTTCAAACTATGGAAGGCTTTTCTTTGTATTAACTGAACTTGCATACCTGGTTTTTTTTCCTGTTTTGGGGATTCTGCCAGTTCTTATTCTAATAGCTTCATGCCAGTCTTATCAAGTGCTAGGAGTTAAGCTTCTACTAGTAATGGAAAGGTCAACATAACATACCACCCATTCCCATTATGCTATCCCCGGACTATCTGTTCATTGCTGGATAGTGTCTTTTTTAATATGTGGAGTATGGGTAAGACAAATTATTAGGAAGCAGAAAAAATACTGACAGAGAAATCTTATATCAAAATAATTTATTATTAAAAAATGTAAAGACAACTTCCCTGAAGTTTCGCTGTCTTCAAGACAGAATTTGAGACATTTGTGGCATAAATGGACATGTTCAACACAGCCTTAGTCTACACAACATAATATTATACAGCTCCTGTTTGCTTATGGGCCAAATTCTGCCCTTACTCTCACTGTATGAAACACCACTGACAGAATTTGGCCCTATATAGTTAGCTACTCAACATCCTCTGCTCCAAAGAGTTATAATGCATGCTTCTTTATTTCTTTTCATTATACAGCAACAGTGTCTAATGTCACATGGAAGACTGATGTATCTATTTGTAGCTAGGAAATCTTTACTTAACTGAACCAGTATTAAGAACTAAGGGAGTAAAGATAACACACCACCAATTGTTTTGGGAAAAAATGCAATAAATTATTCAAAGATGGTCCAAACTCCCAGAAATATTTGATCAAACTTTTCTGACCAACAGTAACAATGCTTCCAATGTGACATAAGGAGTCTGACAAGACACAATGTTTTAATAATGCATGGAAATACCTTCTCTCTGCATTGTTTACTGATGGAAAATGCCTCACTGGATATTGGCCAGCAGCCTTTCCTGGTTCCTTCTCCTAGACTTCTAACAACATCACTGTTTATCACAATTCTAAACCATCAGAGGTAATATTTCTGTTCATTTTTTCTCATTACATCTGGCAAACCTTCTGTATATTCAGGATTTCAGTCTTTGAGGTTATGGAGCTGCCAGGACACATGGCCTTCTTCCTTAGCAGGTTAAATAGAGTTCTTCACTTCACTGTTCTCTAGAGTTCATGTCCCTTGAGGCTCCCCAGTAATCTTTGACTTTTTACACAGTTCCTGATAGAATTCAGACTCTAAAAATCGTGGATATGCATTATTCTCCATCAAGCTGTAGACTCGCTTCTGTGCAGCATTGAAACAGGTGTGTGTAGCTTCTTGGATATTCTGGGCAATCATGTTCTTGGTTTGGAAGTCTATGTTTATCTGAAATAGAATGTAGGAATGTATTGATGAATGTTCAACTCAAGCAAATGCCATAGACAAGCCAGATAAGAATGAGATGCCATAAGACTAAGGGCCTGATACAGAAACTTTAAGGCAAAGCTCCCAGTGAAGTTTCCGAAGACTGCTTTCTTCATGAGGGTTGCAAGATCAGGTCCCTACTTTTGTAATGAGGAACATTTCCTGTAATGTATTGCACTATAGGGCAACTGAAAAGACTTAAATGATGACAATCATATTTCAGTGCTGATGTCTTTAGATACACTGTGAACTTTTGATGCTGTACCCAGGCTGAGGGTCTAACTCAGAATCTCTGTGAAAACTCTGCTGGCTCAGTTTTCCAACCTGAGTACTGATATGAATACATTATTGTACCAAGGTAATATTTGGATGTTAATAATCAGTATTCAGGGGCATAAATGCAGTTTGGCAACAAAATCTTAAAACAATGAATGTGATGAAAGCCTGGAAGTGGTCATTAAAACTGAGTTCTCAGAGCTAGCAGCAATGGGGTTTTTAAATAGTTTTTTTTTTTTTACCTCTTTGGGAGCTTCTTTTTCAATGAAATCACTGTAGATTTTTTTAGCCTTGGATGTCCGCTTTTGAGGTGACTTGATTTTCCTGAAGTCTTCACAGGCCAGCCAGAAATCGATGTTCTCCTCACAGAACTCTGATTTTAAAAAAGCTCGAAATGCTGCAAGGCCATCTGGAGAAAAAGAAAAGGAGGAAATGTATGAGCTGAAAACATTCCAAGAATCTTGCATTTAACAATAGTCCATGTATTTTCCTACCAAAAATATACCTACTCTGAGAGTTCCTATTTCTTTCAAAGGGCCAGGAACTTTACATTGTCTATGTATTCATATAAAGAACATTATTAGGCTTCAACAGTTTCCCAGGCTTCCTTTTTAAAAAAAAACAACAACTGAAGTTATTTTTGAAGGAAAAGTGCAAAAAATGAAAACCATATAAAATTGGCACACTTCCTTTAACATCCTACTAGGTTTTAAAAGACAAAAACCAAACCCCTCCATTATACAGTTTCTCTCCTGATCTGAATTCTAGTATGTTAACCTTTAGACTGCAGTAAATATTTACAACAAAGCTATAAACCTCTGGAAGACATTTGCAATGGAAAGAGTGACTCAAAGTTCATTATCAGCAAATGCTAATATTTTTTTCTTAATCAGCAATTAAGTGATTTTCTTTGCAGAGTGGCTGTAAAACCCACAGAGCCTCAAGTCCACAGTGGCTTAATGAGAATATTTTTAATAGTACTGGAAGGAGGATTTGTCTTGGAGAGAATTCCTAAGTGCAGAAAAATCTTTGATAAAGATTTTATGAAGTGGGATTTTGGATTGTTTAAAATAGAAGTGTCGGAGACCAATATCAAGCTGAATGCAGGAGGTTATTCAAAGGGCAATTTATAATCCGGATGGAAAACCATTGTGTGTTCTTATCTGAGGTAGTGTTTACTATTACAAAAACCCACAAAGACCAAAACACCTTTATATTTTTACAGTGATTTGTTATTTTTTTTCCAGACTGACTTACATTTATTAGCTAGAAGTTCATCAAAAGCTTCTGACCAAAGCTGGGCTTCTTCAGGAGAAGGTCTATATAAAAGGATGAAGAGTATAGTTAGATTGCACAGCACATTTTTCTATTCCCTTGAATGCTAAAATATTTGAAATTCATTTGAGTGAAATCTGAATATTTAATTTACCTGATGTAAGTATGTTGCTTTCCTTTTTTGTTGGACTTGGTTTTTGTAGAAGTGGAAGAGTTTTGCAGGAAGTAGCTCAACCTTGTTTTCCAATCCTTAATGCTAGAGGAGAGAGGAAGAGAGGAAAATACATTAAAATGAGAGTTAACTGAAATTATGCTTTCAGCTTTACACATTTTGACTAGTTATGGAACTGAGCTTGTAATTCATAAAGAAAATGAAAAATTGCTCTTGTAGTTGATGGTAGTTGTGCCTGCTTAATTGTGGGATCAACCCTCAAATCTTTAAGTTCTATTTCAAGAACATGGGATTCAATCTTTCTGTTTCAGACAACAGCAGTTTCCCCACTGCACTGAGGGAGCACTTGAGATCACACAGTGACTGGAAAGTGACTAATTGTAACTAAGGCATCTGTAACAGTTTCACAATCAGAGGTGTGCTGCTCTGACTAAGGACCTATGCTCTTCCCCTAGGGCCCAGTCCTGTGGTCTGTTCTCAATGGGTGTTTTAGCAGATTGAAAACTTGGGATGGGGGCCTCCCGGTGCTCAGATATTTAACCCTCTTCATTTAGACATTTAATCTCTTCTTGTTGGGTTTTTGGAAGAGACGAAAACTAGATCTGCAAGATTTAAAAACGTATTTTCAGTGCGGCAGCTAGTCTAGTTTAGGGCCATGTGGTGAATGTGGACCAGGTGAAACTAAAATCCACAAGAGCTGCAGCACAAATTGTCTCCATTAGCCTCTATGTGAAACTGGGAATTGCAGACTAATTTATCCCTTACATTTTAAATATCATGTCTTATCCAGGCAATGCAACAGAATATTCATTATAGATCTAATAATGTAAGATATTCAAGATCTGTTTTTGCTTTGGCAAGAAGCAAACTCAGTTAAATTTTAAAAGTCAAATGACAGAACCATTTAAATTCACCAATCAAATGTAAAATTGCACAGCTAACTGGGTGAATAATGAATGAGGAGAAAATGTGCTTACATTTTCACCACTCAAGCATGAACTGAAATAAACCATTTCTGCACAAACCCTACATTTTTTTTCTGAACTGACGCTGACAGTTATATTTTTTATCAAATGATCAGTTCAGCAAAAATAGGATTTTTTTTCTCATGAGTGCTTTTGAAGTGGAGATATTTTGCCATTTTAAAAAATCCGAGATGACATCAAATACATAAATTAACCCATTCTTGCACTGCTCAGGTATTGCACCCAAAGTGATTTTTAAAAAGTCAGTGCTGTCAGATTCTTACCAAATAGTGTAAACATTTTCTCCTTACTGAGATGCAAGCTCCCTATTTTGAATCACTGTTCTGAAAGCCACAGGTAGCTCTTTATATGAATTAAATCTGC
The DNA here is from genome assembly GCA_030068395.1 of Apalone spinifera. Classification (NCBI taxonomy): domain Eukaryota; kingdom Metazoa; phylum Chordata; order Testudines; family Trionychidae; genus Apalone; species Apalone spinifera. The sequence goes on along the minus strand of JANRFK010004893.1, from coordinate 14,275,833 downwards.
TATAAATACATAAACTCACATAGTTCTCTTCATCTTTCCTTTCTTCTCCTCATTTTGACAGCTGCTGGGAGTTCTCTCCATTTGTCCACAGTTGTGCTGAAGAGCAAGAAAGATTGCACTTTGCATACTTCTTCTGTTTTATCCCAGGGTCTATCGCTGATCTGCAGCAGCACCCTTTTCTTCACTCAGAAGTTGAATGTGAAGAGAAAGGCAGCCTTTCTTTATAGAAGGCAGTAGGGGAAAGGGTTGGGTTTCGGTTACGCCTCCTGAGCACACTGATTTGCTTGTGGGAAGCACACCAAAGCACACTCCCATATCACGTCCTTAAAAGGCTCTTACTCTGAGTACAGTGTTGACGCAGTATTCTCTTCTGTTTTATGCAGTCTCCACTTGCAAAAAAACCGGTCTGGTCGCTGCAGATTCTAGCAAGATGGAGAATTTTTTTTTATTTGTTGCCTGTTGCGTGTGTCTTCACAAAGCTTGAGTGCCCTGCACATTTGAAGGCAGAAGTGCAGAATCACTTTTTAGTTTATAATCCAACATGGAAAGAAACACAATAGGAATAAAGTTAAGGGTCCTAGCTGTGCTGTTTATAAATTTACCCTTACCTCCCATCCCTCTAAAGGAAAATATACCTTGAATTTCTTTTTGTGGATTAATATGTTAACAATATAATAGTGCTAACAAAATAAGATTTGTTATTACACTCTCCAGAATCTGCAAGTATTGGGACAAATACTTCCAATTGGGACAAAAATTCCAAATCTGGAATTGTCCCAACTGTTCTACAATTAATTTAAAAAAAATGCAAACTAAGATAAGCAATGTCTCATGTTTCTCATCAGCTTATGTTTGTGTCTGGGAAGGAGAAGATGTACCAGGATCATTGCTGAATCATCTGTATTCCTAGCATTATTCAGTTGGAACTAAAAGATTACTGTTCCCCTGATGCAAAAAGTTTTGCACTTGGAAATGTTTGTACAATTGGTATATGTTCTCATGCTAATACTTGCCTGGAAGTTCTTTAGGGGATCCCAGTGGCTTGGCATAGGTAGTGGCTAATTCTCTGTAGTACCGAGTGAAGGTTAGGTGACAGCATTATGTTCAGTTTAACACATTAGAAATTCATTTTTAACAAGCCCATATGCTAAAACTGTTTTTGCTTTCCAAGAAGCCAGTTCTTTTGAGTCTGCATCTTATTAAAAGAATAGAGAAGGGTTCTGAGGCCTGGTTCAGATACCCTTACAAAAGAGAGACGTGGAAAGTTGGAGTGTACAATACATGGGAGATTTTATCTCAGTGATAACTTGAAATATTTTTTTCATACTCATAAGCATGACAAAACATATATGTGTAAGCCTTGCCTGCATACTGTGGCACTCTGTCACCTACTAGTAGTGGCAAGGCCAACTACAGCTTGATGAGCCTGCTACAGCCTTCGCTCACAAACCTGGAATTTTTAGTTCACGCAGTAGAGGGCCAGGCTCTGGTATTAAGATCCAGAGGTCTCAGCTGCCATTAGCATAGGAATGAGTGCCATACATACTTAGCAGGCCTTGCCTCCATATACTTTCATAACTCAGCCATTTGCCAATAAATTGTGCATATTACTGCTAGTGCATGTACTCATTTATCTGAATGCCTCTTCCTTTAGCTAAAATTTAAGCATGTATGTGGTATCTTCTGCACTATGTTAAGCAGCAGAGGGTGAACTACTGTAAACTGTGAATGGCAAGCTAATTACAAAAGCAGCTTCTCCTCTCTTGGAATTCACACCTCCAGATCAGCTACTAGAAGTGGGCCTCATCCTCCCTGATTGGATCCACCTCGTTATCTCCAGCCTGATTCTGGCCTGCATAATTATACCTGCCTCTGGAAATTTCTACTACATGCATCTGACAAAGTGGGTCTTTGCCCACGAAAGCTTATGCTCCAACACTTCAGTTAGTCTATAAGGTGCTACAGGACTCTGCGCCGCTTTTGCAGATTCAGACTAACACGGCTACCCCTCTGATACTCGACTGCTGTAAACTAGTATTTTTCCCCCTCTACCAACATATAACACTTCTCAAACTGTAATGCTCCTTACCTATGATTATTGCAGCATGCCTCCTGCCATCTATGATATTGTTTATGTCACCAGTCACTTTAATGCACAGATGGAGAATATAGTTTAGCTTGCAAACCAGGGATGGTTTAACTCTTCTGGGAGCCTGGGGCCATTAGATTTTGTGGGGCCTCCTAAGCTCTGGGGTGGAGCGAAAATAAGGAAGGGGCTGTGGATTGAGGTAGAAAATTGGATGTGGGAGGGGGTGAAGGTTCTGACTGGGAGAGCAGGCTACATGATGGGGCTGCTGATGAGGCATTTGGGATGCAGGACGGGACTCCAGGCTGGGCTTAAGGGGTTTGGAGTGCAGGAGGGTACTCAGGGCAGGAGGTGGAGGTGCAGGGTTTGTGAGAGTGTTAGGGTGCAGGAGGGGGCTGAGTGCAGGAGGGTGGGATTGGAGCTCAGGGTCTGGATAGGAATTAGGGTGCAGGAGGGGGCTCAGGGATGGGAAAGGGGTGGGAATGTGTGGCCTCGGCAGGAGTTAGGGTGTGGGAAGGGTCTCAGGGCTGGGGCAGATGGTGGGAGTGCAGGGTCTGGATGGGATTTAGTGTGGGGGAAGGGGCTCAAGGCAGGAGGTGAGATGCAGGTTCTGGGAGGGAGTTTGGGTGTAGGAAAGGGCTCAGGGCTGGGGCAGGGCTTTGGGGTGTGGGATCTAGATGGGAGTTAGGGTACGGGAGCTAGCTCAAGGCTGGGGCAGAGTCTTGACGTGTGGAGTCTGGGAGCCAGTTTGTGTGATGGAGGGGGCTCAGAACTGGGCCAGGGGTTGTGGGTGCAGAATCTGAGTGGGATTTAGGGTGCAGGAGGAAACTCAGGGCTGGGGTAGGAAGTTAGGGGGCTAGGCACTTACCTCTGGCAGATCCCCTTTGGCAGAGATGACCACGGGTAGGACAGAAAGGGAGGGAGCAGGTGGCTCTGCACACTGCCCTGTTCTTGCCTACAAGCACTGCCCCCTGCAACTCCCACAGGGCACGATTCCGGGGGCTGAGGACAGAACCTGGAGGTGAGAGACGTGCACATACCAAGCTTCTGGCGTTTGCAGCTCCAGCCCAGCAGGGCAGGGGGCAGGGGAGGAATGGTAGCATGTAGACCCTCATTCCCCCCTCCTCCTGCTAGGCAGGGATGGATAGCGCACAGGGGCTTTAGTGGCTGCTAAGGGGGCCCACCAAAAAGATCTTTAGTTTTGGTGGCCTGGAGATCTTTATGTGGGGCCCCTTTTAGTCCAGGGCCATGGGCTGCAGCCCCTACGGCACCCTTTCTTAATTCGGCCCTGATGCAAAGATGTAACTCACTCTACCTAAAAGCTTAATATGACCTCAAGAGAGTCTAAGGACCATTTTGCATAGCTTCTAGCTTAAAAACAAAATATCAGTATTTTTGTTTTAACACATATTGGGTACGTCTACACTAGCCCCCTAGTTTGAACTAGGGAGGCTAATGAGGGTGAAATTGCAAATGAAGCATGGGATTTAAAGCGAGGAGTAACAACTAATTCGAGTTAGGGGTTTACTTTGAACTCCCTTTTCACTGCTGCGTGTAGATGCAGGCAGTTACTTCGGGCTAGTCAATTTCCAAAATGGCGACCGCCCAGGAACATGCTAATGAAACGCGGGATATTTAAATCCCGCGCTTCATTTGCAATTT
>JANRFK010004893.1:14243629-14258859 GCA_030068395.1 Apalone spinifera | reverse complement strand
CCTTTGGTCTGACCCGGTACGGCCATTCTTATGTTCTTATGTTCTTATGTATATAAATCCCAGGAACTGATTCCTGCAGGGCAGAGGCCTGTAGTTATTCTCTGGGTGATGGTCAGAGCTCAAAACATGGAATGGGGAGCTCAAAACATGGATAAAGTGCAATGTTGAATGAGTGTTGAGCTATTTAAATTGAATTGTTTACTTAACTCTTTAGGCTATATCTACACTGCAGGCTTCTTGTGCGAGAACTGTTTTCTGCAAGAGTTCTTGCATAAGAGTGTGTCCACGCTGCCATGTGCTTTTGCGCCAGAGAGTCCATGGCGATGTGATTGCTCTCTTGTGCAAGAAAGCTTTGATGGACATTTTAGCCATAGGGATTTCTTGAGCAAGAAATCCCTGTTGCTTGTCCACACTACCTTCTTGCACAAGAGCTCTTGTGCAAGAGGGCTTATTTCTTGTGGGGAGAAGAATAACTCTTGTGCAAAAAGTCCTCTTTTCTGATGCTTTACTGTAAATTTACTTGCACAAGAACATGAGTGCAGTGTAGACACTTTGCAAATTTTTTCACAAGAACAACTGTTCTTGTGCAAAAAGCCTGCATTATAGACATAGCCTTAGGCTGTGTCTAGACTGGCATGATTTTGAGGAAATACTTTTAATGGAAAAGTTTTTCTGTTAAAAATATTTCCTCAAAAGAGCGTCTAGATTGGCACGGATGCTTTTGTGCAAATAGTGCTTTTGCACAAAAGCATCCGTGGCCAGTATAGACGCGATTTTGTGCAAGAAAGCTCCAGTGGCCATTTTCGCCATTGGGGCTTTCTTACGCAAAAAATTCCTTCCCTGTCTACACTGGCCCTCTTGCACAAGAACACTTGCGCAAGAGGGCTTTTTCCCGAGTGGGAGCATCAGAGTTCTTGCGCAAGAACACTGACAATCTTACATTAGATCGTCAGTGTTCTTGCACAAATTCAAGCAGCCAGTGTAGACAGCTGGCAAGTTTTTGCGCAAAAGCAGCCACTTTTGTGCAAAATCTTGCCAGTCTAGACCCACCCTGAGTTTTTAAATCAGCCTCGGTTCTTTCAAAATTCCACTATTGTCAGCAATGTCAGTTCATTATTCAGATACATTTTATTTGGCAAGTCACCAAAAACTAAGGGGTAGGGGGGAAATGAGAATTTATCTCATCCCTTTCATGGATATTTTTAACATATACATAGGGAAATCAGAAGAACGTGTAGTAGTTACATACAAATCACAAAAAAAGAAAGAAGAACAAAAATTCTCTTTAGAATGATACCCTCTTCCTTGTGCATCTGTTATTTCCCACTGATGTCTGACAAGATTAGAAGCTGTGTTCAAATCATTTAAATCCATGAACAGCAAAGCAGTTGCCTAGCAGAATTATCGTTAAGGAAGGGTAACTTCTTCCATATTAAGAAATTACTATATGTCTCTTACATTCTGTACCTAATGTTCCTTTATTTCAAACAAATCTTAATGCTCTAATCAGGCTACTGGTAAGCAACAGTTTTGATGCAGATTCACTTCACACCTGTTGTTCAGTAAGAACTGAGAAGGAACATAAGTTTTCAAATACATAAATGTTTTCTAGGAGGAGAAGGGAGAAAAATTATTCTCATTAACTTCTGAGGCTAGGACTATAAGAAATGGGTCTAAATTACAGCAAGAGAGGTTTAAGTTGGAGATTAGCTATCAGGGTATATCTACACTGCAGCATTTTTCTGGAATAATGGCAGTTATTCTGGAAAAACAATACTTGCATCCACACTGCTAATGCATTCTTTTGACAGAAAGTCGAAAGAACATAGGGGTTTTTCTGATGGTGGTAAACCTCTTTCTACGAGGAAGAAGCCTTTCTCCAAAAAAGCTTTTTCAGAAAAAGGCATGTGTGGACACAGAGGAGGAAGTTCTTTTGAGAAAAGAGGCCTCCAGGAAATAACACAGGTGACCTGGTGGCCACTCTGTCCAAACTAATCAGAGCTCTCCTGCCAGCTCTTAAAGCTGCTGGCACTCAGGAAAAGCCTTGTGGCAGGAAGCTGGCCCAGAGAGCTGCACCTCACCGCACAGCTCTGACTGCCACACTAATTGGGAGCCATGGCCCAGCCACAAGCCCCCCAAAATACCCCTGGCCCTCACAGGGAGCATAACACAGGGCTCCTATGACCCAGCCAGGGACCAGAAGAGGCGTATGCAGTCATAGTCTGGGGTGGAGATTCTGGCCCTCTTGGAGGTGTGTAGGGAGAGGAGATCCCGTAGGATCTCTGCTCCTGGAGGTGCAACGCCGACATATATGACTGGATGACTGAAGCTCTGGCTGCAAGAGGCCACCACCCCCAGAGCCTTGAAAAAGTATGTAGCAAAATGAAGGAGCTCTTCCAGGGCTTCACTCATGCAAGAGAGCACAGATCTCACTCCGGGGCAGGACCCCACTCCTGCCACTACTACACCATCTCCACTGCATCCTGGGGGGTGGTTCACACCCTTCCCCACCCCTCGTCATGGACTTGGAGCTGGAGGTACCTGTCATCGTCCAGGAGACGGTGAAGGACGCCGATGAGCTGAAGAAGGAGACAGCCAGCACGGTTACCCTCATCCTTGAGCAGGTACCCCAGTGCAGTGGAGGGAAAGGCATAGGAGGACATGGCACAGGCCCCTAGTAGGGAGGTCCTGGGGAGAGTTACTGGGGTCCTTGAGAGAAACTCTCCCTCAAGGCCTCCTGGATGGCACTCCCCACCTGATGGGCCTGGCAAATTGCAGCTGCGCACGGCTGCTGAAAGGCCCTTCCCTCCTTGCCAGCCTCTGCTCTCCACCCCGGTAAGAAGGCCTTCCCCTTCCTCTCCAGAATGTTGTGGAGAAAACAACAGGCCGAGATCACCTTAGGAATGTTGTGCTCCCCCACATCGAGGGGGGTCAGGAGGCATCTGATCTGCGCATTCAGGAGCTTGAAGGCTCATTCCACCTGCAGATGTCAATGATTTTCTTTTATGGGCTAATGTAGGGTTCTGTTAGTCCATCCCCCCTGCTCAATGTCTATGTGAAGTCCTTTGAACAGGTGTTTAGAGCTGCATTGCCATCTCTCTGCTGGCAGTATATTGGTTCTATAGCTGTGCCTTGTCCCTGACAACTTCTGGTCTCATCTTCAAGTTTCCAGAAACTTTTATTAATTTTTCATGCTTGCTCAGAGTGAGCTCTTTGTTTGATGATTACATTCCACCAAACAAGTGTGAAACAGGTAGCCATGGAGGGGCTGCTCTAACCTGTGGCTCCTGACTTAGATGTTCCTCTTACTTAAATTTGGAAGAGACTTGAGCACCTAGATTGCTTTTGGAAATACTGAGTACGGAAGTCTAAATTCACCGTGAAACACAGCAAAGGCAGAACTCGGGACACATGACTATTACCAACACCAAATCTTCAAATATCTTGTGTGTGCCCGATTTATACCTGTCAACAGACATTCAAATACTCCTGGGCTATGTCTACACTGTTGGCTTCTTGCACAAGAACATCTTGTGCAAGGATTCTTGTGCAAGAACTCTTGCACAAGAAAATGTCCACACTGCCATGTGTGAGCTTTGCTTTTGCACAAGAGTGCCCATGGCAGTGTGGATGCTCTCTTGTGCAAGAAAGCTCTGATGGCCATTTTAGCAAATCTCTGCTGAGCATCCACACTGCCTTCTTGCGCAAGAGCTCCTGCGCAAGAGGGCTTACACCTGTTAAAAAAGAGTGCAGCTCTTGCACAAGAAGCCCTCTCTTACCACGCCATACTGTAAATTTCCTTGCTCAAGAGCAGGCAGGCAGTGTGGATGCTCTGCGGATTCTTGCACAAGAATGGCCATACTTGCACTAGAAGCCGCCAGTGTAGACACAGCCCTGGTGTCCAGACAGCCTTAGAACATTTTGGTATTCATTCTTTACCATCTTGGCATATGCAGTGTATATTTGCAGGTAAACAGCAAGAATCTGATCTCAATTACAACCCTAAAACCCAACTGGCTGACTTCAGTAACTGCTTGAGATGCACAGGTTTGCATGGGTGCAAATTTGCAGAGGCATCCCATTGTCTACAGTTGGTTTTCTTGTCTTCCCTTTGTTACAGAATTTGTGTGACTCATATCCTTCAAGCTGTGAATCTTTGTCAACCTGGCTGTCCTAGATTTCATGGAGAAAGAACAGGAGTCTAGATAAGATGCACCACTGGCCCCCTTCCCCGAGCCAAAAAAAAAAAAAGTTTCAATGAGGGCATCAAAAACAGATGGCTCTTGTATAGGTAGATTACACAATCTCTCTCCCTCTCTCTCTCTCTCTTTCTCTGTTTCCAATCTGTTCCCTAATTTGAGTTTTCTTAGTAGGGCTTCAGCCTGCCCATTTTCTTTGATTTGCATTTATTCAAACAGAAAATATGGAATTGAAACAAAAGTTAGTCTTGTTTCAACCTCATGCTAAGCCAGAAAAACCTGTTTGGTTTTGGTCAATATTTGCCTTTGTTAGGATGGTAGATACAAAGTGGATCAGCCCTTTTCTTCATGTCATAATTTTTAGTTTGGTTTTTGTTAGCTGACTCATATAGAGAGCAAAAAAATGTGATACAGTTGAATAAAATGCCACCAGTTTTCTAGTTATAAAACAATCTTTGGCCTCATCTTCAGGCTTCCAGAAACTTTTATTAACCTTTCCTCATTGCTCAGTTAGCACTTTGGTGATTACATTCCACATTGGGTGTGGTGGCATTAGTATACAGATACAGCCTCAAGAAGATGGAGACCTGCTATTACTTGACCCTTAAATGTTCTGTGACGCAGCCTCATAAAATGTATTGCAGCTTGCTCTGGAGCTGTTATTAGTTACTGCTATCTTTCTGTACCTCTCTAACTTTTCTTCACTTTTCAGCTCCCTGTATAATTCTTATAATTGTGATCAACTGCTTAATCAATCTTTTTGATCATTTCTACAGCCAGATTTCAGTCGTCTTGCTATGTGCTGTGGCTCTCCTTTGAATAGCTTACAGACTTTGAAGTTGTATTTTCCCTCTGCTTTATTAATTGCTCTTGGAGCACCTAGGGCAGGGGTGGCCAACCCATTAAACAAAGAGAGCCGAAGCCGCACCAGAAAAAATGCAAAGAACCGCATCAGAATTTTTTTTAAGCAATTTTTGTTAACCCAAGGCTTTTTGGCCATATTAGGCTCCCTTCGGTGATGCCATTTTGAATTGCCGCACCGGATGGGTCCTCTATCCCAGTGAGCACAGGGAGTTGGGGGCCATAAGAACATAAGAACATAAGTTGTTGCACAGGGAGTTGGGGGCCATTTCTAGAGGCTCAGGGGCAGCTTCGTGGGCTGCACTTTAAAGGGAGAAGAGCCATGGGTTGGCCACCCGTGACGTAGGGAGTGCTATAGCTTATTCTCTGAGCTTTTGCTTTTCTGGTCACAACTGAAAAATTATTTGCTTTTCAGACAATTGGAATGTCATTTTCAAAATAGTTCATACTGGAAAAATGAAAAGTGCTTGTAAAAGGATAAGAAAGCAAGAGTTTGCAAAATATATATAAGTGCCGAGCCATATTTAAATCTGCCCCCAAAACAAAACACATCTCCCTCTATATAAAAAAACTTTTTCCGTGGGACAGAGTGAAGTCAACACGTCACCCTGTGTCCTGTAGGAAAAATTTTCGTCCCGCCACTCCTCCTCTTTCAGAAACTGGTGGATCCTCTCCCTGATGCTCTTGCATTTCTGCCCCCCAAACTCTGCACCCAGGAGCCCTCTCCCAGGCAGCCTTTCATGGTGGTGGTAGGGCTATACCAGCACATCCACCCACAGGCAGTCTCTTCAGCACTGCCACCTCGCCCCCGTGCCTGCTTCAGGTCGAGTGCCAGAGTTTGCTTGCCTCCCCACTGCACAACCATTCTCATGGCCAAACAGGGTGAGTGATCTACCTGCACCCTGAAGTTGACCAGGATCATGCCACAGAGTGGGGAAGGAGCCAGGCCCTCCAGCACCCATGTCCCTCTGAATGCTATGGTGGAGGTGCTCGCTCTGTGGCCTTCTGCCAAGTGCTGAAACATTGAGTGGCTGCTGTGGTGTGGCCTAGCCTGGCCCCCCTGGGAGAGATACCAAGCCTGCCCGGCCCTTCCATGCTTGGGGGAAGGGCCGCTCGGTGCAGGGACTCCCGCCTGGGCTTCCCTCCCCCAGTCAAAGATGGGGAGTGGGCCCCTCCGAGTGAGGATAATGGGGCCCCTCATTGTAGGCATGGTGGGAAAGGGGGACATGCAGCAAAAAGGGGATCAGAGAGCAGCAGCACCCAGGAAGTGGGGGACACTGGGACCTGGGAGAAGCAGGGATACTCAAGACAGGGAGTTCAGACAGTGCCCCTCTCTGCTGAAGGTGATCTGGGTTTCCTCTGCTGTTACACTGTTTTTTATATCTATATATAAACAAATTTTTTCCTGATGCCCTCAGCTGCACAGTTTCCTTCCTCCCTGGTGCTTGGGGAAGGCTGGACTGCCACGCCACAGCCTCAGCCTGGTGGCTGGGGGAGAGCTGGGGCTGGTGTGGCCTTGGCCCCAGCCTTCTCCGCCAGCCAGGGGTGGGGGACACAGAGAGACTGGGGCTGGCACAGCCTCGGCCCTCCCCAGCAGCCGAGAAGAGCTGGGACTGCCTATCCCGGGGGGAGGGGGAAAGGGTGGCGAGCGTAGTGATCAGGGACACTTTCCCCTAGTAGAACTAAATCACTTTTTATATAAATCAAGTGACTTTTTATACAGGTGACATAAGTGCAGCCTTGCTGATTAGTGCCAATAGAGGCTCTGATCTGTAACTCCAGCACGCCCCCTTCCCTTGCCCCACATAGGTCTAACTGCAGCCCGGTGTAAGCAGGGTTGGGGATCTAGGTAACTGGACACATAGCACATTGCCAATGTGGGATCTGACTTCAGGTCCTAAACTGGTTCCTTTGCTTGCATGCTGGAACAATCTAGGAGCAGTGCTTCAGCCCAGATGATTTTGGGAATGGAGCTACTCACATTGGTTTCTAGTAGCCTCCTCTCACAGGCTTTTAGCTCTAGTCTAGAGGGATCTATAACCAGCACATTCCTGCCAAAATCTGAGCAGAGAGGTGATGTTTTGTTTTAAGGGAAACAAAGCAAACTTTGGGGAACATGGGGAACAAGAGAAACCACTAACTGTCCAATCCAAATACTTATTATTTTTATTCTACAGAAACAGCTGTTTGTGGCTTCCTTATTCATCATGTATTTTAAAGTCTTGGCTCTGCAGGCTATTTTGAATGAATTTCCTGCAGAGTGAAGATGTTGTGGAGTTAAACCTTTCAATAATTACATTTCTCTAGCACAAACTGATTACAGAGTTACATTGTGACAAATTATCATTTAGGAAAAAAAGGCCACAGAGAAACTGCATCATGAGATCAGTGTGTTAAGACTTTTTAAAAGAAATGGTGTAGTTACTTACTATACACAGTTTTTTCTCAGACACTTATTTATAGGCTGGCTTTCACAGAGAATGAAGACCAAAATTATTAGGGGGCTGGAGCACATGACCTATGAAAAGAGACTGAGGGATTTGGGCTTGTTTAGTCTGCAGAAGAGAAGAGTGAGGGGGGATTTGATAGCAGCCTTCAACTTCCTGAAGGGGAAGTTCCAAAGAGGATGGAGAGAGACTGTTGTCAGTAGTGAGGGATGACAGAACAAGGAGCAATGGTCTCAAGTTACAGTGAGAGAGGTCTAGTTTGGACATTAGGAAAAACTATTTCACTAGGAGGGTGGTGAAACACTGAAATGGGTTACCTAGGGAGGTGGTAGAATCTCCATCCCTAGAGGTTTTTATATCCCAGCTTGACAAAGCCCTGTCTGGGATGATTTAGTTGGGGTTGGTCCTGCTTTGGGTAAGGGGCTGGACTCTATGACCACCTGAGGTTTCTTCCAGCCCAGGATTCTATGATTCTATGAAGACATCTCTCTGTCCGACTCTGTGTTGTTGGGTTACTCAGGTGGTACAAAGGGAGTGGAACCACCTGGAGTTCTTCAGCTGGGCTTATCACAGTGTGTTGGAATTGGCAGCATACATCCAGCTGGCTTCTCCTCTACCATCCCTGGACAGATAGTAAGCCTGAAGACAGCAATTCAAGGGCAGAACACTCAATGGGCCCCATGCATACGTAAGCCATGCTCACGTGGAAGCAGTCACCTGAGACCTTGGTAGCATCTGCTACATTCCTGGGCTCATTCTTTTGGCATGGCCAATGCTTCTAAATCTTCACTTGGTAGGACTGTCAACTATCTAGTTGTGCGAACCCAAAGACCCTTCCTGTGCTCTGCCTCTTCTCTGTCTGTTCTGTTCCCCACTCAGTCCATCCCCTCTCTCCATTGCTTGCTGTCCTCCACTCTCACTTTCACCAGGCTGGAGCAGGGATTGGAGTGCGGGAAGCTGTGCAGGGTGTCGGCACAGGGAGGGAGTTTTAGAGAAGGAGGCTGGGCTGTAGTTGACTCCTTGAGAGCTATCCTCCCCCATGCTCGTCATAGGATGAATGTAGCAGACAATCTAGTCCAATTTTTTATTTAGATTTTTACATTTAAAACCAAAACAAATGAACAAACAAAAACAACTTCAGGAAAGTCCGTGAGTTTTGCTGTGAGCATTTAGCCAAATGGAAATGTAGAATTTCACATACATAGGTTGAAGAACAGAGTGCAGATTGCTGGACTCTGCTGCTGGGGTGGGGTCCTGCTTGGCTGCTGGCTCCAGGGGCTCTGCTGGTGTCATTAGGAGTCTCCTTGCTCACTGGCTCCACATGTGGGGTCCTGGCCATCAGTCTGGGGCGCTGCTGGCCATCTCCACAAGTGGGGTCCCAGCCTGCTAGCCTGAAGTATGGGGGGGTCCACTCCAAAAACTGTTCCAGTACCACTGAAGCTAGCATGGTGCATTTCTTATATTATAGTTGGCTATTAGTCACTAAGTTTATAGTGAAAAGAGATTAATACGACTATCCTCTGTTTCACTTTACTTAACATATCCTTATAAAACTGGAGGCAGGATTTTGGTATATATATAGTAGCCCAGTGTCTGAGTGTCTGTAACGCTGAAATGCTGGCTATTCCCTCTGGGCGGTGCTGTTGCTGAAATGCTGGCTGTTCCCTCTGGGCGCCGCTGTTGCCTCCCTGGCTGTTTCCTCTGGGTGGCGCTGTTGCCTGAGTCACTTCTTTTGCCTCCCGCCGTGGCACTCTGCTGACTTCTGCGCTGCTCAGCTGGGCCGCTGAGGGGGAGCAAGTGGCGCAAGCAGCCATTTGGGCACTGCAGTCCCCATGCAGCATGCGGAGTGCGGAGCCCAAATGAAGAGAAAGAGAGAGGCAGGAGGCGGAGGAGAGCTGAGAGAGAGAGAGAGAGAAAGAGGAGGAGGAAAGGGAGGAAGAGGAGAAGGGGGAGGGGGAGACCGGAGGCTCAGGAGAGACCTGAAAATCCTGTTTTATGACGGGCTAATTGGCTAGTTTCATCAGATTTCTCAATCCCCAAAACAAACAAACAAATTACAAGAGCTCTTGCTGGTAAAATGCTTGGAGGAAAAAAATAAGTGGAAGCAATCCTAATTATGCTTACTGAAATATGTACAAGTGCAGTAGCTTCTCTTTGTGAGTTTTTACTAAAGTCGGGCTGCTCTGGAAGTGCAGAATCTTGAATCATAGGAAGAAGATACATGTGGGTGTTTAAATTATAACCCTTCTCTCTCTTAAAAGTGCCTAATTCTAGATGAATAGCATATGCCCTCTGTGCCCTACCGTTAATGTGGCATCAGTAGGAGTAGTTCAGACTCAGGGACTTCCTTAGATTTAGTCTGTTTCTAGTTCTGAATATTTCCTGGCATTGCCATATATCATTTGCTTTTCTGCCAAGGCCAATAACTATAACTGAATAATTTTTGCAAACTATTTGTGAAGCAAGTTTGAGGGCAAATAGAAAAGTACACATTTACACCATGGCTGAATTTGGTCTGAATGTTCTCATAAGATAACAGCATTCCAATTCTAATGTACTATGTTCTCAAATATAGCATAGTATAAAAGAAGTTGTTTTCCTTTGAGACAGTTCTGGGAGGAGGACTCTGGGAGGCACCCTTCGCTGCTAATGCATGCTGAGGGATTGTATATCAATATGTCACTTTTCAAAGTCTTGGAAGTTTGGAGGCTCATGTAAGCCATGAAACCCCAGAAAGGCCCACAACTTTCACATTCTGCACAATAGGCCTGCTAGCTTGCTTGCTGGCTACTCAGGCTGAGCACTGGTCTCAGGATTTGGGGTTACTCTATGAAAGAAAGGAATTTGAATTTAAGTGGTTATCTCAGTGCTCCCATCTCCCATTTGCTGTGACCTTCATTTTGTACATTACATGGAGGAACTTTATTAGTGCATTGTCTATTAAACATCCATGTGCAGATTTTCTGGAATACACACATCTTGGGGAATCTAGCTTACAAATGAATCAAGATATACATCTTCCATGGTTATTTTACAATACCTTAGTAATCAGTTTTTCTCTCTCACTTGAACATCCTCTAGCACAGTGTTTCTTAAACTTTTTAAGACCGAGGAACACGAAACAATATGTTTTTTAATGAGGAACACCAAGGATTTTTTGTTGAAAAAAAAAAAAAGGTCGGGGGGGGGGAGAGAGAAGATTCGTGGGAAAGTTATTCAGCAAAAAAAAGTCATCTACCGCTTTAAGGGCAGCCATTTTGAATTCTGTTGTTCTCCGCTGCACACCTCTGACTGCCTTGCAGCACACTGGTGTGCCACGGAACACAGTTTAAGAAACACTGCTCTAGCAGGAAACAGTATACATGTATATATAGAATGGGGGAAAAATGGGTTACTAAGGTCTTGTTTGTACAAAGAGTGGCTTGCAGGATCAAGGATTTAAGAATCTTAATCCCATTGGGCCTCAGTCCTTCAAAGACCCAGAGCCCATTGAAATCAGTAGGAAAAGGACTTCACATGCTTAAAGTGAAGCATATGCACAAGCAATCTTTGCTGGATTGCAGCCTTAGAATTTATTTGACTATATAGCACCAGGCACATATCTGAGATGTTATAAGTTTCAATGAAGGCCCTCATCTGGTCCAAGATTGGAGAAGTGAAGTGGCAAAGTCTCTTTTGAGTATATGACTCTGTTCAAAATATTTTTTGCAGGCTAACGTAAAGATAAATGCAGATACTCAGCCTAAGTAATTCTGTTAGGCTATAATGCAAAATCCTCAGTTGCAGCAAGCCTCAGAACCTGAGTAAATTGACTTAGATTTGCAGGGCTCACACAACTGGCCAAAAATAAGTGTAGATATTCCTGCTTGGGCTTCAAGATGCTACCTTGCAGATTTCAGAGCCCAGGCTCCAGCCTGCATGGGAAGGTTATACTGCTGGTTTTAGCCCCTCACATGAGCCCTACAAGCCTGAGTCAGTTCACCTGATCTCCGAGGCTTGCTGCCGTGGGTTTTTTTTCTAAATGCAGACCTACCTAGAGTATTCAGTTGGCTTGTAAATTATTTAAGTCATTGGCTAAAAATATAAGTTGGGGGAAAGGATATGAATCTGCTGTGTCCAGAATAAAAAAAGTACTAACCGGATGTGAAAGTTATGTGGAAAAGGGATATTGTAAACAATGCACATAAATGTCTAGAAAAACTATTATGTTTCACTTGTACATCCATCACAAACAGATTCTGCTTGCCATGGTAGCAAATCATCATGTACATTCTCAACAGTGATTTAGCAGAAAGAGGGCATATAAACCCAGATAAAGCAGATAACAATATAAAAATGTTAGTTATACAATAGATGTGTGCATTTTGCTTGCAAAATTAAAACAACTTTTCCAAGTGTAAAGTTCTGGATTTGATTTTGGGATCAAGTAGGAACAAGGAATATATTTTACATTCTAAGATCTAATCTCCATTGCCTCACACCTCACATCTATGAAATAGCTTGAATGTGATGATCCTTAGTGAACATTAGAAGATTCATCCACAGTTAATTCACTGATAAAGTGGCATAAAGATCATTCCCAACTTTTGACGAATCATTTGGGAGCTGTGGATGTGAAAAGTGCTCAAATATTACCCCAGGGTGATGCTATAAATTCCACTTTTCACAATATTTAAAGGGCGATTTATGCAATGGCTTCATCTACAAAAGTTACATGATGTGAGTTCCAGGCATCCTTCTTTCAGAGTGTCAGTACTCTCACTGATCCTGAAGATTCTTAAAGGCAGTGTATCACTAAACTTTTTGATCAAGAGGAGCTTGACAAAGTTGTGATACCTTTTTCAGTCAAACAGGGTTTTTAAATGTAAGAAGAATAAACTCATTGATCACTGCCTAAATCATTTGTAACTCTGGTCATAGTTCACTTGGCAACAAAACCTTCCTCAGATTACAATAGTCTATTACAGAAAGCTTTATATAATTGATTTTCTACTTCATCCAATCAATACTTTGTCTATGATGTAAAACCATAACTATATAATCGTATATCAAACCTGGTGATTTTAACTGAGTTCATATATCTCTATGAATTATGCAAAGGCTTATTAAAGAAATTATTTAATACCAATGGTTTGAATTGTGATTAAGTTCTGTAGCTAGTTGCTAACTTTCACAGGTACCGATTTCC
The DNA here is from genome assembly GCA_030068395.1 of Apalone spinifera. Lineage (NCBI taxonomy): Eukaryota > Metazoa > Chordata > Testudines > Trionychidae > Apalone > Apalone spinifera. The sequence goes on along the minus strand of JANRFK010004893.1, from coordinate 14,246,164 downwards.
CCTTTAGCCCTAGAGTGTTGAACCCGCCTCCATCCCATGTCCTGCCCCTACTCCACCCCTTCTCCAAGCTCCACCCAGCCCCCTCCTCCCAAATGTGCCACATCCTTGCTCCTCTCCCTCCCTCCCTCAAGCACCATCATAAACACTGTGAAATAGCTGTTCACAACAGGAAGGATGCACTGGGAGGGGAAGGGTGAGAAATTGGTCAGTGTGGCCATCAGTGGGTGAGTGGCACTGAGAGGAGGCAGCCACTGGCTGCCAGAGGGTGCTGAGCACCCACTAAATTTTCCCTATGGGTACTCAAGCCAGAGAGCACCCATGGAGTTGTTGCCTATGATGAGTTTTATGTGCCATGTTTTACCTGAAATCATAGAATCATAGAACCATAGAGCTGGAAGAAACCTCAGAAGGTCACCAAGTCCAGCCCCCTGCTATAGGCAGGACCAATCCCAACTAAATCAATCCAGCTTTTGTCAAGGGCTTTGTCAAGCCGAGACTTAAACACCTCTAGGGATGGAGAGTCCACTATTTCCCTAGGTAACCCATTCCAGTGTTTCACCATGCTCCTAGTGAAATAGTTTTTCCTAATATCCAACTTGGACCTCTCCCACCACAACTTGAGACCATTGCTCTTTGTTCTGCCATCTGTCACTACTGAGAACAGCCTTTCTCCATCCTCTCTGGAACCTCCCTTCAGGAAGTTGAAGGCTGCTATCAAATCACCCCTCACTCTTCGCTTCTGCAGACTAAACAGACTTAACTCCCTCAGCCTCTCCTCACAGGTCATATGCTCCAGCCCTCTAATCATTTTGTTCGCCCTCCGCTGGACCCTCTCCAATGCGTCCACATCCTTTTTGTAGTGGGGGGCCCAGAACTGGACACATTACTCCAGATGTGGCCTCACCAGAGCCGAATAAAGGGGAATAATCACATCTCTGGATCTGCTGGCAATGTTCCTCCTAATGCAACCTAATATGCCATTCTTGGCTACAAAGGCACACTGTTGACTCATACCCAGCTTCTCATCCACTGTAATCCCCAGGTCCTTTTCTGCAGAACTACTACTTACCTGGTTGGTCCCCAGCTTGTAACAATGCTTGGTATTCTTCCATTCCAAGAGCACAACTCTGCACTTTTCCTTGTTGAACTTCATCAGATTTCTTGTGGCCCAATCTTCCAATTTGTCTAAGTCACTCTGGACCCTATCTCTGCCCTCAAGCGTATCTACCTCTCCTGCTAGCTTAGTGTCACCTGCAAACTTGCTGAGGGTGCAATCCATCCCCTCATCCAGGTCATTGAACAAAACCAGTCCTAGAACTGAACCTTGGGGCACTCCGCTAGAAACTGACCACCATCCTGACATCGAGCCGTTGATCACTACCCACTAGGCTCGGCTTTCTAGCCAGCTTTCTATCCATCTTACCATCCATTTATCCAATCCACATTCCCTTAACTTGCTGGCAAGAATATTGTGGGAGACCGTATCAAAAGCCTTGCTAAAGTCAAGGTATATCACATCCACTGACTTTCCCATGTCCACAGAGCCAGTTACCTCATCATAGAAGCTAATCAGATTGGTCAGGCATGACTTGCCCTTTGCGAATCCATGCTGACTATTCCCGATCACTTTCCTCTCTTCCAAGTGCCTCTGAGCACACTAATATCTGGAGACCATATTGCATCATATTAATTTGGGTTTAAAAGAACCTCTAATGGCTATCTCTCTGCATGTTTGTAGGATTGGCTTTATTATGGTATTTGTAAACTATTAATTTACAACAAGGAGTCCAATGGCACTTAAAAGACCAGCAAATTAATTAGGATAGTAGAACATAAGCTTTCTTGAGCTACAACATACTTTCGCAGATGCTGAAGAGAGAAAGAGGGGAAAAAAACACCTTTAGCCATGGGATAAAGGAATTGGGTCCTGGATCTCCCTGTGCTGTGGGGAAGGAGAACTGCTATGGAGGGTTTCTACTTGGAGGTTCCAACTTGTCTGGGGAAATTTGAATTGAACTGCACTACTGCAGGATTTGTTTTGAGAATCTGTTCAGCATCCGACACACAGGCAGGCTTGCTTAAGTCACAATTCAAGTGACTTGAACGATACCTTGAATAAGCAGGGGAAATCTAATGGTAAACTGCTTCCTTCAATTTTAGATTGAGGCATATCTATGGGGACATAAAGACTTCATTACTTTTGCCCCTGTTGAACCTGTTCTGTGATCTCCCTTTTTAGCAGGCTGAGCTCAATGCATACCCATAGATGTGAAACATTTCTTAGAAACCTCTCATAATAAGAAGGAAATTGTAGTATGGGGACAAGATCATAAGGCATAAATTTAATCTGCATTTTGAATTGCAACTTTCCTATTTTGCTTTTTCCTATTTTTTGAAAATCCAACTTTACTCTTTCCTTTTCAGAGATCAGGTGTGGAGAGCCTTTTTTGGGTCAGAAGCCGCTGACCCACAGAAAAATCACTCAGAGCCACACTGTAGCCAGACATGAACCCCATCTTGTTTCCCCCCCCCCCC
>JANRFK010004893.1:14231855-14243529 GCA_030068395.1 Apalone spinifera | reverse complement strand
GGGGCCAGATGCAGGTAGGATAAAAGCTGCATTTCGGCCTTAGATTCCCAACCCTGATTTAGATCATAGCTAACAAATATTAGTGTAGAAGTGTGGGGAAGCTTTGTTTACATACCGTGTATGCTCTTGATCTGTGGATAAATAGAACTCCTGTGTCTACCACCTTCTATGAACAGTAGCTTCATGAAAACAAACTATAATTTATAAAAGTATGTTTCTGTATACACTGTCATAAAATAGTCAGTGCTGTTGAGTGTGGATGTTCTGTAAGATGGGTTTTAACTTTTTGATTAAAAAAATTACTTGGTAATTTCCAGTTCATATGCCATGTGTCCTGACCTTTGCAAGGTAACTCCAGGACCTGGGAGTAAAAACACCTAACCTAAGAGACTTTATAGATGAAATCCCAAGATAACACAGGACTTAGAATTATCCAAGATGAGAAGGGAACAGGTGCCAACAAAGGAGGTAGTGATCAGAGATGGATTAATTCTCCTAGGCTACATCTAGACTGCAGTTTTAAATCAGAAAAAGATATGCAATTGGCTTACCATAAATTGCATATCTTTTTCTGATTTACTTTCAAAAGAGGCTTTTCCGAAATTTGATGCATCTGCACGGTGCAAAATTTTGGAAAAAAGTGCTCTTTCAACACATCCCTTATGCCTCGTAAAACAAGGGACAGCAAGGAAAGGAGCAGAATTGCCAGCCCAGCCCCTCCAGCCATGTACTCAGAGATAGAGCTCTGTGGAGAGACTAGGGGCAGGGCTGGGAGTTCTGTTCCTTTCCCTGTTTAGAGGGGTTTCCAGCCAATCAGAGCTGTGGGAACAATGCTGGGGGGCAGGGCATGTAGTGATTCATTTGAGGGGTTCCTCATGGACCTCATTCTTCTTTCACCTCACTTCTTCTTTCATAAGCCAGAAATATGACTATTTAATTCCATGAAGTTCCTGAAGTTTCCATGAAGTAGGAAAACCTGAGTGATTGAAAGGGATTTTTGTCTCCCCAAATTCAAAAGACATTGTAATAGACTACAGCTGAATTCACCACATCAGAATTCTTGCTTCATAATAAGTAGCTTTCTAATTCTGTTCTACGATTCTTTTACAGAAGGGCAGTAAAACCAATATGCTTCAGTTTCTGCTGACTCAAGATTGCTATGCCTTTCATGGCTTTAAATCAGTCTCCTGGGCTGGCTTGATGCCTAACAAATCTTACCTGCCCCCCATAGCTCAACCATCCCCCACTAGCTGCTGGCCCCTGTACCTCATACCTCGCCAGGGCCAGCATGATTATTTGCAGGGCCTACATCGGGCTGGGTGGCCAGGTGGGATGGTCTGAGCTTCAGCAGAGACAAGAGCCTAGGCCTGGCCAGGTGAGCTCCATGCTTTCCAGGTGGTGCCTCTCATCACCCAGTGCCTTGGCAGGCAAGAGTGCAGTTCAGTCTAGCCCTGGCCTGAGTTGGCCACTGCCTGGTCCTCTGAGGAACTGCTTGAGCAGTCTGGCTCCAGTATGTGGCTGCTAGGAGTTGCTAGGTGATTCGGGCCTGCCACAGGTGGTTGCTCCCCCTTGGAAACCTGCTCAGGACGCCGGGCTGTGTGCATTGTGGGACAGAGAGCCTGGCGGGCTGGGGAGCTTGCTGCACTCTGCTTATCCCACTGGTCCTGATGTGCTCAGCTTGGCACAGGTTAGATTTGCAGAAGGGGGCTGCACAGAGCAGGGTTTGGGACAAGGGTGAATGGGGAAGCTGCCCCATGGGTGTTGGCCAGAGGGGGAGTGTCATGGGAGCCAGGCTCGGCGAGCCTGGAGTGGGGCCAATAATAAAGCATGAGGCCATATGCGGGGGAAACAATTGCACATGCCTCACACTGGCCCTGCCCCCAGCTCTACCATTGTGGCCATTGGCTGGCCCCTGCCCAAGGCTAGTGCATCCCTTAACTCAGAGTGCTGGTTTGCCAGTCATCATGTCCCCAGTCCTCTCTTGCTTCCCCCAGGTGGCTGCACAGCCTCAGCCTTCCCGGCCCTGGAGCACCAGGCAGTCACACAGCCCCAGCTTTCCCATCCCCAGAGTGCAGGGCTGCTGCATGGCCCCAGGCTTTCTGGCCTCAGAGTGCAGAGGCTAGGAAGTGTGGGCTGCCCTGCCAGACCAGTTCCCTTTCCCTCCTGCTGCCAGCCCCAGCACTACTCCAAGAGCAGCCTGCTGAATGAAGGTAAGAGGGGGACTGACCTTGGGAAGAGAGTGAGTAAGGCCAGCCATGTCTTTTTGGGTAGGCAATGTCTTCCTGTGCCTTCATTACCTGTCACCCACGCTGCCTCCTTCAGGTAAGAACTTCTACTTTCATTGGCAGACATCAGTCTCTCTTCACGTGTGTTGAGCTGCAGCCACATGGAGTATTTAGATGATAACTCCTTGGCTGTGTCTAGACTGCATCCCTTTTCCGTAAAAGGGATGCAAATTAGACACATCGCAATTGCAAATGAAGTGGGGATTTAAATCCCTCCCACTTCATTTGCATAAACATGGCTGCCGCTTTTTTCCGACTCAGAGCCTTGCCGGAAAAAAGTGCCAGTCTAGACGCGGATCTTGCGGAAAATAAAGCCTTTTCCGAAAGATCCCTTATTCCTTTGGGTGAGGAAGTTAGACAGATCATGCTGAGGTGATCTGGAAAAAGAGGACAAATAATAGCCAAATCTTTCATTGTGGGTATTGCACTCTTTCCCTTACTCACACCCTAGAAGCTAAGAACTCTCAAAGCAGAGACTATGTTAAAAACCAGAGGAGGTCATCCTACTGGTGTGGTTTTGAAGAGGGGAGGAAAAGGGGCTGCTGCCATCCTTTGCTACTAAAGAATTTTGCTCTCAATGCTCCCTAAATAGAAGTGTGACAATGATCCCATTTTCCTGTAGTACAAAACTCAGAAAGCCTTTCTTCTCTGGACCATAGATGAATCCAAGGTGCTGGGGGGACAAAAATACAAGAACATCAACACATTTGTCTACCACAGTTCATAGCACCAGGAAACTTCCTAGTGCTAGGTAACAGGGCTAGGAGCTCTTCATGAACAGAGCAGACATAGCTCTACTTTCCTCAACATAATTCTCAGAATGGCCTGCAATGTACTTGTCTTCAACTGTGCCTGACTTAGATTAAAGCAGGGGTCACCAATCTTTGGCATGTAGCCCATCATGATAATCTTCTGGCAGGCCACAAGACATTTTGTTTACATTGATTGTCCACAGACATGGCCTCTTGCAGCTCCCAGTGGTCAGGGTTTGCCATTTCTAACCACTGGAGTTGCATGTGCATGTGGGAAGAGGGGAATCCCTCTGCTTGTAAACGGTCAACATAAACAAAATGTCTTGTTGCTCGCCAGTGAATTACCCTGATGGGTCATGTGCTGAAAGTTGGTGACCCCCTGGATTAAAGGAAATGAGAGAAACTCTGCAGCTGGGCTCTTTGCTACAGTGTCAGACATATGCTATCCAAACACCAGCAAAATCTTTCTCTTAGGAGAAGCTATGGAAGAGTACAGATTTTCAGAATATATTTGAACTGTAAGTTTTTGTTTGCTGATTTTTAAAGAGGAAGGAGGTATCTCAGAAGTCTCATCTCAGAACCATTTACAAACCATAGAATCATAGAATCATAGAGCTGGAAGAGACCTCAGGAGGTCATCAAGTCCAGCCCCCTGCCCAAGGCAGGACCAATCCCAACTAAATTATCCCAGCCAGAGCTTTGTCAAGCTGGGACTTAAAAACCTTTAGGGATGGAGATTCTACCACCTCCCTAGGTAACCCATTCCAGTACTTCACCACCCTCCTAGTGAAATAGTTTTTCCTAATATCCAACCTAGACCTCCCCCACTGTAACTTGAGACCATTACTCCTTGTTCTGCCATCCGTCATTGCTAGTGATGATAGTGACCGTTTGGTTACAGTGGACCGAATTGGCAGCCAACTGCAACATCAAATGTTATTTCCTATTTCTGCAGGCAACATTGCCATTATTTATAAAATTAACAAACTATTTCGGGCAAATTCTCCCATTCAACCTGACTTATATTCAGAGGCTTCCCAGCTGCTAAAAATTCTAATGGGACAGTGTATCAGACCCAAAGTGCTTCTCTCATTTGATGAGACATCACTAATTGACTTTGATCACTTGAATAGGGAATATTTTAGACTAGCAGAATCCATTTTCATAGGATTTGAAGCAAGATAACAATTGACAAATGTGGATAATTTACAAGCAGTGAATAAGTTAATGGCTGATGTTATTACATTCTATATGAATGCAGTAAATGTGGTGAAGAAGAGAATGCCCATCGGTAACAGAATTTTGAAGATTATTGCAGTGTTCAAGCCTGGAAACAGAACAACAGCGGAAGCTTCAGACATTTTGGAATTGGTCAGCTTTTTCCACAAAATTGTACTTGCAACAGATTTTGATCACTTAGAAAATGAATTTATTGATTACCAAGTTGCAAATTTGAGCAATATTATGACCAGGGCTTGATGATTGCGGTGAAAGCCACTCGCCAGCTCTGCACTGCGCATGCACGAGACACGCACTGCACACGCACAGACCGCTGGTGAACGGGGCGACCAGCTGAAATCTACTCGCCACGGGCGAGTAGATAAACATATTTGTCAAGCCCTGATTATGACCTTAACTCTAGATGCCTATGATGAATATTGCATCGAATTAGTAAAATTACTAGGCATGGCAAGCAACCTCGATTTCAATGTCTGACAAGATGTGCAAAAACAATCTTAGCACTTCCACATGGAATTGCAGAAGTGGAATGCATTTTCTCAGCTGTTAATCTCATCAAAACAAATATAAGAAATAAACTCTCCATTCCTATGCTTGAAGGATTAATAACTGTCAGAAATGGATCTGGGATGATTACTTCAGCTATGGTTAACAGCGTCAGTGTTCGGATGTACGATCACAAAATGGAAAACTTCCAGGACCATGACTAACTAAATGAAAGTGAGTTAAATAGCATATTGTTCTTGCGATGTATAAATGATGATTACTTTTCACTTTTGGACATTTATGTCATCTTAATATAGTATAAAAATTATGTCTGTAAAAAAATGTGTCTGCCAGTAAATTTTTTCCATTTTGTCCATAAATGAAATTTCTGTGGATTGGCAACCTTGATCTCCACCAGTTTTCAAAGATAATGGCCAAAGGCTCTGCAATGACATTTGCCAACTCCCTCAGTACCCTCGGATGCATTAAATCCAGACCCATGGATCTGTGTATGTTTAGCTTTTCTAAATATTTCCTAACCTGTTCTTTCCCCACCTAGGGCTGTCCACTTCCTTCCCTTACTGCGTTGTCTAGTGCATTAGTCTGGGAGCACTAATGGGAAGAGGTGGAGGGCTGGGTGGCAGCGGGTTGCTGGCTCATCCCATACCAGGTGAAGGGTCTGCTGGCTGGGTGCTGGCAGGCTTGCAACTGGCACAAGCACTGTAGCCAGACCGTGTCCCTTTAAGGGCTCCGGGGCCGGGAGGGGGGCAGAAGAGTTTCCCTGGTTTGGCCCAGAGTGGCCACCAGGGCAACTTGGGAAGGGCTAACCTCCAACTAGTTCGAATTAAGTGGCTACACAGCCCTTAATTTAAACTATTTAATTCGAACTAGGCGTTACTCCTCGTAGAATGAGATTTACCTAGTTCAAATTAAGCGCTCCGATAGTTCGATTTAAATTCGAACTAGCGGTTTGTATGTGTAGCCCCTATTAAAGTTAATTTGAACTAACAGCTGTTAGTTCGAATTAACTTTGTAGTGTAGACATACCCAATATTAGATACCTACGGGATTATTGAAGATTCATATTTGTCACTTTTCCTTAGTTAGGCAGGCTACTACAGATTAATTGCTTATCTCCCCTGTTGTTTTGGTTATAGAAGGACACAAATAGTAAGGCAATAATATAGATATCTGATGTATTCAGAGCTGGATTAACTCTTCAGGAGGCCCTTAGGCTTTGGAGTGGGGCCAAAAATTAGGGTATCAGTGTGTGGGAGGGGGCTGTGGGTTGAGGGTGGAGTATGGGTGTGGGAGGGGATGAGGGCTCCAAATGGCAGTGTGGGATCTGGAGTGGGGCTGGAGATGAGGTTTTTGGGGCATAGGAGGGGGCTATAGTTTGTGGCCAAAAGATTTGTAGTGTGGGAAGGGGCTGAACCTACAAGATGGCAAATTGATCCTCTGTGGTGAATTGCTGGGGCTGCATGGAGCTCTATTTGTAATCCATGGGATTCCATGTGGGAGCAAAGGTTTGCTTTCCTAGTGTAACTGAATTGTGCCTTAACACACTGGTGCACGGTAGGTAACTTGGATAACATTGTAAGGCTAATAGATTGTAGATCCTTCCTAATATTGGAATTGTATAAAATCTAGCCTAAACTATCATTTTAGTGCCATGAATCATTTGATTAATTGAACATAAACAATTTGAATAATGACATCTATCTTAATTTGAGAGATTAATTTTGGAAGCAGTGTGCCAGTCTTTAGGGTAGCAGACCAGGATTCAGGAGGACTGAGTTATGGTCCTTGGCTGTTACCCTGTTGATCTTCTGCAAGTCCCTTTAGTGTCAATCTGTGCCTCAGTTTCCCCAGATCACTTTTGAAAAATGCTGTTAGAGCTTCAGCTGAAGTATGGTATACTTTCTATGTAGGACTATTATTTAGGACTATTATTTGTTAAGGAGCTTTTCGTTGTTTTTGGTTTACCTTTTGAATAGTTTATACATTAAGTGACAAACTAATCAGAGCACAGCGAGCTGAAAGTAGATGGGGATACAGTTTAAACAGACATAACAATTGGTTCCCATAAGATATGATACAAAAATCATTTATACCAACAGATGCAATCAAAATACCTAAGGATGAACACAACACTTATTAGACAAAACAAAAGAACAGGCTATAAACAAGACATTACCAATCTATTACTCAAAATGAGCACTCACTCTAGGAATTTGCTAGGGAGGATTTATTATTGTCTAAAGGGAATAGTTAGATACATCAACTTGAGATGAGTGTAACTACTATCTTGTAACTATGGAATATATCAAGAGGTGATTTCTTAAAGAGAATCCAAGCTTCACTTAAAATTCCTTTATTCACTTCTTATACCTTTATTTCTTGATCTGAAAATGTACTAAACAAAACATCACACTACACTATTACATGCTGCATTCCCCAAATGAACAGGAGAAAGGGAATGTTAGTCCTTTACTCTACTAATATTTTCTAGACCCTCTTTTCTGAGCCTTTCAGCTCAGTGTAGTGTAAACTCATAAGCTACGTCTAGACTAGCATGATTTTGCGGAAATACTTTTAACGGAAAAGTTTTTCCGTTAAAAGTATTTCCGCAAAAGAGCGTCTAGATTGGCTCGGACGCTTTTGCGCTTTTGGCCGTTTTAGCCATCAGGGCTTTTTTGCGCAAAACAAATGTCAGCTGTCTACACTGGACCTTTTGCGCAAAAGTGTTGCGCAAAAGGGACTTTTGCCCGAACGGGAAGGGCAAAGTATTTCCGCAAGAAGCACTGATTTCATACATTAGGAAGCCAGTGCTTTTGCGGAAATTCAAGTGGCCAGTGTAGACAGCTGGCCAGTTTTTGCGGAAAAGCATCTGCTTTTCCGCAAAAACTGGCCAGTCTAGACACAGCCATCGGGTGAGTCTATGCTGCAGGGCTTAACTCAAAATAAGCTGTGCAAATTAGGATTGAGTTAGTGAGGCGTAGAACCTCTATGGTCCACTTCCCACAGGGCCTGACTGTTCTCAAACCAGTGAATTTCCTGGGGTTACTTGCAACAAATCCTGGCAATAAACCCCTTTGCCACTTCTGCCCACATAGCTATACAACCATCGCCTAGCTGCGTAAACCACAACATCAGGGGCTCATCCACATGCTCGTCCACTAATGTGATGTATTCCATCAAGTGCCAGCAATGCCCCTCTGCCATGTATAATGGCCAAACCAGACAGTCTCTATGCTAAAGGATAAATGGACACAAATCAGACATCAGCAAAGGTAGCATACATAAACCTGTAGGGGAACACTTTAACTTCCCTGGACATTCAGTAATACATTTGAAAGTAGCCATCTTTCTACATAAGAATTTCAAATCCCTCTCTGGATAGTCACATCTCCACACCAAATGCTGTGAATTATCCACTTCCACTCTGACTTGATTAGCTTCATTAACACAAGCAACTTCTTCCTTATTTATATCTCTGCTTCTGTAATGTCCGCTCCAATTCATCTGATGCAGTGCGTTTTACCCCTGAAAGCTTTGCTCTAATGAATGTGATAGTCTTCAAGGTGCCACAGGACTCCTCATTGTTTTCGCAGATACAGATTTACACAGCTACCCCTCTGAGACTTAATAAGATAGGCTGTCTCTACACAGCACAGTTATTTCAAAATAACAATGTGAGTGTCTATACAATAATTCTGTTATTTCTAAATAAATTCAAAATAACAAATGGCTTATTCTGACTTCTGTAAACCTCATTCCACAAGGAATAATGCCTATTCCGAAATAGCTATTTCAAAATATCTGTAGTATGGACGCTGCAGTACTGCTATTTTGAAATAGCTCCTCCCCTGGGCCATTCAAACTAATTATTCTCCAATGCCTCCTGGGGCTCTAAATTGAGGTAGTATGTCCAAATAAGTGAAGCCTTCCTTTGACTAATTTTTAGGCTTTCCTGTAGTGTAGATGTGGTATTTTTGGGGAAAAAAATAGAAATAGCTTATTTTTAAATAAGAATGCTGTGTAGATGTACCCACAGTGATCAGTGAAAAACCACGTGATCTGAATAACACAATTTGTTATAGTCCCAGGGAATTTTATATTTACTTTTGTTGTAAGGTATAATCATACTCTTGTTTCAATGGTATGGTACAGGAAAGCAAGGTCACCTCATATTAATGTGCAGGGAATGAGTCAAGGGCTATTTTTAAGCCACCTAGGATAACATTCTTCCTGATAGTGGTTTCACGCCTTTGTCTTGTAAATATGTGCCATATTTTGGGGATAAGAAGAGCCTTGCATTATGTGGAATAATATTCTACATCATAATCCAAAATATTTATCTAAGCTTTACGTCACAGGAGCAAAGCAGAATTACTAAATTTCATAGGAAGAGCTATTCAGTTTTTGTAGTGATTTCATTTAGTGCATGACTAACAGTCTCAGGACTGTCTTTCTTAAAAAATCTGTGCAACAAAGATGGGTTTATCATAGTCCTGGTTTAAGAATGAAACAGCACTGAAGAGGCTAGAGTTGTGTCAGATGATATGGGGGTGCGACTTTGCCCACCATCTCCTCTTTTGTCAATTACTTATGATGCACATGGAATGTCTCTGAGAGGTTCTGTGTGGTATTTTTGTTTTTCATGTCTTAAATGTTGGACACAACATTTTTCTCTCCATGCAACCTTTTTTTGCCTAATGTCTGGTTTTTTCCAGCTGCTCCAAATGCTATGCACATGTAGTTTCCACTTCATAGTTATAGCCAAAACTAGTTCTCTATTATGTATTACCTCACATTAAATTTGCAAAAATCAAAATTAATATAACTATAGAGGGATAATATTTAAGCACCTACCATCTCACCATACTCTACTCCTTAACCCATTAAGAAGTCCTGCCAGGCTAAGCAAGAGGAAACTGGGAGTTCAAGCATAATGAGAAGGTATTCTCATGTGGATTTATGTAAGAAGAGTGGCTATTGCTGGAAGTTCTGACTCCTTCTTCCATATTCTATTACCTTTTAAATTTTATCATCTTTCCTATTGTAAAATGAGGAGGAAAGGGAGGGGAAATGGCCAGTGTAAGAAATCAAAGGAGGTTAGTAATGGGGGAAAAAAGTCTAGATTTTAAGCGGCAGAAAATCATGGTGGCAGGGAAGAGACTCCTGTGCTTGTCACCTTTCCTTCTTTCTCATCACCCCAACAATACATACACCATATCAGTTCTGTCTCTAAACCATCAGCAATTAATTCCATCACCCTAAAGATTAATTCTATAACCCCATCCACAGACTTCTCCAGTTAATTGTGTACACCTCTTACATGCAAAAGCAGGATCCGCCAATTGATTCTGATTCTCTCCCATGCACTCAGCAGCCTCTCATACTCTTCGTTTAACTTTATAACATGTATCAATCAGCAATAGTGTGCTTTCTCCAGGGGCTAGCTCAGGTATATCACTACACATACAGCTCCTCTGATTCTATAATGCACGTTCATACGTGTGCAGGCTACCTTGGTTAATTTTGCTCTTACATACACACAAATATCCCCAATTAATGCCACAACTCTGCTAATCAGTTTTGCCACCCCAGTCTGATCCTTGTCAAACCAGCCCCCCCATCACACTGTTTCATGGGTGCAGAAATCAAGGGCCACTTTCCCCTTCTTCCTGTCCATCCTGGGATGGGCAGTAGCAACAGGATCATCTTCTTCACCATCCACCCAGACCTTGGAGGGTGAAGGGAGGAACAGCAGCATTCGAGATTTTTTCTCTTCCTCCTTCCTGTCTTTACAGGAAGGAGTGGTGGGTAGCACTCTCTCTACCATCATTCAGGCCTCTCAAGGAAAAGGACCGTAGCTTCTTTATTCTGCTTTCTAGAGCCCAAGCCTTTTGGGATGAGTAGCAGCACTTTTCTAACCCCTGGCTCTAGGAAGGCTATTAATGGAGGCCTTTTCATCTCCCTCTAGGATGACCATATTTCCCAAAAGGAAAATGGGACACTGCAGGACTCACATGAACCACTGCTCTTCCTCCCTGCTTTGTTCACCCCTCACCTTGCCCATTCCTTCACACCCCAGATTTTGACAAATGTGGTATTTGTCCCATTTGCTTTTGCCCACTGATCAACATGGCAAGAGCAACATGTTGGCAAAAGCAAATGGAACAAAAGGCTCATTTTAGTGCTGCCTCCTCTCAGGATGGCCAGGACAGGGCTTAAAAAAAGGACCATCCAGGCCAAAGTAAGAGTTATGGTCACCCAGGCTTCACCCCCCTGCTCCCAGGTACTGTGTGGGGCAACAGCGGAGGATGCAGAGCTAGCAGGAGCTGCTGGTCTTGACTTGAAGAGTGGAGAGGGTAGCAGCTCTGGCCTTCCCTGGGAGGTGGGAATGGGAGTTGGGCAGCCAGTCAGAAGGGTTTTCCTTTAAAACTGTAGTGGTGTTGGAAAATCCATAGCTCAGAGGGAAAATAAGATTTTAAGATTTTTAACCCCCTCCCCCATACCACAATTTCCCCAAACTAGCTCCCTTGGAATCCAGGCTATGTGGTTGATTTGAGCGAGACATATGTGTTTAGGGGAGAGGGAAAGGTGACACATTTATGGGATGGTCAGAAAATTGTGGGGAAAAAGCAAAGAAAGGAATGTCAAGGAGAATAGAGGGGCAGAGTCATGGAATGGATAAATAATGATCAGAGTCACAGGATGGGCAGTATGGATTTGGAGGGAGGCAGAAGGAAAGGAAACAGAAATCCCCTGGGGCATGTCAGGACTCTAAACTTAGAATATAAACTTTCCAGGGGTACGTCTAAACTACATGGCTCCATCGACGGAGCCATATAGATTAGTTTACTTGAAAAAGGGAAATGAAGCGGCGATTTAAATAATCGCCGC
>JANRFK010004893.1:14201880-14219640 GCA_030068395.1 Apalone spinifera | reverse complement strand
TTTTTATGCAAATTAGGCATGGGATATTTAAATCCATGCCTCATTTGCAATGTCTATCTGCCTAATTTGCATCCCTCTGCCAATGGATGGATGCAGTCTAGACATACCCTTGTGCTGAAAATACACTGACAGCCATATTAAGAATTCAGTATCTCTCCATAGATAGTAAGGCGACAATGATATACACATTCAAAACCCATATCTTCTGAATTATAACAGTCTTACACCACTCACATGTGCACCAAATTCCATATAAAATGCTGTGTCAACAGAAACCATTAAGTGATTATAATATTTACCTATAAATGTATTTATCTATACATTTACTACATATTCCTGGTTTTGACCACTCATGAGTAAATTTGCTTTTCACCTTCCTAAAAAAGTCTTTTTAAAATATGAGGAAATAATAGAAAATGGTGTGATGAGAAGCCATGCCTAGGTTTCTCCTATTTATGGAGATTTTCTTGGCTATGTGTAATGAATGGTGCCTTGTGACACCACCAGTGTCTTTTTCTCCATTCTGCAAATTACTTTCCCCATGTCCACTAGATGTAGAATGAAGACTATATAGGGAAACTTCTTGCCATCCAAATGAATGGCCATAAAGGTCCTGATTCACCAAGAACTTAAGCACATGGCTAGCTGCAAGCATGTGAGTAATCCCATTGAATTTAATGACAATACTCAAATGTGTAGTTAGGCCTGTGCATATATACTTTGTTGAATTGGGGCCTATATTTTTCTAAGTAATGTGTAAGGTTTAGTAGCTGTCTAACTCCTGGGCTGATAACAAATGCTGCTTGGCATGGGACCCTCCCATGCCTTATGAAAATTGGCTTATGAATATGCATAAATCAAAGATGCTTTAGACAAAATACCTCATGCAATATATAAATTTTAATGCAATAATCTGCTGAATGTGTATATCCTATTTTTGTGCATATATCATTTTTGTATGTGAAATTAGAAATACGAAGTGTGGATCTGTTTATAAATCTAAATATGCTAATGAGGGTCTTTATTGATACCCTGGAATGGTTCAATGATCAAATTGATGATTTGTGAATAGCCTTGTTTGTCCTCTAAGCCCAAACTGTGGTTAGTCCTAGAAAGCATGCCACATAGTACTGGAATTCATCTTGAATCTGATATTTTTCCATGGGGATGGGCAGTGCCAAACAAAGGATCCTTGCCCTGGGAGAAAATCTATTTAACCCATGGGAAGCAATCAGTCTTTCATCTTCAGCTGGTCTTTGTAACTGCCTGCTTCCTCCTTTTCCCATAAGATACTTGTAGGGTTGCCGGGTATCCAGTATTGCCAGGTGTCCAGTCTGGTATTTTCACCTTCTGTCTGGTAAAAAAAAATCAGACAATATTGGACACCTAAAATGTCCGGTATTTTCTGATTTTTTTTCCCTGCCAGGAGGCAAAAATACCAGACACCTGGCAACCCTACAACACACTCAGCAACCAGGCCCCTTCCAGGCTCTCCCCAGACCCTTCTTCTTTTCCGCTTAGCTGGTCCTGCAGGGAAGCTATCTTGTGGCACGGAGGAAGAAAACAAGATGGTCACCAACAAAAAGCCCTAAAGGCCTTAAAGGGGCCATGCTGGTTTTTTTGTATTTTTAATTTTTTTTTGCTTAATAACTGTCGGAGTCCTTTTTATTTTCTCAACAACTTTGGTCTCCCCCTTTTTTTCTCAACGGTGTTTTTCTTTTTTGGGGGGTGATTGGTATTTTTGGTTAAATCATGTGGCAACCGTAGATACGTGAGAATGAAGAACTCTGAAAAGCTGTAGACGTAAGCCAGAGTAAAGATCAGCTCTGACTTGAAGCTTCTTACGCAAGATAAAAACAACTGTTTAGGGTAAGAATTTCCAGGTAACAAGTTTCTTAGTGGATTAGAACTAGCTAAGCGTTTTTTGTTCATTTTAATTTAGTAAATTACTTTGACCTTACTGTCTTCACATGCAACCACTTAAAAACTACTTTTTGTATTTAATAAAAACACTTTTGTTTATTATCAAGTCCAGTATAAATAATTGTTATTGGGGGAGGGAAGAAGCAACCACAGTGCATATCTCCCTTTCACTGATAAAGGGGGTAGAGTGTTCATTGTCCAACTTTTACACAGAGTAAAATCAATTTATTTGGGGTTTTGGTCCCTTTTGGGGGTTGGTTTCTTGAATACTGCGCACTCATAGCTGAGCCCTCCCAGAGCTGATTTGGTGCAGTGTCTGTGTTGCTCTGAAGCGGGGCGGTAATCCCAACTGTGGATTTTCTTGAGATTATTACACAGGGCATGTTCATATTTTAATTTTTTACAAGACTATCTTGAATAGTGCTTCTCTATTTCAACAAGTGTGAAAAAGCTTGTTGAATTTGTTTAGAGTGTGCTAACACACTTGAACAGTTTTTGGTTTGTTCTGTTCCTTTTAGGTTACTACTGGCCCATCACCTTGCCATCTGAGGGACAAGGTGAGATCAAGTGGGAAGTTTTGTAGTGTTTTGTTGTGTTCTCCTCAGTTTCCCCATGTACTGCATGTTTAAAAGGTGTGAGAGAGAGGGTTTGTTGTTGCAGAGGCCCAGGTGTGACCTTGCCCATCAGCTGGGAGACCTGGACAGTAGCCTAGAGATATGGGGGACCTAGTGACTGGTGACCTGGTGACCAAGAAGCCCAGCCCAGCTTCAAAAGTAGCCAGTTCTGGCCACTGGTCCAGACCTGATAATCCAATCCCAGTCAGAGGGGATCAAAGGACAGAAGAGAGAAGGCTCCAGTGACTGTTTACCTGGGAATTTTGGACTCTAGCTATGATAGTAGCTCCAGCAATGATAGTAGCTTGTTGCGTCACCGGGGGCAAGTCTTTTGGGTCAAAATTTTCAAACCTGTGTGACTGAAGTTAGGCAGCTAAATCCATAAGACAGTATCTAAGTCGTTTGATTCCTTCGCCTCTATAATGCCCACTGAAATGCTATACTGAATTTTGGTTCTCATCATTAGCAATTACAATTACAAATAAAGAGAAGGACTTGGGCAGCATCAAGATCTCAAGGTCCAGCATTATGGTGGAGGTAGTAGACATCAAATGGCCAGCTGAGTGACTTTGTTCCAATTTTTATGAAAACTAGAGCAGCTGGCTTTCAGTAGGCCAGCTGCAACAAAACCAAATCACAGCCTTCCTAAAATGACTGTGCCCAGGGGAGGGCAATTTTAAAAATCTGGATGTATGGGTTTTGTCTTATTTTGAAAATTCTAGATATGTGTGTAAAAACCAGGACTTTTTGGATTCACAACTTGCTTCGCTTATGGGATGCTAAACTGTCCATCATCAGCTAGCTTGCTTGGGGATTCAATTCACTCTTATAGACTGCTTGCATATTCCAACACACTAGTTTCATAATTTACCAGTGTTCTGTGGAGAGTCAGAATGCTAACTAAAGCTCTTTTAGGCCGTACATTCAAGTCAATATCTAAGCGTAATAAATACTAGTAAGATTATTCTACAATTATTTTGCCTGCAGCTGCTTCAGTTGAAAGAAAAAAATAAGAGTTTATAAAGGGCCACATTTGACTTTTTAAAGATATAAAACTAACTATTCACTTTATACATATTCATTTATGAGTAATTTGTGACCTGTCTCCAGGATTTCTAAGTCTCTTAAGGAATATTAAAGAAGGCTTCATTGTTCACAGTAGCCGGAAGGCAAAAATAATTTCTAACTCTGGCAGCACGAGCTTTTTAAAGATTTACTAAAAAGGGAACACCAGTGACGCATCACAATGCTTCCTCATGAATATTTATAAAATGGCTAGAAGATCACGAGCAACTTGATTTACGCTGCATATACACATGGCAACTGCAGAGGTTGCAATTTATTAGCCACGTCACGTTTCTTCATATCAAATATAGACACACTAAGGGAGAAAATGGAATGTGAATCAGGCTGAGCTACATTCAAAATTATATGAAATGAGATAAGATCAAAGAGAAATGTATTGTTAAAAAATTCTCCAGATTTGGTCTGACATGAGAAAAGGAGCTTTAAAATAGCTTTAATTCCCTTTCTCTCATCCCCAGGAACTATAAATGGATATAGATCTGTTAAGAAATATTTAGGTTTAACACATTAGTTCTTTCAAGCTGGAGCTGTGTAAGTGTGTGGCAGAAAATCTGATGTATATGATTGTTTGAGGCAATCCTTCAAGATCTCCCATTTTGGGCTTTTTTGTATTTTTAATTATTTTTTAAACTTCTGGTGCTTTTTCTGGGCTATTCATGAAAACCTGTCAAAGTTACTCTGCATCAGCAAAAGTAAAAGTCATCTGAGTGCCCTCTTCATAGAATGTGAACATGCTTCTACCTCTTTTCCAGACTCTGCTGGTCTGGGGTGGCAAGAAATCATACCTGGTTCCAAACTCAAGTCCCCTAATTCTCATGAGTGCCCTATTGGAAGCAGAAAAGTCCTCCAGCCGTCACTCAATTGGGTGCGTCTACACTGCAGCTTTCCAGAGAAACGATACTTGCGTTCACACTACTATTGCATTCTTTCGACAGAAAGTTGAAAGAACATAAGGGTTTTTCTGACAGCAGTAAACTTCTTTCAATGAGGAAGAAGTCTTTTTCCAAAAGAGCTCTTTCCGAAAAAAGCGTGTGGAAGAGGTTTTTTGTTTGTTTTTTGTTTTGTTTTGTTTTTTTTCAAAAGAAGACGCCTCCAGGAAATAACACAGGTGCCCTGATGGCCACTTCATCCAAACTCATCTGAACTCTATAGTTCCTGTCTCCTGCCAGCTCTTAAAGCTGCAAGCACACTGGACAAGCCTTGTGGCAGGAAGCCAGTCCTGAGAGCTCCACCTGACTGTGTGGCTCTGATTGCCACCCATATTTGGAGCTATGGCTCAGCCACAAGCCCCCCGAGATCCTCTTGGCCCTCACAAGGAGCACCACCAGGGCTTCCAAGACCCTTGCACCAAACAGCATGTGTTCTCCTGGTCCAGGGCGGAGATCCAGTCCTTCCTGGAGCTGTGGGGTGAGGAGGAGACCCTGCAGGATTACCGCTCCTGGAGGCAAAACACTGACATGTACAGCTGGATGGCTGAGGCTCTGGATGCGAGGGGACAACCTCCCTACCCTACACATTAGAACAGGTGCAGAGCGAGGTAAAAGAGCTCTATCAGGGCTTTGCCAGGGCCAGGGAGTGCAGCTCTCGCACTGGGGCAGAACCCCACTACTGCCCCTACTACCAAGAGCTCCACCAAATCCTGGAGGGTGGTGAAGCCCTTTCCCCACCCATGGTGGTGAACTCTGGGCTAGAGACGCCTGTTGTCACCCACCTGGAGCTCCCTGCCAAAGAAGAGGAGGAGGAGGAGGAGGGGGACACGGCCAGCATGGTCACCCTGACCCTGGAACCGGATGTTTTGCAGGCATCCTTTGACGGCGGGGAGGGATCATCAGGTGAGTACTCTCAGTTTGTCACAAACACAGGGTGGGGGAGGGTGGTGCAGTGTGCATGGGGTGTGATCCTCACTCGTCCTGCTCGTCCTGGACATTGTGCTGTAGTCCGTGCATGTGGAACCACGAGCAGTGCCAGTGTGTGCCACATGGCCCCAGGAAGCATCTCCAGAGCACCCTCCAGGTTCCTGCTCACAGGCTCCGGGGAGGCCCCACACATGTCTGACCCCTGAGGGGGGATACCCTCCCACCACCAGCCACCGCCGGAAGCAGGATGGGCACAAAGGTGCAGGAACAACCCCACACAGACCAAGGAGTGCCATACACAGCCCATGGGCATGTCTGCCCATGTGAGACACCACCCGCTCCTGTGGACAGCACTGCCAGGCACAATTGTGTGTGTGGGCCCCATGGAAGGCCAGGCTGCTCCAAGCCCCTCTCCCACCCACGGAATCCCACTTCCCTTCCCTGCTTGGTCGTGGGACAGGGGGGTGAGGTGTGCAGTGCAGAAGCGGGAAACGTAGTCCCCATGGAGCCTCAGGGCCCCTGTGAGGTAGTGCTCGCTATGCAGTCCACACATGGCCTTGCTCCAGGGACCTCTCCATCCTCTGGCCTGAGGGCTGTTGCTCGCGGCTCACAGAGGAGGGTACGGCCTCAGGGACAGTGTCTGCATGGATGACTGACCACCTCTCCCTCTTTATTCTCCACAGCCAGACCAGCTGTCTCTGAGGGGTGATCCACACTATCCGAAGCAGCCGCCCAACCCCGGGGAAGTCGCAAGCACAGGAGGGTCTGCGAGGACCTCATGAGAGAGCACATGGCTGTCCTGCATGACATGCAGCAAACCCTGGCCCAGAAGGTCTGGGATGATGCCGAGTGACGGAACTGCATGTGGACCAGATTGTGAGGCAACGCCAAAACATGTGTGCCACCATCCGAGAAATGATGGCACACCTGGCTCCTGTCCCTGCTCCAGCCTCCCTCCCCCCCGTTATGCCCATGCCTCCTCTCCTGCCCCTCCTGCTATATCTGACCCCGCCAAATCTGACCTCACTCCAGCTCCCCCTCCTACCCAGTCCCCTGTTGTCTCAGGCCCCAACTACGCCCAAGGTCAGTGAGGTCCTCGGACCCGAAGCGGCACTTTCAGCCACACCACGCACCACTCCTAGCCCTGAGTTCCCTTCCTGCCTCCTCCATCCTGGTTCTCAGTCTCCTCCTCCCTGGTAACTTTTGTTTTAAAAAAAATACACAAGAAGTTTTTGTTGTTCAACTAAAAACTGGTGTGTTTATGACAGTACTGGGAAGGGGAGAAGGGAGGGGTTGTGGTGAGAAAGGCAAGGCACAGGCCCCTAATGGGAAAGCCCTGGGAAGAGTTACTGGGTCCTTAAAAGAAACTCCCCCTCAGGGCCTCTCGGATGCACACCCCTACCTGATGGGCCTGGCGGATTGCAGCTTGCTCGGCTTCTCAAAGGCCCTTCCCTCCTGACCAGCCTCTGTCCTTCATCCTAGTAGGAAGGCCCCTGTCATAATTAAGAGTGCCGATTCTTGTGTCCTGGCAGGTCTGTCTGTGTGTATCTGCATGCCTCTGACTGAGGGGTCAGCTACCAGAGACTGCAGCTTATTTCTCTCTTCTTTTTCAAGCTCTTTCACATGTGTTGTGCAGAACATAGCACGCAGCCACCACATGTGGGATGTTGTACTTCCTGAGGTCCAGGCAGGTGAGGAGGCATCTAAACCATGTCTTCAAATGGCCAAAGGCACCCTTCACAACCTTGCAGACCCCTCTCTGGAGGGGTTGAAGCGTCCGATATAGGGCTTCACGAGCCATGGCTGCAGAGGATAGGCCGCATCCCCCACCAGCAAGACGGGCATGTCCACGTCCTGACCCTGATGTTCTGGTTGGGGAAGAAAGTTCCGGCATGCAGCTTCTGGAACACCCTCAAGTTACGAAATACATGCTCGTCTTGTACCTTCCCTGACCATCTGACATATATATCCGTGAACTGGCCCCGGTGGTCAGTCACAGCCTGAAGGCCACCGAAAAGTATCCCTTGCAGTTAATGTACATTGATGCCAGATGGTCTGGGGCATGGATAGGGATGTGGGTCTCTCGATAGCTCCCTGCAGTTGGGGAATCCGAGGGCACCAAATCCAGCTATGACCCTGTGCAGCAGGATGGTGTTGATCCTCTGACCACCTGACCATCTGATCACCTGATCACCTGCAGAAGAAGACAAACAAACAGTGAATTCCAGGGGTTCCAGGGTGCCTGAGAGTTCCCCCATTCCCACTCACCTTGCCCCACTCACCAGGAGCAACCCCCTGCAATCATCCAACCCCTGGCAGGGCTTTGTGAGTGCAGGAGGTTGCTCCGGCGTGGAGAGCTTCCAGAGGGCAATGGTGATATAGTTCTGGAGGGGGATGGTGGACCTCATGTGTATGTCCCATTGCCTCAGGGCAGGGGTGAGCCACTCACAGAGTTTGAGGAAGGTGTCCTTGTTTATTCTGAAGTTCTGGAGCTATTGTTGGTCTCCCAAATGCTCCAAAACAACATGGTCCCACCAGTCTGTACTGGTGTCCAGATGCCAGAGGTGGCGGGGCTCAGTATGCAGAGCAGGGTGGGTGGAATCCAGCTGCAGGAGTCACGCCTGCATAGACCTGAGGAGGCTCTGCCAGAAGGGCTGGGGGTTGGGTTCCTTCAGATCCTGGAAGGCTGCCTGTAGAAAGTGCTGCATGACTTGCAGCAAAAGCTGGAAGAGCTGAAGACTGCCCAGAAGCAGCTCCGGCTCCAGAGTGGAGAGTTCTGTGGTGTCCTGAGTAAGGCCAATCAGAGTATGCAGAGAAAATGTTTTGCTGTCTCAGAGAGGTAGGCAAGCAAGCAGGAAAACCTGAGAAATGGCTGTTCAGGGGGGGTCCCTTTAGGCACAGCCTCAGATAGCCTCAAGCAGCAGCCACATAAAATAACTACTGATCTGATGCCCTGTCTGAACTGGTTCTGGGTGACCTTAAGTGCGATTCAGTGTCCAATCAGTGTGGACGCTTTATTTTGAAATAGCTAAGTGCTGTTTCAAAACGCATTTTGTGTGTAGATGCACTGTTTCAAAATAAGCTATTCCAGAAAATATCTTCTAGAATAGCTTATTCCAAAATATCTGTGCAGTGCAGATGTCGCCTACGAACCCTGCTTGTTCTAAGAAGTGATATTTCTAAGGTTCTCCTCATCTCCAGCTCATTGCTGCAATATCTTTTCAGCCCACCAAAACTGGCAGTGTAAATTTTTTAGCCACCAACACTTGTGAGCCCGAGTAAGGACCTCCAAGTTAGAGTGCAAGAGGCTACAGTCTTGAAAATAACTGTAGTCCAACAAGATAAATATTATCCTGGAAATATATCAGTTTTCTCACTTTTAGAACCCTGATCTATATGGAACTAGTCTCTCTCTTACCATATTGATGCTATTGAGATGAATTGGGAATCATTAATGCAGTTCCTCATAGTAGTTATGCCTATCGCTTTTAGATTAATGCTTTTTAGACTTGTCTATTTTGATGTTTTTTGTTAGAAGTCACTTAGCAGATAGTGGGGAACGTGACCGGTTAAATGTAGTGACATGTGCTTTAGGTTTTGCGGAGATGCCCACAAAGTGTGAGTATGTATTTTAAAATGGTAATATATAGACACATAAAACCTCTAAGTCATTGTTTCTCAAACTGGGGGTTCTGATCCAAAAGGAGGCTGCAGGGTGTGTGTGTTACTAGGCAATTATGTTTGGGGAGATCACAATATTACCACCCTTACTTCTGTGCTGTCTTCAGAGTTAGGTAGCCCGAGAGTGGCGACTGCTGGCCAGGCACCCAACTCTGAAGGCAGAATTGCTGCCAAAGGCAGTGTAGAAGTAAGGATGGCAATGCTATGCCATCTGACCCTTACTTCCAAACGGAGTCCTTTGCTAGCAGTCACTGCTTTCCAGACAACCTGATCTGAAGGTAGTGCAGAAGTAAGTATAACAATACTGCAACACTCTTCAATAGATTTGAGATCCTCTTTTGAGTTAGTACCCCAATT
This sequence comes from Apalone spinifera, assembly GCA_030068395.1. Classification (NCBI taxonomy): domain Eukaryota; kingdom Metazoa; phylum Chordata; order Testudines; family Trionychidae; genus Apalone; species Apalone spinifera. Next base: position 14,210,123 of record JANRFK010004893.1, on the reverse strand, counting down.
TGAGACAGACTGGTCTTCCCCATGAAATGTATATAAAAAGCACACCAGACCAGATTTCATGGGAGGAGACAAGATTTCATAGTCCATGACACATTTTTCATGGCCCTAAATTTGGTAGGGCCATTGTCCTGGTACATCAGCCCCTAGTACATCAGTTACTAGGCCTCCATATGTTCTAGCACTTATTAGGTCCAGTAGAGGTCTTTAGATATCCTTGTAGATCCCCTTCCCTGACAGGCTTCAATTCTGTGGTGGATCTCATTGGAGGTGCGACTGTATTCCGCAAGGCTGCTGAATGGTTCTTGCAAACAGGCTGCATTACCTCCTCTTAGAACTTGCCTATGCTACCTGTAACAACTGTAGGGGTTCTCCCATTGGCATTGGTCAGGAGTTGACAACCTTTGGCTCTTGGCCATTAGGGTAATCCTTTAGTGGGCCACAAGGTATTTTACTTATGTTGACCATACACAGGCATAGTTCCCCATAGCTCCCAGTGGCCACAGTTTGCTGTTCCTGGCCTATGAGAACTGCAGGCAGTGGTGTGGGCTGCAGGCACATGCTCACTGTTGGTTCCCAGCTCCAGTTGGCTAGGAACAGTGAACTGTGGCCACTAGGAGTAGCAGGGGGTCTATGTGTGTCTATGGTCAATATCAGCAAAATGTCTCACAGCTCGTCAGCCGATAACTTTGATAGGCCAACACCTGGCATAGGTAATCCACCTTCCTGAGAGGTGGTAGTTAAATCTATAGATTAATTCTTCAGCTTTCTACAAAGAGATTTAGGTCAATTTAACTATGCCTATTAGGGAGTGGATTTGTCACACCCCTGATCAATATAATTAAACGGACCTAATTTTCTAGTGTGGACCAGGCCTTAGCTAGATATCTAGCTAAAGTCACATCTAGGGTAGCTACTCTAGCATCTCACATGGCAGCCCTCACAACTCAGTTTGAGTCCCAAAAACCATCCTGTCATGCTTTCTTACTCTCGTCCAATCATATTCCCAATTGTCCATTGTGTAGACTTCTTACCTCTGGAGGTGATCAGCACATGTCACACATGCAACTTTGTAATCCAATAGGTCATCCCAGGGAATAACATCTGAGTTGAGAAAAATGAGACAGTTAACCAGCAGGGTTGGTTTCACTGTGCTTGTAGGTCTAATGGAATATGCATATTTGGACTTAAGATAACCAAAGTTTTATGTGTGACTTAGATTTAAAGATATTAAATATGTTCAGATGACTTATCGTCTTCCATGAATCTCCACTATTAACACCTCAGCTCAAAATTCATCTGTGTTCATCCTCATTACCCAAATTACCACCCCCCAACCCAACAACATTGCACATAGTCTTGTAATCTATAAATTACAGAAATAACTCAGTTCCAGAAGAAAACTAGCTTGGACAAAGCACTATGCACTATAAGGCATTTCTCAAATTTTTTTTGACTTAAGAGATCTTTCTCAAACAAAGTGGCAAGATTTTTCCACTTAGTTATTGAATTATTAGTCAACTCTAATAAAAAAAACATCCCTCAAATCCTTGCAACACATTTGCTAGGATATAAGAGAAATCTCTGCTTTTAACAATCCATCAGAAAAACGAGTAGGCAACTGTTTTCAGGTTCTCTCGATGCTGCTGTGGGAAGAGTGATGCCTGATTGCTGATTCTCAATAGCAACTGTCAAGGCCTGAAACTCCCAGCTGGAGTTGGACTGGGGTTGGATTAATAATTGCATGAGGTGGTGCATCTCTGAAGCTAAGAGTTGATGAATGACTGAGCATTGTTTCTTCATCTAGTTCCTTCTGGATTTGGTTGATGTGATTGCATTATCTTGATGTGATTACAGAGCCAATTGCCCATTCACTCATGGTGATTGGGGTAGGTCCCAACAACTGGAAAAAGGCAAATGTAGTGCTTATCTTTAAAAAAGAAGGAGAACCCAGGGAATTATAGACCAGTCAGCCTCACCTCAGTCCCTGGAAAAATTATAGTGGAGAGCCTCATGGAATCCATTTTGAAATACTTGGAGGAGAGGACAGTGATTAAGAATAGTCAACATGTGTTCACCAAAGGCAAATTGTGTCTTACTGGCCTAATTCCCTTCTATGCCTAGGTAACTGGCTCTGTGGATATGGATATGGTCTCCCACAGTATTCTTGCCAGAAAGTTAAGGAAATATGGATTGGATAAATGAACTGTAAGGTGCGTAGAAAGCTGGCTAGGTTATTGGGTTCTATGGGTCAAAGTGATCAATAGATCAGTGTCAGGTTGGCAGTTGGTATCAAGCAGTTCTGGGTCTGATTTTGTTCAACATCTTTATTAATGACCTTGATGAGGGAATGGAGTGCACCCTCAGCATGTTTGTGGATGACCCTAAGCTAGGGGGAGAGGGTGACAGTAGTGAGTGATAGAATGATTTAGGTTCAAAGAAGAAGGCCTAGAATTCTGGGATCAGAAGGTTCCTGAGTGGTTGGAAATGGCAGTTCTGAGTAGGTTCTTTCTAGCTGCTGTGGTTTCAGGGACCAACTGAAAACCTGTTGTTTGTTCACCAAACAGTAAGAAATAGAATGCTTCAAACTGAGTTTATTTTCCATCTTTTCTTTGGGATAGTTTTGGTAACAGCACAGAGGGTGGGCTTGGAGGAAGGCTGAGATTATTGCTAAACTGTTAATTAACCAAAGACAGAACATGTCTTTTATACTAACAAAGGTGTGAGTTAACTGCTGGTGACAGGAGACCCTTGGGGCCAAGTTCCCAAAGCACATTTAACCTCCAGGTTTCCATCCCTACAGAAGTTCAGTATCTAGTCCTCCTCTTGCTTGTGTATCCTTGATATGGATAAACCATTGACCTTCAAGCCAACCCACACTGAGCCGGGTGTTAAAGGTCTGATAACTTAGCCTTTGCTCACTGAGTTAGGAATTATTAGTCCTTATATAACTATATCACCACAGTATTAGAGCAACTCACATTGATTAGTGCATTTCTCTTCACAGCTCCTTTGGGATGAAGTATAAAGAGTGAATTGCCCAAGGAAACACAGGATGTCAATGGGAACCTGGGTTCAGTTTCTGCTTTGCTAGAGTCCCAGTCCACAGCCTCAATCATAACTCCATCTTTTATCTCTCCAAGGTCAATGGCAAATTGGCCATCTATTGTACCAAGTTGTACCATCTATTGTACCAAATTGGCCATCTATTGGTCCTTATTTGATTTGTTTGTAAAATATGCAGTGAAGTTATGTGAGATGCTGAACAATTAAGGCAGCAATTCAAATAAAACTGGAACTCATGGCCCAAAAACTAAGTATAGAAATTTCTAGGGCTGTTGATTAGTTGCAGTAAACTCGTATGATTAACTCAACAAATTAATTGCAATCAGTCACACTGTCAAACAATAGAATACCATCTGAAATTTATTCAATATTTTTGTATTTTTTTACATTTTCAAATACATTAATTTCAATTACAAAACAATATATAGTTTAGAGTGATAACTTTATATTATTATTTGTATTACAAATATTTGCACCATAAAATACAAAATTGCATGTTTCACTTCATCTCATACAGGTATTGTAGAGCAATCTATTTATCATGAAAGTACAACCTACAAATGTAGAATTCTTTGTTACATAACTACACTTAAAAATAAAACAGTTTAAAACTTTAGAGCCTACAAGTCCACACAGTCCTACTTTTTCTTTAGGCAATCACTAAGACAAACACATTTGTTTATATTTACAGTAGATAATACTGCCTGCTTCTTATTTACAATGTCACCAGAAAGTGAGAACAGATGTTCACATGGCACTTTTGTATCTGGAGTTGCAAGGTATTTATATGACAGATATGCTAAACGTACATATGCCTGTTCACACTTTAACCACTATGCCAGAAGGCATGCTTCCATGCTGATGATAGTCTTTTAAAAATAATGCATTAATTAAATTTGTGACTGAACTTCTTGGGGGAGAATTATATGTCTCCTGCTCTGTTTTACCCATATTTTGTCATATATTTCAGGCTATAGTAGTCGCGGATGATGACTCAGCATATGTTATTTGTTATAAGAATACTTGCTGCAGATTTGACAAAATACAAAGAAGGTACCAATGTGACATGTCTAAAGATAGCTAGAGAACTCCACAGGTTTAAGAATCTGAAGTGCCTTCCAAAATGTTAGAGAGATGAGGTGTGGAGCTTGCGTTCAGAAGTCTTAAAAGAGCCACACTCGGATGTAGAAATTACAGAATCTGAACCACTCAAAAAGAAAATCAACCTTCTGCTGGTGGCATCAGTCTCAGATGCTAAAAGTGAACATGCCTAGGTCTTCTCTGCTTTGAACTGTTGTCAAGGAAATAGTCATTACACATGTCCTCTACAATGGGGATTGCATCATGAAGGAACATATGAATCTTTAGTGCATCTAGCATGTAATTGTCTTGCAATACCGGCTGTAACGGTGCCATGCAAATGCCCATTCTCACTTTTAGGTGACATTGTGAAGAATTGGTCAGAATTATCTCCTGCAAATGTAGTCAAACATTTTGTCTGAGTGATTGGTTGAACGAGAAAAGTGAACTTGCAGGGACTAAAGTTTTCATTATTTTGTTTTTAAATGTAGTTATTTTTTGTAAACAGTTCCATATTTGTAAGTTCAACTTTCATGATTAAGAGAATGTTGGGTGAATTGAAAAATACAGTTTCTTTTTTTTACAGTGCAAATATTTGAATTCAAAATAAACGAAGTGATCACCATACACTTTGTGTTCTGTGCTGCAACTGAAATAATATATTTGAAAATGTAGAAAACATCCACAATACTTAATTAAATGGCATTTTATCATTGTTTAACAATGCAATTGATTGTGATTTATTTTTAATCACATAATTAATTATAGTTTTTATCGCTTGACAATCCTAGAAATTTTTTCCAAACATCCTACAAACAAAAATAATTTTTTGATGTTGTCTATAGCGGGGTAACATTTTTATAGTATTTATAGTCATAGCTGCAGGCTCATTTTCATGAGTGATTGTCCTAAGTTCTTTGCTTCCGAAATGTGGTATTTTCAGTGGTTTCTATTAAAGATTCAATAATTGTCTAAACATATCCAATGAGCTCTGATTCCCATCAGTTATATGGAGAGACCCTGAACCCACATGGAGCTTAACTGACTTTTGGTGCTAACCTTAGCAATTCTCTTGGCAGAATTAGGGCCATGGCTGCTATCAGTATTTCCTAATTTTAATTTGTCTGGCAGTACAGGTTGAACATCTCTAGTCCAAAACTATCTAGTCTAGAAACATCTGTTGTCTGGAATGATTTTTGTTAGTCATGTGTGTGGCCAAGTTTCCCATGGTCCCACAAAAGTTTGTCTACAGCCACCAGTCCTAACTCTCCATGTTCTGTGCTATTATTTAGCTCTAATTTACACCTAAGTGTCCTCTAACAGCCCAGTAATTAGTGGAAACATTGGTAATGCTTTTAGATAATATTGACCTCCCGTGGCCCAGAAAGTTCTCTTGTTCAGAATAAGTCAGGTTCCAAGGGTGCCGGACTAGAGAGATTCAACCTGTAGAGGAAGTATTATATCTCACAAGTCAGGATATGATAATTGTTGTCAAATGTTGACTTTTTACCCGTGATCATAGTCTGGGAGGTTTATATACAGCCTTTTGCCAACTCAGTTTTGGAATGGAAGGAAATCGGATAAAAGAAATGAGAAATGTACCTATTAATTTAGCCTCCTATAGCTGAAGGGTGCATAGTGATCTGAAAGGGAAACCATGTGAATTTTGGGTTTTATTTTTCTTAAAGCTGAATTTAATAAACAACTGCAATCATGTAGTATGAAATGAAATAATGTAAAAATTGGATGTGGGGAGTTCTCCAAGATTTATTTTAAAATTGGTAATTCTTCAGAAAAATTGATTACAATACTCAAGTGAACTAACATTCACCCTCTGTTCTATTTGCTGTGGAGATTGCATTGTTAGTTTCATTTAGTGTTTACATACCTGAGTGAGGAAGTTGATAGTAGTAAGTGTACAAGAGGCTAAACTATAATAAAGGTAGGCAGCATTTAATGCTTTTCTGGTAACTGAAGTTTATTTGAAATTAAATATTTTCAGATGGGAACCAGTATTGAAAAGGAGAGCCACTCCCTTGCCAAATGGCTAATCATGAACTGTTGTCAACAACAATGTGGATAAAATGGCAACAAAGTGCACAAGAACACTTTAAAAGTCTGGGGTAAAATCTAATTTTGCCATTAGCTTCAGAGGAGCCAGGAGTTCATCTTTGGGGTTATGAGGTTTTGCCCTAATTTTGCATGTTTGGATTTATGTGCTTCAGTGGGTAGCCGAGTTAGTCTGTACAGGATAAACTTAAAAAACAACAAATGGTCTGGTAGCACTTTATAGACTAACAAAACATGCAGATCGGATCATGAGCTTTCGTGAGCACAGACCACTTCTTCAGATGCCCGGAGTTATGAGGGCAGAGTTAGCTCTAAAATTAGATCCTCTTCTGGTTTAGGATTGTAAATTGATTCTGGGTGGCTATGTAATCCACTGGCTATGCAGTGCACCCCAAAAATCTTCAGATCTACCAATGTTAGAAACAGGGGCAGAATATCATTTAATGATGCTTCTAGAAATTTTTGTTAATCCAATAAAAAGTTTTATGCATTTGTCTATTTTTTTAAAAAGTACAACTCTAATAGAAGAAAACATGTGGAAACTTGTTATGAATAGATTGCTCTAGTTCAATTAATTGTGACTTTCCACTTTTATTAATGGGTTTTAGGTATGCAATTAGTATTCCATTATTTATACATTAATTCAAGAATAATACATGGCCAGTTTATGGGATGTTGGAGGCTTTGTTAAGAAATGCTAAATAAAGTTACATTGCTCCTAGCAGCTGGAAGACAGAAATAAATGCACCTCTGGCAGCATCAGCTTTTAAAAGATGTAATAAGAAGGAACACCACTGATACAGCTCAATTATAAGTCTGAGCTATCCCTGTAAATAATCTGAAATTTGAGCATGTGTCAGGAAACGGTAGTGTTTTAGGTTTTCAAAGATGGGTCTGAGACAGGAAAATACTGTTGTATGGCTTTAAAAAACAGGAAATGGGGGGTGGGGGGAGGGAGAAGTATAGCCACCATTGCCCCTCTAATTGGGGACCGGGTGATGTTAATCATAAAAAGTTATGTCATAAATAGTGTTTGATAGTGAATTTGAGAATTCATCCAAGTGAGAACATGTGTATGTACATTTCTCTCTAGTACTCATAATAGGGTTGTCAACTCGTCAGGATTCCCTGGAAGTCTCCAGGAATTAAAGATTAATATTTAGTTAAAGATTGTGTCATGTGATGAAATCTTAAAGAATATAGCCAACCCTAATTCATAGATTCACTGCACACAAGGTTTGTGGAACTGCTGCTGGGGGCCTCTGCAAAACTTGAGCTGTGAAGGAGGGCTCTGAATTGGTTTTGAATAGGCCAAAATGGAAGGAGTTAATAGGCAATGAGCTAGGGGAGGAAATCCAGGCTATCCACTTACATAGCAAAAGTTCTATTTGTGCCATGTCTGGACTAGGAAAAAGGTGTTCACTAAAACATTTTAGCTCACATGTTTTTAAACACAAGTCCTTAGTGAAAATGAAGAGGGTATATTTGCTTTTCAGCTTCATAGGTTGTGTTTTATGCTGTGCCCCGCATTCAGCTCATAGGATAGGGCTTGAATTTCATTTCCCTGGTCCTTGTGGATTTCTCGCCTTCTTGTGGTTTTCACTATGGACAATCACAGATGTATCAATGTGTACACCATACTTGACTCTGGCTATGTGCATGAAGGATGAATGTCACCTAAAGTGCATAAAATATTATCTGAAATCAATAGATCATTTTGGATTTATAGTCTGCTCAAATGCTTGTAGTAGAAGTGATGGAAAGTTAAGGAGATTATGGAATAATGAAAATTAAGGTAGTAAGGTTAACAGTTTAAACTAAGGAATTTTTATCTTTCTGTTTTCACAGGCTGTATTTTGGATACTGAAACTTCCAGCGCTAAAAGTGCTTTGATCAGTTTATAACACTTTGGTATGTCGGACTCAGATACTGCTGCTGTTAATTTTTTACCCAAAACCTTATATTCCATCCATGATTGTATCATAGAATCATAGAATCATAGAGCTGGAAGAGACCTCAGAAGGTCATCA
>JANRFK010004893.1:14187536-14201780 GCA_030068395.1 Apalone spinifera | reverse complement strand
TGGGAGGAAGACAAACATGGCACACCCTGTGCAGGCAACAACAGCAGAACCATCGCTATCCATCTGTGCTGTCCTGTTCGCAAGCTCCCTGTTGTAAACAGGAAATGCTACTCAGCATTTCTTAATATAGCTTGTAGCACACAAATTATGTCAGGAAAAAAGTATTACAAAAGCTGTATACTTACTGCATACAAACTGCATACTGTAGTGCAACTGTTAAATTACTAGAATATAACTTTTATTACCAAATGAAATCCAGATAAAATACATAATGGCCAAAATCAGTATGTGTGTATCTATAGCTATCTATGTATATTTTAGAGTGCATCTATCTTTCTGTGTGTCTGTCTGTGAGTCCTTTTCTTCAAGAACACCTCTTAAATGGTAAGAGTGGGGCCACCAAACTCACTATGCAACTTCCTCTCCTACTAACTTAAAGCAAGATCAGGAGCTGATTATGCCAGGACAAACAGAAGCCCAGGGGAAATGACTGTTTACCATAACATGAAAAGGATGGAGTATATGTTCAGAGGGACATGATATGAGAGTGGCCACTGAGGGCAGTTGAGTCTCCAGGGGAGAGCTATCTTGCAGAGTGTCCACTGAGGGCAGCTGTACCACCAAGGGAGTGGTCAGCAGGGCTGGGGCTCCATCTTGCCTGCCAGCACACCAAGTAAGTAGCTCTCCTGCTCCAAACCCTTTCCCCCCTCCTGGCCCCACTCCTGGCCCTTGGCTGCAGTACTGAAGCTGGGCACCTGGGGAAGATGAGGGAGAGAAAATGCTACTGGCATCTGGGAGAGGGCTGAAGGCAGAGAAAACACCCCTGCAGTGGCGGAGGGGAAAGGGGGGAAGAGTCTGAGGTGAGAGGGCTGGGGTGAGAGAAAATGCCTTTGGTAGTGGAGGTGTTCCTGGGGGGAAACAAAATGCCCCTCAAGACTGGGGAGAGGACTGAGGGGAGAGAAAACTCCCCCGGCAGCTGGGGGATGACTGAGAGGGAGAGAAAAGACCCATAGCAGATGTCGCCCCCTGCCCTGGGTCCCTCCTCACCCCACAATCCTCACTGTCATACCCCTCAGTCTCCTGACCTGCTCTCCTCCCCCATATCCTTTGCCCTGACTCTTGCAACACTCTCTCCCATCCCGCGCACCACCAGTCTCTGTCCTGAACGATCCAGACAATGCCAGGTAAGTTTGCTAGTGTGTTTATAAAAGAAGGCAAAATTTACTATTATTTTTAAAGTTGATAGTTTGGTTTTAATTATGTCTTTCATCTAAACATTGCCAAAGTGTATAGGGGAATATTATTTCCTCACTGAATGTGTAGCTCCCATTGACATAAATGAGAATTGTGCCGCTACCAAAAAAGAGCCATTTCTACCCACAGGCCCATTAAACTGATCTTAGTAAGATTTTTGCACCCAACTTGGATTATGTGCAAGTGGGAGAAACTCATGGAAGTCGGTTCCCTAAACATAACATTGCTGTAAATAGTGGGTTAAGTTACACATCAATGTATCTTTGTTCTTGCCACATGCATTAGTTCAACTTCCCTGAGGCTGTGTCTACTTGACTCTGGCTATGTGCCTGAAGGTTGAATGTCACCTAAACTACATAATATATTATCTGAAATCAATAGATCATTTTGGATTTATAGCCTGCTCAAACGCTTGTAGTAGAAGTGATGGAAAGTTAAGGAGATAATGGAATAAAGAAAATTAAGGTAATAAGGTTAACAGTTTAAACTAAGGAATTTTTATCTTTCTGTTTTCACAGGCTCTATTTTGGATACTGAAACTTCGAGCACTGTAAGTGCTTTGATCAGTTTATAACACTGGCATAAAGATCTTGTGCAAAACAGTTTTTTTGCACAAAAAAACCCCTGTCCACACTGCTTGTTTTTGCGCAAAAATGGCTTGAATAAATTATGCAAATGCACTGAGGCAATATGCTAATCCGCACTTCATTTGCATAGGCACTGCCTGCAAAGCCGGCAGTGTAGACGTAGCCTGCAAGGCCAGAAGGGAAATATGATACAAAAAGCATCTAACAGGTTGATATTGGATGAAGCCTAGGAGCTCTGTCTCTTCCTCCCAATTTCCACATCACTTTTGCACATATCCTTAGTACCTTTTGTTAGCTGTTCTACCATGTATCCATGGTGTCCAACACGCTGTCCACATGTACCAATGGTGTCCACAAATGTGGCTATTTGGCTGGTTGTGTGTATTATAGCTAGCTTGCTATAGCTGTAGCCAGTAGAGTGACTACTGCTTCCAAACTGGTTGGACATGACGGATCTACCCTCTCAGGAAGTTTCTCTTTTGATGTGCCCACAGAATGTTTAGGGACTACTTTCTAACCAATTTACAATATATATTTAACTTACTTCAAAGCCATACACTTCCTAATTTGACCCTCTGAATATAAATGTCATGTGTACCTCTGGTTCTATCGTGGATCAAATTTTGTCCTGATTGACACTCTCTGTAACGCCATCCAAGTCAGTGGGGCTGCAAATGGCATGAGTCAAGAGCCCCAAATTTTGTCACTTCTTCACTAATAATTTTTATATGTTTTGGTGTAAATTCTGCTTACAATGACATGGGTGCAACTTCGATTACTTTAAACAGGATCTACACTAGTAGCGTAACTGAATGCCATTGTTCTTAACCTTTGTGTGCTTTTTAAAGTATCACCCACTTACCCATTCATTAGCCTGCAGGAATCAACTGCAGAGCTTATAAACAAACATGTCATTTTCTGATGCACACAATATCAGAAATAGTTCTAATTGTTATCTAGTTGAATATAATTGACTAGAAGAGTTGGTGTTGCCACTTCATGATAGTGTCCTTCAATAACAGGCATTGAAGAAGCTGGTTGCTTGGTTAGTGAATCTCTGTGTTGACGGCTGTTCTGAGGGCTGTGTCTCCTATACGCTCGATCATGCCTGTCCTTCCAAGTAGTGCCATTGTTGGTGTATCTTCTGGTAAAGCTGTTTGGCCAAAGAGTGCAGGATGGAGTGTCAAACAAAGGAAGAATAACTGCAGTGGAAAACTGAGTGCAAGCCTGTCTACTTCTTCATCAAGCACTAAAGGCGTATGGAGTTTCTACACTGATGCTTCACATGGGATTAAAATTGGCCCCTTTACAGTACTGATCATAAGTATTCTTTTTATTGCTTTTGTAATAATATTACATATCTGGGCCAAATATACTCATTCCTAGACTCAGTTGTATCCATGTAGTCTTTGCTACTTGCATCAATGGATGACACAATTTGGGGTAGGCAGAGAGATGGGGAAACACCTATCCCAAAACTATTGTGGAATTTAAAGTGTTTGTGAAATGTTTGAAAGCTTTCTATTGAAACTAAGTGGGAAATCAGATTTTTTTCTTTTACAAAATAGTGAGGATTTCCTTCTCTCTTTGACTTGGTTCTTGCTTTTGAGCTTTAAGAATTTGTTTGTATTTCATATCTCTGGACTGTAAAAATATGTTAGGACACATTATAAAAGCCTAAAATGAAGTGCTAAGAATGACATTGTAAGCAAGCTTGAAACCGCAATCTTCTGGAGCTGACTGATTTACTAGAAATTTAATTCTGATACATGCTGAGAGTAGTTGGCATTGTAGTTGCCATAACTGATGAGTTAGGTGCATGCATAAATAAACTTTGATTACAATATTTTGTGTAAAAATATCAAATGTTAGGACTAAAAAGTATTTAAACTATGTTCTGACATAGGAATGCTACGGAATTGTAGCATCTATAGAAAAAAGGAACAGCATGACATAGCTTGCCAGAGTAACATGGTTATTTTGGCTATGTTTTTATTTTGAAAGTTGAGGTTCTCCCAATCCCTTCATTTATTAAATAGCTAAACAAGTGTTTCAGTAGTTAGTATTTTTTCTTTGTTTATTCATCATAAGTAGTTGGGAATAACAGAAAAAACTCACTAGTAACTTGTTTATATATTCAACTAGTAATATAGCATATCCATTAGGGATATAAAATCCCGTTTAATCAGTTAAACTGCTAAACATTACGTTTAACTGGTTATCTGTTTAAATGGAATCTCATGGGCAGGTGGACACTTCAGCCTGTCTGGGCTAGAGAGGCCCCCTACCTGCAGTGTGGCACGACATGGCACAATGTGAAGTGATGGGCCTGGATGCCTGGAGCAGCCCCCGACCCTTGGCAAAGCATGGGCAGAAGGCTGCTCCAGCCTACTTGGGTCTGTTGTGCTGCAGGCTGCTCCAGGAAGGCCAGGCCCACCATAGGTGGGGGCTGTTCTGTCCAGGCTGCTTGGGCTGGGCCAGGCCTACTGATCTGCACCGCAGGTGGGTGGGGAGCTACTTCAGCCCAGCTAGGCTGGAGCACCCCCACCCCATGGTGTGGTGTGATGTGGCCTGGCCAAGCTGGAGCAGCCCCTGAGCAGCCCCATGCATGGGAGACATCCCCTCTATCCATCTCTGGAGTTAGACTGTCCCATTCAATTTATGCTAGCCATGAGGGGAATGGTATGCAGTGGAGGAGCCCCAGTTCTCCTTAAACATTTATTTTGACCCCAAAGCCTGTAGGACTTTTTATGGTGGGCATGAATTTTCGATGAATTTTGGTAAATGGTCAAGGACTTCACTTTTGTATGGAAGGAGTGTGGGGTCTGGAATGAAAGTTAGGTGCAGTAGGGAGCTCAGGGAAGGGGACCAGAGTGAAAAAGAGGGTGTGGGGTCCGAGAGGGAGTTTGAGTGAAGGAGAGGACTGTGACCTGGGGAAGGAGTTTGGGAGGGAGTTTGGATGGAGGAAAGATTCTGGCCTCAGGGAGGGATGTAGGAGTAGGTGCAGAGTCTTCAAGGGAGTTGTGACCTGAAGTGGGAGGGAGTGGAAAGGTGGGTTACAGAGCGTTTGCTTTGTGATGGGGGAAGGGAATTAGGGTGCAGGGTCCATGAGTGGTATGGATGCAGGAGAGGATTCTGGCCAGGGGAGCAGTATAGAATGCAAGGTTTGGGAGATAATTGAGTGCAGGAGAGGGATGGGGTGCTAGAGGCCAGCTCTGGCTGGGAGGCACTTACCGAAGTAGCTCCCAGACAGCAGCAATACTAAGCAGGCTCCTCTGCCTGCCAGCAATCCCTGGATGACTATTTCATATGACTCTGCACTGCAGGTATGGAGGCTTCTGGCCAATAGCAGCTGAGACATTTGCTGAGAGTGGGGGGCCATGCATGAACCTTCCCCCTTTCACCTACAGAGAGCCACAGGGAGCAGCTAGCCACTTTGAGCAGTGCTGCTCCATGCTGCAGGGGTGGCTGGGCCAGATTAAGAGTTGGACGGCTGGATCCCACCCCTGGGCAATATTTTGCCCACCCTGCTTCTGGAGGACTGGCACTTTTCTGGATTTTGTGGGGAAAGCCTGGTGCACAAAGGAGTTGGTGCAGAGGACCAGACACTCTCCCTCTTGTTGTCTCAAATTTACTTTGTGGATAACCTCAGAGAAAGTCCAAGATGAAAAATGTTCCCATTATTGCTGTATTGAAATTGGCCACTGGCACAAGAATCCTTCAGAAGGTGAAGTGCATCCACACACTGGGTTATCATCGGGGAGCATTAGCTGTCATGTGCCAGCTTCATTTGGGACCATCAGAAGTAGGATGACCAGATGTCCTGATTTCATAGGGACACTTCTGATATTTGAGCCTTTTCCTTATATAGACACCTATTACACCTCATCCCAATTTTTGAGACATGATATTTGGGCATCTTAACTAGATGGAATATTCTGATTAGACTTCCTATCCTTATTTATATATGCTTCATATTTCTCCCTCTTTGTTTTGTGTGTCTGCAAACTGAGTAGCAGCCAGGCTCTGACAGAAAGAGAACTACAAGTCAGTCCTAGTTCAAAAAACACAGTAGCAATGTGTGACAGCACAAAAAGCAGCTCTTTTCTTTCTGCATCATCTTCAGCTTTCAAATAGAATTGCTGTGGAAGAAGGGATAAGAGGTGGCAGATCTATGCAGGTGATGATTTGAAGAATGCCAGGGATGGTGAGTATGCCAAAAAGGGAAAGGAGAGGAGCTGCTGCTGGTGCAGTAGAATGCCAGAGGAAGAGAGGAGATGAAAAGTGGAGTCCCCTTTCAGGCAACCAAAGGAAGGAGCTCTCTGCTGCCCCCATTTGTATGGTTTATTTTTGCTTGAATTTTCAGTTTGCAGTATCCTCCCACACAAACTATAGGGAGTGTGTGCCTTTCCCCCAAATGAAATAACCAGTAGATAAAGAGAACCCCCAAATCCATGCTGTTTAACTTTTCCATGGACAACTGTATAGGTCTTTGTATGACTTTTGACCTGTGCTAAGATTTTTACATGCTTACAGTTGGCAATCCTGCATTATTTTTGGGTGCTAAAGTGTTTCCCTTCTGCTGGAGAGAGATATGTTTCTTTTGTGTGGTGAAGATGGAAAATCAAACAAAGCAAAATAGGTAAAAACACCAGAGATGGGGGTAGCACATGTGTATAAAAATATGAAGAAACAGGAGTCTTTATTGGGGAGGGGGGCTGTACAACAGGGGAGGGACTGGTTAAAGAACCTGCAATGGGGGAGGGAGCTCAGGGATGGGACTGGGAGTGGCACCTGTCTTCTGGTGGTCTAGAGGCTTCAGCTGCCCTAGACGTCTCACCGCCCCATGTTGTGAATCTCCATTGGTCCCTGGGGAGTCTTGGAGAGAAAGTCATGGTGAAGGGGAGGTGGGGAGGTCCATGCACAATCACCAAAGTGAGGATGGAGAACATGGTGTCCTGCCAGCTGGTCTCAGGTAGCTTTCCTCTGGTCCTGGTTGGTGGCCCGCTCCTGGCTCTCGTCCTCGAGTCCCGCATGAGTTCCTCTGAGGTGTGTTTCTGCCTACATATCCTGCTCAGTCAGTTAGATTGAGTAGGAAGTGAGGGACATGCCAAGCTCACAGCTATCACATCTGTGAAGAAAAGTGACAAGGGCAGTCATCACAAGAGACACTGTGTATGAAGCCTAGCCCTAATCTCTGAGCCAATGCTGAAGGTCTCGGTTCAGATGATGATGATGTGCCTCAAACAAGGCTATTTGTTGCCTAGACAATGGGCACTTTCCAGCAGAAGCAGAGAATTCCCAGGGGAGCATCACAATATCCATGGCCCAGGGACAATCAGGAATGGGAAGGTGCCAGCCAAGCTAGGAGCCTGTGGGTAGGAGGTGGGGATGGGGTGGCTTAGCTTCCTTGTGTGTCCCTCACATACAGGGTCTGGCACTGACGGTGTCCCACAGAGAGAGAACTTCTACCCTGCCTGCCGGAGGAGGAAGGGAGAAGGTGTGCATGAGCGGTAGATGCTGCTTGCTGGAGAGAGTGCTACTGAGCTTCCCCCCCTCTTCCTTAATCTAGCAGGTTCCCACACATGAGATCTCTTCCACATCACTGTGCTTGACTGGGAGTGGATGCTGACTGAGTGTGGGCATGACCCTGTGCTGTGTGTAGCACTGCTGTGTCTTTCCATGACCCCAGCCTCCTAATGGTGGCTTGTCATGGGGAAGTGTCCCACCACAGAGGCTGGAATAAGGCAGGCCTGTCCAGGAACCTTGTGAGAAGGACTGAGAGGTTCCTGTGTGAGATCATCATGGAGCTGAGTGATCTGGACTGGTGCTCCAGGTGCACCCAAATGCACTGGCTGTTGTGCAACCCCCCGGCTGAATAGGCCAATAGAGGAGCATACAGGCCCTCACCTGCCCCAGTGTGCATGTAGGGAAAGTTATAGAACTCACCTGAAGTACTCTTCCTGGTTCCTCCAAAGTCTGGGAGACATCCTGTGGTGTGGAGGCTCCAGAGTGAGAAGCGGCTCCTGGCTGGCAGGCATGGTCGAATGCCTAGCCTCCTCCTCCTCCTCTGCCACCCTGCCCTCCTGCAAACTGACACCGAGCATGTGCTGGCCAGACTCGACGATGATGCTGGGATAGCTGAACCCCCCTCGCAGGATGGCATCGAGCTGGTCATAGTAGCGGCAGGTGTGTGGTGCCACCCCAGAACATTCACTCTGCTCCCTGACATTGTGATAGGCCTGCCACAGCTCCTTAATCTTCATCAAGCTCTGATCTAGGGTCCTGTCGTGCCTTTTGTCGGGCAGGCTGGTGGTGATCCAGCTGAATACATCTGCATTCCTTTTCCTGGTGCAGAGATCCTGGAGTTTAGTCTTCTCCCCCTACACCTAAGTGAGGTCCAGGATCTCTGCACCAGTCCAGGATGGAGCTCTTCTGCATCCTTGGGCAGTGGCTACCATGGGAGCAGCTGAAGTGCTAGCAGTCTTTGGAGGGTCTGAAGGAGCATTGGGATCACTCATGTCTGGCTCGGATCATGGTCTCTCGCATAGGGTTTTCAAAGCTGGCCACACGTGAGAAGCCCTTCTGCTCCCGGGACTTATAAGAGCTCTTCAGCAAGAGGAGAGCAGTGGAAATGCCAGATGTGGCAAAAGCGGTCAGAGCTGCAGCTGCGAGAGACCTCCAGAAGCCAATTATTTTGAAATACTTGCACCGGAGCATCCACATTACTGTTATTTTGAAATAACCCTTTTGAAATTGGCATTATTGCTCGAGAAAAGCAGGAGTATGGATTTCAAATTAAGTGACCTGTCATTTTGAAATAACTGGCTTGGTAGTGTGGATGCTCCACTTATAAATTTGACCTTGGGGGTGGTTATTTTGAAATAAAGCCCTACTGTAGACCAGGGTTAACATGTCAGTCACATCCCATTTATACTTAACAGTAGTGCTTTGAGAATGGTGCTCTTCTGACATATTTACACTATTCTCCAGGCTCCCTTTTTCCTCAAATTCTACTCTTTTAGGACCCTTGGAATTAGCAGAAGGAAACGAGACAGCTTTCTGTAATCCTAACTATAGACATTCATGTCATGAGAGAACATGTGCCATGCTGGAGGAGAGGGCACACTTTTCAGAGGTATTCCAAAGCTCAGTAGAACACGGGGGCTTATCCTGAAATGTACAACCGTAGAGGCCATTCTCAAAGAATTCCAGTGAGTATCATGACTCAGGCCATCCTAGGTATTAATTATTATATAAGTGCATCCCACTAACCCTCAAACAGCCTCAGTCAGGATAAAGACTCCATAGGCTATATACAAACACAAAAAATAATGTAGTCTATGCTTGGATGAGACCAAAATCCATAGTCTATTGAAGGTATGGCTTTAGTAGTGCACCAAAATGTTTTGGTTTTCAGTCTTCACCCAGCTCCTTCTTTTCTGTATCTGTTCAACTCTTGACCAAATATTATGTAGCTGTGACACTTCAAAGGACAGTCAAAAAGCATTACGTAGAATAATACAATGATTTTCCTGAATTTCAAGACAGTGAATACTAAAATGTTCCTCTCTGTTTAGCTAATTATAGAACAGCTCTGTCTATAATATTTATTCAAACATATAAAGCCTCTGTCTAGGGTACTGAATGCAGCCTAATCATTTCTTAATGACCTTAGAAATGAACTGGCCACAGTGTCCTGAACTTTAAAAAAGAACTAAATATCCACAGTTAACATGAAAATATAAATGTATTCAGAAGTACATGAGAGAAAAGGTTGTTTATTCTGTGAAGACTTTTGATGTTCCAGAAGTGTATTATAAAAAACTGCTAGTACGTACTTTGTCATCCATTAGCACTCTTTAAAAAAAAATCTGTTTGTACTAGCCTTGCCAACTTCAGCTACTGCTCCAAGCTGTTCTTTATTTGGCATCTTTTTGATCTGTTATCCCAAATGTTTTCTACCCTTCATTTATCAGCATTTAGTCACCTACTGTGAATGCAGAGCTGATGAAAATGGAAGGGACTGTCAGTCCTTTACCTCTGTGCCTTTCTTTACTTCTTGGTGTCTGTTCTATGCAGTTTTAAATTATTAATTTTATTTTGGGTTGGTTTATACTTGTCCAGTGATTGTTTCTTTGAAAATGAGGGAAGAAGACCAAACTAAAGACATGCCTCTTTAAAGAGGAGGAATATGTGATAGAATTTTCACGTAGGCCTCAAAGTTAGGTTAATGACAATATTTCCCTGAGTGGGAATGTTGTTATTGTTTTTTTAAAGAAAATATCCACTGTATTTTTTACATTGTCTGTGGTAGTAGCAACAGCACTGTGCTAATGAACTGTATTACAGGTCAGTGAGAAATACTCAGGGAAATCTTGTCATTAACCTAAATGAAAGTTCTATCACTTATTCCTCCTATTTGGCTGCATGGTGGCTTGCTTGATGACAGTCTGCATTGGAGAGGAAACACAAAATGGTGGTCATGTCAGTTTTCTTGCAATGGATAGGGAACAGCTCTGTCCATAATATTTATTCAAACATATAAAGCCTCAGTTTAGGGTACTGAATGCAGCGTAATCATTTCTTAATGACCCTAGAAATGAACTGGCCACAGTGTCCTGAACTTTATATTTAAGGATGAATGATCAAAAAACAGGAAGACAGCTCTTGTCAGTTGCCTGGCAAAAAGTACCACATAAATAAGGAGGATGAATGTTGAAATGTCAATGTAATTGTTAATATTTTTAGTTTAGCATTTAATATGGAAGGCATTAACTGGTATCAGAGATAAGGATTTTTAACATATTATTTTAATCTTGACAGCATCCATTTAGCTGGTAGTCTGACCTGAATTTAACTTGTGGCACACTTATTAATCTCTTACACTGTGTTTGAATAATTGCCATATTTATCATTTCAAATCTGTTATTTTTGTTCTTAACTGTAAAGTAAACAGTTAAAGAATAAGAGGGAGAATTGACTACTGAGGTTACAGGTTTTTTAGATTTCATTTTCTTTCTTAACAGTCTCCCTTAAATTGATAATGATTAATATGAACATATATTTCTGAATGGCATGCACAAATGGAAAATACATGTAAACTAGCTGTTCTAGTGCTGTTACTAACAATGGTGAATGCATGAGGTCAATGGCTTGTTGTTCTTGCTACCATTAGTTACTGTAATGAACACATGACCTGATGAAAAGCATTGTGATTGTTCATCCACTGATGAGGAAAGGCAATTGCCATGTTTCCAGTTAATAGGATGAAGCTGTTTAATAGAGAAAAGAAACAAATTCTAAAACCTTTAGTCATTTCCTGACAGAAGAGTTTGGGCACTTTAATATCAAATAGATAAACCCTAGAAATTTCATCCTAGAAAAAGTGATTTTAAATATGTGACTTGAGTAAAATAACCCCAGATGTAAGATATTTTAGGCCAAAATATAATGCTGATTGTTAATTTTAATTTTTCATAATCATCATTTCCCAAGTGTGAGGGATATTGCTTTGTGCATGGTCCCAGCCACATTGCATATTACTGTATCCAATCCCACCATGAATATTAGTTATGGCACATTAAGCCCTTTCAGATATTGGGTACGCTTGTAACATGACCTTGGTGCCACTCATTATATGTGATCTCCCTAACATGAAAACTTCTGCATGCTTACCTCAAATCAAAAGTGACACACTTGTTGGATCAGCAAGTTCTCCCTTTCAGAGCATACTTTTATTTAAAAAAGATACTTTGAAACTAATCTCATATGAAACACAAGAAGAAGAAGGCTGGGGAGCTACTGAAAGCTATTTATTGTTGTAGAGGAAACTCCCCCAATCATTAAGGATATGTCTACACTGCAAAGTTAAATCGAAATAACAGCTGTTATTTCGAATTAACTTTAATAGGGTCTATACATGCAAACCACTATTCCAAAATTAATTCAAAATAGCGGAGCATTTAATTCGAATTTGGTAAACCTCATTCCACGAGGAGTAACACCAAATTCGAAATAGCTATTTCGAATTAAGTGCTGTGTAGACACTTAATTTGAAATAGGGGGCCTCCAGTCCTTCCCAGGGAGCCCTGGTGGCCACTCTGGGTACAACCAGGAAAACTTACTCTCCTCTTCCCCATCCCTGGAGCCATTAAAGGGGTAGACTTTGGCCACAGCGCCTGTGCCAGCTCCAAGCCTGCCAGCCCAGAGCCAGCAGTGGCCACCGGGGCCTCTGACGCAGTGGCCCCAAAACATGAGCCAGCAAGCCACTGGCAGCCAGCCCTCCACAATTCCCCAGGAGCAGTCTGCCTGCTCCCAGGAGCCTGTCAGGGGCTGGAGAAGGTGGGCGCCTTCCTGATCCAGGGTGGAGATTATGGACCTTATTCAGATTTGGGGGGGATGCTCCCAACGTCCATGATCTCTGCACTAGACGGAGGAACGTGGCCGTCGATGGCAGGATAGCTGCCAGCCTGGCCACCAAAGGCCAAATGCGAACCCAGGAGCAGGTTTGCATTAAAATCAAGTTGGTCGGCAAGACCCCCAACCCTGGGCCCTGAGCTTCCCCTCCTCCTTCTTCCCCTTACTTCCCCCTTCCAGTTCCCTCCTCCCAGGTTTCCCCCTCCCTTCTCCCACCCTGTCTCTTCCCCTCTCCCACCACCTTTTCCCAGTCTCCCCAGAGGTTCATTACCTCCCCCCTCCCAGTTTGGTTCAATAAACCCAGTTTCTATTTTTGAACATACATGTCTTTTATTTGACATCAGGAAGGGGGGCTAGGGAGGGATAAGTGGAAGGACGCGAGGGAGGAATGGGTCACAAGCCCCCGGTGGCTCTGAGGGCTCCTCAGTGGGGTAGACCACGGAGACTGTTAGTGTTCTTCAGGGCGGAAGCTCTCCCACAGGGCCCCCTGGATCCTGACAGCCCTCCATGGACCTCTCGGATGGCAGCCTGCAGCAAGTGTAGCCAGGCTGATGGCAACGACCCCACGAGATGCACTGGCATGCCCCGAGGTAGCTCTGGCTCCATGTGGCTGAGTGTTGTGGTATCCTGAGTGCTGGCACTCAGGGTACTCCAAGACAGGACTGATTTGCTGTTCCTCATCGAGGTAGACAAGCAAGTAGGGAACCCTGAGAACTGTCTGTCCGGGGTGGGGTAGTGTCCCTTTAAGCACGAAGCTCAGTTAGCCTCAGGCAGCAGCCCCACACACTATTTCCTAACCTGATGCCCTGCCGGCACTGGCTCCGGCCAGCCTTAACTTCAGTTCAGGGTCCACTCAGTGTGGACGCGCTATTTCAAAATAGTTTTTGTGTGTAGATGCATTAATTCGAATTTGCTTAATTCGAATTAACTATTTCGAATTAAGTTAATTCAAAATAGCGCTGTAGTGTAGATATAGCGTAAGAGAAAACAGCCTGAGTAGAGGCCAAAAGGAGCTGGAGTAGCAGTAGTCGAGGACACATGGCAGATACAGAGTCATTTCTAACAGCAAAAAGGAAGCAGACAAGCCCAGAAGGACCCTTAATTCAAATAAAATGTTGAGTAAGGATGGTAGTTAGTCCTACAGGAGAGAGGTTCAGATTTATGAGTATCAAATATGGAGTTGGGAGAGCAGGTCATTCTATACTGGAAAATATTGATTGAAAAGAGACTTGAAATGCTTTAGTATACAACAAAATCACTTATGATTTACTGTATGAGTGAGCTTCTAATTACTTTAGACATTTGAACATATGACACTCAACTATATGAGTCTAGGCATACCTAGACTTTAGAAAGGCATTTGATAGAGTCTCATATGATATTCTTATCAATAAACTAGGCAAATACAACATAGATGGGGCTACGATAAGGTGGGTGCATAACTGGCTCGATAACCATTCCCAGGGTATGTCTATACTACAGCATTAATTTGAGTTAACTTAATTCAAAAGAGTTAATTCGAATTAAGCTAATTCGAAATAATACATCTATACACAAAAAGTATTTCGAAATAGAGTTTTACTATTTCGAAATAGCGCGTCAACACTGAGTGGACTCTGAACTGAAGTTAAGGCTGGCTGGAACCAGTGCTGGCAGGACATCAGGTTAGGACCAAGGGTATGTCTATACTACAGGCTTTTGTCTACAGAAGTTTTGTTGACAGATACTGTCGACAAAGCTTCTGTTGAGAAAGAGCGTCTAGACTACATCCAGTTCTGTTGACAAAGCAAGCTGCTTTGTCGACATGACAGTGTAGACAGAACTCTGCCAACAAAAGGTGTTATTCCTCGTAGAATGAGGTTTACAGCCATCAACAAAACTGCTGTGTTCTGTCAATGTTATGTCGACAGAACTCAGTGGCAGTGTAGATTCAGGTATAGTTTTGTCAACAAAAGTCCACTTTTGTCGACAAAACCCTGTAGTC
>JANRFK010004893.1:14137982-14164655 GCA_030068395.1 Apalone spinifera | reverse complement strand
ACCAACAAACACAAGCCCAGCACACAGCAAGAAAGCCCCAACCCACCACTCACTCCCTCCCTGGCAGGGCGGGAGGAGGCTTCACATACTCCCCCCTCCCAGGCCCTAATTGGCAGGGTCGGGGGAGCAGCAGAGCCTCTGTGGCCTGGATCCACCTGCTTAGTGGGTCGGATCCTGCACACGGAGGCCCTTTTGCCCACCCCTGACGTAGAGTCTAGTTTTATTGGCTACTTAACAACTTATGTAATCATTTACACCTGTACCAAGTGTGCACATTGTGATAGGGTTGCCAGATACCAGACAGTTCAATTGGGCAGCCCTACACTGAACAAGGTGCAAAGCAGCAAAGAATTGGATCCTGTGTTTTGCAATTTTATTCATTTATTGCTTTTATATCACTGTATTTTAATTGCCCTTTAATAATGGTAATTGCATCAAGATCAAGGTTTTCTGTCTATAGAATATGTACAGCCTGCACATCTATGTGCAGCCTTTCCCTCACTGAAATACCATATGCCTCCTCGAGAGGTCACTTCTAAGTAATTCAGTTTCTGTCATGCTCAGCAGTTGGGCTATCTGAAGAGCCTAAAACTAAAATACCATTGAGTTCACGAGGACAGAATTTTATCCTAGGTTATCAATTGTGAGACTGTTTGCAAAATTAAAATATCTTTTTCCTAAATATTTTAGTTTTTTTGGATTATTGAAATTTCTTTCTATTTCATGCTTCTGCTTGGTCTTTGCTTGGTTTATGGATTTAACTTTAATATTTGTAGTTTATTATTTGTACCAAATATATAAACACCCATTCTTTCTTGAAACTGATGATGTATATAACACTGTATCTGAAATATATTTTTTTATATATTGTACTTTTATACACAGAAGCATCCCTCTCTAATTATGGTGAGCAAGTGTCAAGTTACCAAGTTATGTTTCAGTTCATATGCAGAATTTGGCAGAAAGAGTCACTGCATTCTTCCTCTCCAGAGCTTGCTTGCTTGCTTGCTTGCTTTCACACAGTTTGAAATGTTGTATTTGTAGTGAAAAATGGTTTATCCCACTTAGTTGTGTTATTGCACTGCTCATGAAGTTTCAAGTGCTTCGTTCTGCAGAAGTGTGGTTGTTTGGGTGTCATATTATGGGAAAGCCTGTGGTAACTTTGGTAACCTAAGCCTGTGAAGTGTTGGGTGCCCAAATTTAGCAGATGTGCTCTCTGCACCATTCAGGAGGTGGCCTGGGTTTTTAAGTCTCAGCATTTGCAGATTACACTTCTTATGCAAAAATGTTTTTACAAAAAAAAAAAGTCCTTACACTGCTCACCCTGACATTCTGCTGCTTAGCCCATTTGCACTGCTTATTAAAAGCTGTATGTAAAAGCTCAATTTTTATCCTAATACTTTCATTCCCTACCTGAGCCTAACACTGACTGTTCATAATAAATTTCATTTGTCAGTTTTTAGTTACTGTATCCACACACAAGTCTGTTTATAAATTACATAATGAAACAATATAAGCATTTCTTTCATAATATTTTTGAAACACTGGCATACAAATAATAAGATAAGAATAAGATGAATGAATATGCTAATTTAGATTAATATATTAATGGAAATACATGGTAAATTACAAGTCTTGAATTTGTATGCAGTTCTTTTTCATCACCTTTCCTTTTTCTTTCATAGCCCTTCCCCACACATTGATCTTCCGAGACATACTGATTGGTATATTTGTTGTTTTGCTCTGGACTAGCACAAAAATATTGTATACTGTTGATAACTGCTACATTCATGTGAGTTTCAAAGGGACTACTGTGGATTTAGTTCAGAGGAGGTGTTTTCTATTTTCAAATGTTGTGTGCAAATTACACAAATCTCTTCTTCAGTTTATTATAAAGCTTTTCCACATAGCTCATGATAAGTATTTTAGCATGTAGGATTGTGCATTTCCAGCAGATTTCGTTGCCCAAAAGGCAAATCTCAGGGCCCTAGATGAGTTAGTACAATATATGAATGAATGAAGTAGTCCCACACCTTCTGAGAATGAATCACACTTTTGGTAGTAAATGAATCTAAAATCTAAAGCTGTTCACAAATGGAAAGGATATGAGTAATTAGTTAATATAGGTCTCTCATAACTATCATTAAAATAATCTATAATGAGAGAACATCCTGTGAAACAGAAAAATGTGCTAATAGATCAAAAAGCAAGGCCAATATTTTGAATGAAACTCTAAAGTACATTTAATTCAAGCATGAGAAGATTATGGCCTGTAAGGCTGTAAAGAAGCTATTTACTCTATTAGTATGCAACTATTTTGACTGTTTGTATATTGAAGACTTCATAAGGAAACCTTTATGATAAAAGTATAATTGCAGTTTAACCTCTCCGTTTTCAGTTTATTGCATAGAATTATATTGATCTTAACATACTGAGAATTTAATACAGAAGGTTCACATGGGCATACATTTGTTTACACATTTAGAAAACAGGTCCTGTTGCCGTAAAAGTGACCTTATAAGTGTGTGGGAAGTATATCCAGGAGAGAAAAGCCATACCTTTGTCTGTCAAAAGAAATATTCAACTTCAATTTAAATTCCCAAAAGAGCTGTACAAAATCTTATACTTACAATTTTTTTTCTTGGATTGTCACCCCCTTTTAAATGTTTCATTTAGTATTAACACTTGGCCAGAGAGGCAAGTTTCCAAATTCCATCCTTAGCATTCTTCTTTATATTCTTGTAAAACAAAAGTATTGTCATAATTTGGTTGTATCCACACTGATTGTGCTGTTGCCTGACTCCTTTCTTGAAAACATATGTGCAAACAGTGTATGTGGCTAATATGAAAAAAAAAGTTCCATTGGGGTCTTGATGGACCACTGATAAAGAGGCTGTGTGTTCTGGCACTATTGTGACCTCTGTAATGATCAACTGAAAAGAAGAAGTATTTTACAGTATTGAAATCCTTTTATGCATTCTCGGTCAGGGCCAGTTCTATGACTAATATTTTCCATCTCTCGATCAAAAGACACTGTACAGAAAAAGTTAGAAAGACACTGTTGAAAAAAGATAACCATTGCACCGTGAAAACTGGCAAATTCATGTAATAGTTGTGATAAAGAAGTGATTATCTACAGTTGTTTGGTTAGTATTATTTTTCTGCTCGGAAAGTATATTCTCTCTGAGTTCCTTAGTATGATATGTGTTGTAGATGTGCATTTTCAGTCTACTTAAACATATTGCACGGTGTTTGAGCCTGAAGCACTATGTCAAAGGAGGACTTGTTTTTACATTGCGTGAGGTCCTTTATCATTGTTATCATAGTTGGCAAGAAGGGTATGTCATCAGTACAGAGTTAGATCAAGTTATCTGCACTTTAGTTATTCTCTCAAGTTAGCCTCAGTCATAGAATGATAGAATCAGAGAATTGGAAAAGACCTTAGGAGGTCATTGAATTCAATCTCCTGCTAAAAGCAGGATCAATCCCAACTTAATGATCCCAGCCAAGGCTTTGTCAAGCTGGGATTTAAAAACCTCTAGGGATGGAGGTTCCTCCACTTCCCTATGTAACTCATTCCAGTGCTTCACCACCCTCCTAGTGAAATAGTTTTTCCCAATCTAGACCCTCCACCACTGCAACTTGACACCATTGCTCCTTGTTCTGCCATCCGTCACTACTGAGAACTGCCTCTCTCTATCCTCTTTGGAACCTCCTCCTTCAGGTAGTTGAAGGCTGCAAGGTCACACTACAAAATAACACTTCAGTTGCCATATTCACATTGAGGTTTCACTCCCTAGTATGTGGTGATAAGACTTCTCGGGCACATGCCATAGCTCTTAGTGCTTCAGTAAGCTGAGCTATACTATGAATTCTTTCTCCGAGAATTGTCTGAGGACTTTTATGTCACTCCTGCACACACAGGGAAA
Organism: Apalone spinifera; assembly: GCA_030068395.1. NCBI lineage: Eukaryota > Metazoa > Chordata > Testudines > Trionychidae > Apalone > Apalone spinifera. The sequence continues at coordinate 14,160,726 of JANRFK010004893.1, read as the reverse complement.
TTGTGGAATTAGTGGTACTTGGAGGATTAGTGGTACTTGAGTGGCACCAGTTTGTGTCCGAATTACAGAATGGTATCATCAGCAGATGATGAGTTCTGGTTGCTTAAGTTTTAGCCTGAGTTAGTACCATGTAGGAATGAATGAAGTAGTCCCACCCTTTTAAAGAATTAACTGCCTAGGGTGGTGGATTTTCCCTATGCTGACAAGGATGGCTGAGCCAAACCTGGGTGGCATTATGTCCATTAGCGCTAGAGCTGTCATGACATTGGGGCAGTTGGGACAAACCTGAATGAATGGCTCTGTGACCTGTCACTTGGTTCCTCCACTTGTACCATAAACAGTGAACCATTTGAAGGATTATTTTTGTTCCCCAAGGAAGTCAGATGAGTCCTACCCTGATGGTTTTGAACCTCTATTCTAGGAGATAGGGTGGCAGATTTCCTTCAGCATACTCTCATGGTTTTGACATGTACACTTGAGTAAAACAGACAAAAAAGTTCTGATGTTGCCAAATTGGCATTTTGAAGGGACTACCTCCCCACCCTAGCATACTTTATTTTTTCATTTGATCTTTTGTTCCTTATTCTCCCTACTCTTTTTTGTTTTATTCAGTCTCATGTAAGCAAAACATGAACCCAGTTCATTTAAGTTAATGTCAGGTTTTAAAACCATGATAGTTTATTATACCACGCCTATTTTATTGCAGATGGCTCCACCACTGTATGGCTGTTTGCTTTGTATAAACATGTATAGCCACCTTGTCTGTTCCAACAACAGTTATTCTGCTTAAGAAGAAATAGAAAGTCCCTTCTTTCAGTGTGTAATTTGGTAGAGAACACTTTGCCATGGACTTCAGTGGGATTCTACATGGATCTAAGGGACTACCTTTGTGGAACTCATTGTAGGACTGGCACCTCTTTTTTCAAACAGGAGATTACAAATGTTCTGAGTGTAAGTATTTCATAATTCACCCAACCCTGCTGGAGAAGGGAGTTTTGTGTGAAGAAAAGGGAAGGAACGTCCAAAGATTCAAATTCTGATAAGCTTGATTGGGTGGTGAACCTGTTGGGGTGCTCTTCTGATTAGAGCCTCTGAATCTTTTAAAATTCATAATTCTAAGCAATCCCTTTCTGAAGGATTTGTTATAAAACAATATATTCTTTCTGCTTTTGTTTACTCTTCATAGCTTACCATAGGCTTTTGGAGCAGAGTGTCACTTAATTATTTTTCACAGAGAGCCCTGGACAAATATTTGTGCAGTGTAACTCGAGCTCCTTATTTGCCAGAATAAATTGTAAAGATGCATCGCCCAATTTTATTTGCATACCTGATCAAAAATAGCTTGTGTTTGCACAAGCTACATGTAGCTACAAACTACAAAGGATTGGGAATTCAGAATTCTTAACTAAAGTAACAGACTACAACAGGAGGCAAAGAAAGCACCCCACCCTTACATTTATTTTCAAGAACCTTTAATAAAATAATGTTGAGGCAGTGGAACAATCTGACCAAACTTGCTCAACACAAAGCACAATTAGGCTGTTTAACCTTTGCCAGTGAGTTTAAGCCAGTGTTACTCAAGCATTTCTGTGTATAATTTATGTTTTCTAAATAGGAAAATATTTTACAGAACAGAAGAGGTTAAATATCTTTTATTCATCTATACGATTGCAGTGTCTTGAATACATTAATACCTAAACTGGAACCTTAATTGTCTTCAGAAGGAGTTAGCTGATTACTACAGGATGGACCTCCCCCGTCTGTCACCCTCTGGACTTGACCGGTCCTGGATGAGGGATTTTGTCAGATCGAGGAAGGTCATTTCTGGCCACCTGCCACCCCCACCCCCCATTGCTGGCTCAGCCTCCTGACTGGCTCCCCACTTGCTATCAGTCCTATTGCCCTGATGACTTTACTGGGCAGCTGCCGCTCTATGGCTCTGGGCTCCACCAGGCAGATGCACACCACAGCTTCCAACTCTACCAGGCCATCATTGCCATTGCTGCTGTGGCTCCCAGCCCTACAAGGCACCCACATGCCCAGTCTCCCAACTCTGCTGGGCAGTCCCTCTGGCAGCTTGCTGCAGGCATCCCACTGCCCTGCCCGCCTTACAAGGCTCCCTGCTTCTGGCCTTCTACTGGGACTCTGTGGTACTGCAACATCCCTGCCAGACCATGGACGTTGCTGGACTAGAGTCTCAGTTTAGAGAGTTTCAATCTATAAGAAAAAATGTGTAATGGCTAAAGATTTCTACTGCCGTATGGTTTCTTACTGGCGTATATGAAATGAATGTGCTGGTCTCAGTCTAGTTCCTAATGGACAGTTGTTCTTTTAAAAATTGCACCTTTACATTGACACTTGCTAACATTTCTGTTGACAGTCTCAGTGGAGTCCCCAGGTCAAAATGGGAATATTTTTATTTATTATTTGTATTTGTGGTAGTGCCTGGGAGATTCAATCATTGACCAGAACTCCATTGTGCTAGATGATGTATAAAGCCACAGAGCAAAAAAAGGAAGTCCCTTCCTTAAGGTACTTATATCTAAGCAGAGACTTGATTTCCCCCCTTGCTATAAAAAATTATTGGAAAAGATAGATAGCAATCCTAAAAGGTGCTTCAGTGCTTTACTGGATCTGTTCTGTGGATTAAGAAAGAATATGATTCTCCATAACAAATAGTCCAACATCTTTCTTATAATTGAAGCTAATGGCAAAGCTCTTGTTGATTGCAGTTGTGCAGCATCAGGTCCAAAATTCACACAGGTTTTTAAAAAAATGTAAACTGTTGATTAATTCAAATGAAACTGCAGAAAAATATTATTTATATTCAACCTAAACTAAAATGGGAAATTCTGGGTGTAACACACCATAACCTGATCCCATGAGATTTCTGTAACAAAGAATGTAGATGAGCAGACTTCAGATAACCATCTAGACTTTTGGATACTTCTGCAAATGAATCTTCACTAGTTTTTATTTAGGTAAATTAAACGATTTTGTGTGTCCTATTATGGTAATTATCTATCCTTTTTATGCACAGAAGACAAAATCCTCTCTTTATTTTTTTTTCAGGGAATAGTTCACTAAAATCTTTCCTCACACTATTTAATATTAAAATAAATCCCATATCTCTTCTTGAAGTCTTTGAGGGAAGATTAAAATATAATTTGTTCCTAATCAAGTTTTTGTGAACAGACTGTACATTTGAATAATCATGTTTGTAGACTGACAATAAATTTAACTTGGGTACCATCCACAACTGTGTACCTGGAAGCAAGTTAGCAATTTATAAACTGTAGCTACAGCTGTCAGACTTCAAATAGAGTTCTGACTGAATGCAATGAATCTGATTAGGAAGAAGCAAGTTTTCTCTGGAGGGTCTGAAGAGCCCCCACATGTAGGTGCTGTACAACAACCCCTAGCAGATGCCATAAAATATTGTGCAGCCTGAACTATTACACTAAAGTTTACAACAGGTTCTTTGGAGTTAGCCCGATCCTGTCCTCAGCTCAGTGCAAAGAGGCCATTACTTGCTCAACCGAGGAGTCTCCAAAATTAGGGAATTCCCATTTGGTGTAGACCTATGTGTTATACATCTCTTCTCCCTGATCCCCAAAACTGATTATCTTACTTAATAAACTTCATCTCATTTCCATTTGTCTGTGCAGTACTATTTCCACTGTTTATTATGTAATATTTTACAATTGTTTCTTGTAGAGTGCACACTTTAACCTTTGTCCCTTCTTTCTAGACAGTCAGATACCCATAATGTAGCCTTTCCATATCCTTCAATAGGACACAGTTTGAGTTTTGATCCTTTATCAGAAGTAATAAATCTTCCCTAATTGAAAGGTAATGTGATCAAGTACATTACACTACATGCATCTGACGAAGTGGGTCTTTGCCCACGAAAGCTTATGCTCCAAACACTTCGGTTAGTCTATAAGGTGCCACAGGACCCCTCGCCGCTTTTGCAAATTCAGACTAACATGGCTACCCCTCTGATACTAAACTTACACTGTAGCTTTCACTTTTGTTACACAAATGCCCCACTAGATGTCATCATGAATCTTCTTAAATGAGAACAAATTGTCAATCATGCATGAATTTTAACTGAGGTAGTGATGCAATTAGAATCAGTAATCTGAGCTTCGTAGACAATCTGTTCTCTGTCGCCTGATTATAACGAATAAGCTCATTAATTCAGTCTTGAAAGAGACATTCTTATATACTTTATTACCTAGAGCTTTTAATAGATTAAACATGTGTAGTATATTGGTGCCTGCATAACTTTTCATATAGGCTTGTTCATTGGGGCCCTTTCTTCCAAGCTTTCTACTAGTTGGTACAAGAAAACAGGAATAGCATGAAGCCAACTCTCATGAAGAAATCAGTTGTGGCTTTAAGTATGCAGTAGGACAGTGGCTTCCAACATTGTTGAGCGTACAGACCCCTTTTCAATCTGTTAAAATTTTATGGACCCCCCAAACAATATAGCTGTGCTGGCATGTCCCTGAGCCCACGCTGCTTCCAGATCCGCAGGAAACAACATGGGTTGAAGGATGTGCTGGCTGGGAGAGGCTCCGTACATTTTTTCTAATTTCTATTTTAAACTTTCCTCAGACTCCCTACTGTACCGTCATGGACCACCAGGGGTTTGTGGAGCACAGGTTGGGAACCACTGCAGTAGGAGAAAGCTCCAAGATATTTTTCAGCATCGCAAAAAAATTCAAAGAAAACAAACAGCAGAGGAACCACAATAGAGCATCTTTGATTAAAATAAAGTTATAATATAGCTGATACATCAATGACTTTTTCTCCTCTAAGGCCTGAATGATGGACACAAAGTAGCCTAGGCAACTTATTTTGACTAGCTCTGGATATAGTGTTTTTGCATCCCATCTACAACTGTGCTCTTGTTCCTCTCCACAAGCCACAGCTATAATTCCTCCTTTTGTCCCTTTCTCTCCAGGCCTGATGGAGATGCAGCTTAGTACAGGCAGTATCTTCTTTATGACTTGAAAAATTCTTCTATGACTCCCTTAAATTAAGGTCTCAGAACCATTTGTGCATACTATTCAGAGAGTGATCCTACAAGAGAGCTCTGAGAAACTGAAAGAGGTTGCAGCCAAAATGTTATGGGCCACTCAAAAGGCTGTTTATGTGTAAATCAAACACTTGCCTTTTTGCTATTGTACCATTTTGGCAGTGGAAAGTATTTAATGGAATTAGGTTGCACTCTATGTCTTGCTTCATCTCCTCTCCCTTTTCTGTTCCTTCATTCCAATTTTTCCTCTCCCCGGTCATATATGATATCTCATTTTGTTCCCTCATTTAATTTTGCTTTCTCTCCCTCTCTCCACTTCCTTTTCTGTTTCCTCTTTCTCCTCCTTTATTTCCTTTGTTTTTCTCACACTCTTGCCTCAATAGTCTTTCTTAATCTTTATCCCCTTGCTGCATAATGGACACCTCTCTCATTTTCCTCTGGTCACATTCTAGTGCACACCCACGCTTGCTCCCCTTCTCTCTTTCACTTGTGTTTCTGCCCACTCTCTTCACATCCACCCACAATGATAAATGAGTTTTCTGATGCCCAGATTGCTATCTCACACTCATTCTAGCCTGCCATCCCTCACCTGAGAGACATTATGATCCCTCTAATTCCACTGGTGCCTGACTTCTTCATGGCTTCATTCCTGATACGGGGGACAGGGTGGGGGGTTGGGGTGCAACCAGGAACAGCCTGGTTCATCTTTGGTCTACCTGAGCCTGAGGAGAGACTATAACCGCTGGAACAGCTGTCATCAGTCCTTCAAGTGATAGTCTTTATGAGCACTCTATTTCAAATGTTCATAAGCTCCATGTGCTTTTGTTTGGGAATTTCTTGCCCAACAATGCTTACATAGTCCACACACGTGCTTTCCTCTTCCTGTGTACTGAGGGCATATAGAGCAGTGCCAAACCAATCGCTGTTGCAGTTCCTTCCTTCTCAACCAGCTCTGTATGAGTAAGTTCCTATGGTTTCAGACAGAATTGTAGTTGGGTAACAAGTCCATCCTGGCACCCACGTAGCCACAACTACATTGCTATGTTTAGTGCATCAGCTCAACCAAATAACATGGGTATGCCTACATCAGCTGGAAATTATACATACCCTTCTGCTAATTTAGCCATTCTGCTGTTTCTTCACTCTCTGTAAAAGAATTGTGAAGCAGAGATAACAGATAGAGACACCAACCACTTTTCCCACCACCAAAAAACTTAGTTTTTTTGGAGATCTGGACACTAAATGTGGCAATGGATTGGATTTTTAGAACTTTTGCTGTCATTGCAGCATATTTACAATTAAATAAATATAAACATGTGTAGGGTATGTCTGTGCTAGTTATTATTATTTTTTGACTTAACTGCCAATTGAATTATGTTAACTTACCTGAATTTACATGTTAAATGGAATGCTCCATAAACATTTGTTCCAACTTGTGGTTGACCCTAGGGCTCAGTTTGAGTAAACCACAAACACATGTTGAGTGTTCAGACTATATATACTAATGTGTTAGTTGACAATCCACTTGAATTAAAAACTACCTGTTGCCCACTTCTGTGCTTCTTTAAGGTTAGCTTGACCTTTTCTGTTGAGGAGGAGTTTGTTACACTACATATAGCATAGCCTTTTTCCACTAGAGCGTTGACTGCATGGTGCTCTAACTTACTAATATTAGGTACAAAGAAACAATCCTCACACTCGCTGAACAAATGCTCTGACTAATGTGATTTAAGAACAGACCTCATGGCTGTTTGACATTTTCCGAGGAGTTTGGTTTAACTTTAGAGCATTGAATATGACCCACATTTTAAATACACACTTTACAAAACTGCTGCATTTCTGTCTTGTTTGCACACAGGTTTTTATGATTTTATGTTTGTGTTTTTAGTATTTTGTTCAAGAAATGGAACTAAAATTTATCAGTAACTGGAAGACTTACCCAGCATTGCTTGGATTCTTCAGGGCTTGGGGGTGGTGATGTGGGGGGTGTAGGCCTGTCCTACCAGCCAGACGCTGCTCATTGGGGCACTTGCTGCCCTCCTGTGGTCATTTTTCTTCCTGTGCTTACTGTCCCCTGTGGTCATGAGTGATTATGATTCCCTACTCTCATAGGGTATGTCTACACTTGCCCCCTAGTTCGAACTAGGAAGGCTAATGTAGGCATTTGAAGTTGCAAATGAAGCCCAGGATTTAAATATCCTGGGCTTTATTTGCATCTTCCTGTCCAGGGGCCATTTTTAAATCCCCCTAGTCCGAACTAACTGCCGGACAGTTAACACGCGGCAGTCAAACGTTAACTCGAACTATGTCCTTAGTTCGAGTTAACTGTTACACCTCGTAGGACTAGATGGGAAGATGCAAATAAAGCCCGGGATATTTAAATCCCAGGCTTCATTTGCAACTTCGAATGCCTACATTAGCCTGCCTAGTTTGAACTAGGGGGCTAGTATAGACATACCCATACTCCTTCCTTTATATTTGATATGAAACAGTTGCATCCCGCACACATCCCATTATCCGGGCACAAGCAAACCCTGACCTTGCTTTAAGTTATAAGAGGAAACTTCATATCAAATTCAGTCCTAGCTGTTACCATTAAAGAGAATTCTTGAACAAATGGACCCACAGATGGACAGACAGACAGACAGAAAGACTGACATTTCTAAAATATATAGATTGAAGTGGGACAGTTAATTACAACACAATAACAGTTTATCTTAAATTTCTTAACTAGGCATAATGAGTGGAAATTTCAAAGGAGTTTATGGCAAAAACCCAATTGGAATTGAATACCCAACTTCTTTGGAGTCCTTTCAAACAGTAAAATTTCTCCCAATAGTTTAGCAATAAATTGTTTTTTCTCCCTTGGCAATTTGACATTACAATGAACAGGTTAATTTCTACATGTGATGATTGTTGGTGGACTCATTTCCTTTCTTAGCTTTATATCTTAAAAACTCAAGAAGGTATTCCCTGGTTAAGGAAAAGAGAGAGAGAGACCCAAGAATTCTTTAACCCATTAAAAATGACTGCAAGGAGAAAAAATCTTTCCTGGTGCCCGCTCCTTTATGATAAAAGTGGCTTAGTGACCATTTCACCCTCAAATAAATAAATAAATAAATAAATATCAGGAATATAAAGTTTTGGTTTTCTGCTATGTTTGAAGGATCAGAAAATACACTGAAAGTTAAGGTGTGCTGTGTTGAAGAGGAAGGAATTTTAAATCTTTCAGAAAAAGTGCTTTTCTCCCAACTATTTGAGATTTGAATTAAGAAGATATAACATAAACAGACATAGTTTACAGACATAGTTTAAATAGTTGTAAACATTCCCTTCATGCTTAAAGCTGCATGTTCTGTTCAGTCTGTTGTGATGTCATTATCTTTGTTAGACTTCCTGCTAACATGAGGGAAGGCAATACCTGATACTTCAATGTTTAGAAGCAGAAAAAAATTTGCAAATGAGATCTTTGAAATCCTGTGTATCAAAGCAATAAGGGCTCAAACATAAATCTGTCCCCCCCTCCTGTGTGTTTCAACAACCCTCAGCAAAATAATTGCATGAAATATTAAGCAGACACTTGTTTTTCAATTTCTCCTCTTTTGGTGACTAAAGTCTTCCTTTGTAAAAAGGTTTCATTTGTAGGGAATCACCTCCCTACGCTAAAACCCCCATGTTTCTGAAGGGAAGTTTTAGATTAGAATGTTTAATATTTCCACCATTTGTCATATGTTCTTTGTTTGGTATCTTTCACACCCACCCAGCAACCACAAAGGAAGGGTGACAGTCACAAAGTCCATTGCTTCACAGTCAAGACATGATGGGAGTGTCGATAGCATGGTAAAGTGATGAATTACACTGTGCTCTGCAGTTGTGTACTGACCTTTAAATTGTCTTCCTGTTTGTACATAATATTGTGATGCCTCTAATATCACATTTCTGTTGGCAGTCTTACATGTGCCTGGCTCATACTTGTAATGTGCTACATTGTTCTAACTGCTATTGGGGATAATCAATAGGGAACAGTCTTTCAGACTAAGTTTCAAACCTGGGCTATGTCTACATTGTATCCCAAAATAGCTATTCTGCATCTTTTGATCGTGCCCATTATTTTGAAATATAACAGCCTCGCTATTTCAATGTCCCTGAGAAATAAGGAGCATTTCAGAATAGCAATTTATTTCAGAATGGGTGCTGTGCAGACAGTGCCAAATTTTGAAATAAACTATTTTTGCATAGCTCAATTTGCATATCTTATTTCGATCTACAGTGCAGTGTAGATGCACCCCTGGATGCCTAAAGTTAGTTCCCAAAAGTTCCTTTAGGGCCATAATCCTGCAGAGCTGATATATTTAGTGCCCTGTCACAAGTTAACTGGTCCCTATGGATAGACTAAGCATGGATCCAGAGCACTTGACCCCAGTCCAGCTAATTAAAGAGGTCTAGATTACACCTGGGCCTAAAGGGCAACTAGAAAGCAGCATGGGGAGAAAGGCCTGAGTACTAAGGAAGGAAAACCACATTGTAATGGCACTAACCCCTGTGGTGGGTCTGTAGAGCAAGGGGCAGGGGGAAGCAGCCCTGTGGCTGTTGCTCCAGGAAGGGAAGCAGCCCTTTGGCTGTTGCTCCAGGAAGGGAGCAAAGCTGGCTTTGGCCAGGAGCTGGAGTGCCAGAGACCCCAGAAGTGACAGAGAGGTGGTGGTCCTGAAACCTGGGGTTAAGGATGGAGTTTTGAGACAATTTTCTGTTTGTTGAAAGAAATAACCCTCCTTGAAAAGTCGATGCTTTGGAGCTAGAAAGTATTTCCATCTTCCCTGATAACACATCATGTTTTAAAAACTTGCTTCTACTGAAGTATCCTCACTTCTCATGTTTAATGGTTCCTGCCATGATCAGTTGATTAATTTCTCAATTAAAACTTTGAAATAATGAAAATATTCCCTTCAGGGACAACACAGATTGTGAGATTAGTTTAACGGAACAGTAATTGAGACCTTTTTTTTTTGCACAGCATCATCTTTCCCTATGGGAAATGTACTTGACCACTGATTTGATTCAGAGACTCTAACTGAATCCCACAAATAGACCTGGAGGTTTCTATTCTCTTCTGATACATTAATGTTCTGAAGTTGGAAGACTAAATCTGACCCTAGAAATCAAAACAGCATTTTTGACCTACAAAATCAATACTTTATTATAGGTTAGATACATGGCCTGATCCTGCAGCCCTTAATCAGACAAAACTTCTGTTAAATTTGGCGAAAATCAGTTGTTTTGGAAAGTTTTAATAAAATTCATTCAGTTCAGTGCTGGTAAATATCACTGTTATCTTGTAAAAAGCTGTTAAGAATGGTTCTCTATCACTAACAACTTCTCTCCAGTTTAACTTGGAATCAAATTCAAACACCTCCAACAAAAATTAGCTTCTATACATGAAATTAAAATCAGTGCAATAAAACATTTACACTAATTTTAGACTGCTATTATTTAAATGACTAATAATAAAGAAAATAAAAATAATCCTTTTATTAAGGTTTTATTTATACTACTTTTGCTGTTGCTTAAGTTTTTGTCACAAGTAAATCTGAGACCAGATTAATGTTTAGTCTTTTTTTCCTGTTTCCTTAAAATATGGAAATTAATTATAAAACTGAAATTAATATTAAACTTTTATGCAATATTGATTGTGAGTACTTTTTTCCCACCCTAAAACCATAAACATTTACTACTCAGAAAATAATTTTGATTCCCATCCCCTTTAATAACCTTAACTTGACCACATTACACCCAGGGAGTATTTTGAATTACTAGTTTTTTCCATATGTGATTAAAATTATGCAGAGAGAAGTCGTTTGCTCCAGGTAATGCAGAACCCATATTTCTTGACTCCCTTTCCTAACCACTGAATCAAAATCTTTATTTTTCTTTATACTTATAAGTTTAGTGTTGTTACAGTGATAAATGCCACTAGTGTAATTTCCTTAGCAGTTTTTATACAATGTGACAAATAATTTCTACCTGGCATTTCTGAACATGTTTCGTGTTGGAATACTATTAATAATGATTCTGCTCTGGTCATTTTAGAATCAAGCTTTGAAAGTCCTGTGCAATGAGTAGATTACTGTGTCCGTAAAATGCCAAGCTTGTATGCACAAAGAGGTGTATTGGTACATATGTTGGTAAATGTCTCGTGAGGATGGGAAGCTCTGCAGGCCTTTCCCCAATATATATGTGTGTGCATTTCTGTGTGTCGATGTAGATGGCTGTATATATAATCTTTGCTCACCTCTTGTACAGGCCAGCAAAAGCTTTACTCCAAGGGCAGAAGGTTTCCTCACATTCCATTCATAGTAAATTTCTCTATTCACTTATGTTCTAGAGTGGATTAATTTCTCCAACTACAGGACTCACTGGGTGCCATTCTATTGTCTATATCAGTGTTTCATAAAATTTTCTGGTTAGTGTCTCATTTGAAATAAAAAAAATATTGTAAATCCCACACACTTTTGTTATACCATATGTAAAAAAAGTCTCAAAGATAAATCTATGTCATTTACTTGTCTGTGTTCCAAGATGTTGACAAAGAATACTAGAGTGAACTCTGAAGGCTAAAGGTGTGAGTCACTATCCCATTTCCTGCACCAGTTGATCAATATTATGTGGAAATCAGACTAAATTATAATACTGGTTATTTCTGGCATGAATCTGTATATCCAGTGAGCTATAATTTAAAAGTGAAGTGTGAAGTTCACAGCAATATATAGGACTAACCCACTTAACGCCCTTAATAGGAGGCTAAAATTATGCTGAGAACTTTGTATAGCCCTTTTTCAATTATACATAATTTATTCTAACTTACCTGATTTTTCCAGTTGTTATGGAAGAAGAACTAAAGTACTTTTTAAGAACTGTAGATAGATAATTTTGCCTTTGAGCGTGGGCTAGTACAGAATAGACACAGTTTCCATACTCTGGTTTGTAATACAGAGTTTTGGAAGCTTCTGCCAGATCTTGGTGTCACACTTCCCACAGTTGTGAAACCACTAGCAGTGCTTGTGTCATGTATGTAGGGGTTGGGTGGGCAGGCGGGTTAGTAACAAATTATGGAATGGATTTGACTGAGTGCACATACACTAGAAAACAAACTCAGAACTTAAAAAAGCACTAATATTATTTCATTTAATCAACCAAGTACTTAATCCTTTGAACTATTATATTTGCTTCCATTTTTGTAAATTTAGAGTATTAGATCTCCATAAAGGCATATTCCAAAGAAAGAATTCATTGCAAAATGTAAGCATTATGCCCTGCATATTGGTAAATTATAGGTCTTTGTATGGAAAGAATTCAACATACTGTTAATAAATTGTTGATGTTCGGGTCATTCATCTACTGCTTAAAGCCATTTGATTAAACAAATTAGCATAGATTCAACTCTAAATCACATTAAAATATTTTCAGACCCCTCAGACTATGTTTAAATAATAGCTTTGTATAGATGTGCTATAGCAACAGAAATATAGTACAAAGGTTATAGCAGTATGATGGAGAGTACTCTGTGTTTTCGCTATGCTGTTTATTCCTTACAGGAACATGGCAAGGTTGCTAAGGAAGCTGAAGTGGCCTGAAATATGTCTGGCATGAGTAGACTTTTAGGGATGAATCTGCAATTATTTTTGCTTTTTTAATGCATATGAAGTAAAAGATTCAGAGATGTATGAAATGCAGTTTTGGTCAGCAAGAGCACAGGTAAATCTTTTACTTTGGTTCTGAGCATTTATCTTTTCATTGAGAGTCTGGAGTTTGCACAAACTCCAAATGTTAGTACAAAATTCTTACACGAAAATGGATTTTCCCTTGTTTTGTGATAGAACCATTCAAAATTGATGATTTGTATGTACAATTTTGAGTGGGGCCATTCTGGCTTGAAGGTTCCTTCAAAAATGGCCAGTTTTTGATAAAGATGATTTGAGGGTTGAGTCTGTAAGAAACTCCAAACCAGCTGAGTGTCACATGGTTTTGGGCTATATTTATTTTGTGAAGTTCTACCTATGTTAGCAGTAGTATGGCCAGATTTCACTTATCAAATACATAAGGCATTTTAAAACTGTATTTTAAAGGTTTTATTACATTTTTAATTGTTTTTGGAAATTCTAACTATACTGGACTGGGCTGACAGGGAGACTTGACAGGGGCTTCTTGGAGACTGGTAGAGGCTTCGACTTCAGGCAAGAAGACCAACTGGCAATGTTGCCACGCTCTCAGAATCTATTAAATCAATTGACAAGCAACAGGTAACTTGACCATACAGAAAATTAATAGTTCTGTCTCCTTCAAACTAAGATCAGAATTATGTTAGCAACAGCCTACAACTGTATTTAAAATGCAGTTATGGTCACAAAAATAAACTTAAAATGCTTCTTTGAGATGTTTAGTAACAAACGTTAGTTTTTATTCCTGCTAGCCCTACAGAACTAATATACCTAAGGGAGACTGACATTGGGTTTAGTTAATGTTGCAACATCAACAAGGTGATTACACTTGCAGGACCAAAGATTCCTTTAGTCATATAGGTGTGATAAGTATTTAATAAAAATAAATCCCCAGAGTGTTTGGTTGAGGTGCAGGGGCAGGTGGCCAGGACTGGTAGAGGCTGTGCTGATTCCAGTGGAGCTTGAGCTGTCCATTAATGCTGTGAGTCTCTGTCAGAAGTTGTGATGCTTGAAAGATTTACCTTTGGCACCTCAGTAAAGTAAACCCTCACCATTCATGGTGAATGTGTTCCTGAAACCACTGCAAATGGCTAAATCTGCGAATATGAGGGCAGTGACTCCCTGCTGCTGTCGTGAGCTCCCTGAAGCTTCTGAACACATCACGGCTTCTGGGAGCCACAGAGAACTCACTGCAGGGGCTGTGAGCCTTGGTGAGCTCCCCGTGACTCCCAGCTGCTACGATGAGTTCCTTGTAGCTCCTGGCAGATGTGGTGAATTCACCACAGCTCTCAACTGCCATGGTGAGTGCAGCAGATGGGCGGTCATGGCCAATGCTGCCATCCAGCAACCGTCTTCCCCCAAGACTATGTCCCGCCAACCCCCCCGGCTGGGAAATGGGATACAATGGGAGGATGGAGAGACCCACAAATACACCACATTGCGAATAGTGATTCCACAAATCATGAGGGTCTCCAATGTTTTTTTATATTCTTTTTTACGTACAAGTCCTAAGCTCACACTTGAACCATGTATGCTTGCATTAAAACCTAACAAAGGCCTGATTTTACATCAAGTTACTGACAACTCAACTCAGAAAGATTTTAAATGGGTTTATTATCCTTTTTTCCTGCATTATGATCTGACATTTCTGACTATTTGAATGTTATCTTGTTACCTTTAAGAGGAAGTATATGGTTGTAAGGGGAAAAAAATAAACAAAGGCCTCTTAAGTCACCACACTTTCTAGATGCTAAAAGAGTGGCGTGTTCTTCTCATCCTCTCTTTTAGAATTCCATTTAACACTAGTATTAAGCCAAAGCTAATACTAGGAAATGAAATGTAATATGCCAAAAAGTCTTAAAATATATTTGATATCCAAACAGCTGTTTCAGTTAAGAACTTAATATAAGTGAGACAGAAATCTATGTCCTTGCTGGAGTGTCATTCTGCTAAAATAACTGAGGTTTTACATAAAAGAAGTTTAGTTAGCAAAGTGAGACCATTAATCTATCTTGTAAGATAAACATATTATGCATTTTGGGAAGAGATTCTTATTTCTGATCAAACTAAACATTGTGGCTCCATCACCACTGCTAATGTACTTTTTAGCAATGTGCAAATGAACAAATTAAATGAACAATCTAATAACTGTATTTAATTCATATAATAGAGAAAAGTGAACAACCACCATTTTAAACATCTATGGAGCAATAAAACTCAAGATATTCAAACAAAGGTTATGTGGGGAAGTTGGTGTTTTGGGTAAAAAATCATAGTGGATGCTCATATATTAGTAAATCTAGAAATGTTGTTGTGATGGACCAGACAGGGTCTGGACACCGCCAGGGGCATCCGCTCAAACTCAGGGCTCCTTACAGCCTCTGACTGGAGGTCTTCCTCAAATAGGCCACAAACCAGTCACACCGAGTGCTTCAGCTGCCAATCTGGCCAGCAGGAAGCTTCATGATCAAAACTCCTCAGACACTCCAGCTCTCCCTGTGCCGCAATCAGCCCCAGGCCTTACACACAGGTGAGAGATTATAGAACCTAATCTCACCTACCCTGAATGGGTCTTTCCTGTCCCAAAGAACCAGCCACAGTTCCCAGTCAATTTACACTTTGGATCTTACCCACAAGATCATGCTGGGCCAATCATTTAGAATCTAAAATCTAAAGGTTTATTAATGAAATAAAGAAAAGCATGAGAGTAAGGTTGTTAAGGAGAATATCATCGAATCACCAAATTCTCAATGCAGGCTCTTGGCAGAGAGCCGTTAAAAACTGCTATCTTAAAAGTCTCTGGTGTACATCCTATGTCAGGATGGGCTAACGATTCTTCCTGGCTCTGTTCCTTTCAATGCTGGAATCAGTAGCAGAATTGAAGGCAGATGGAGTCCGCCTCATGGCATTTTATATCCATCCCTGGTATCTTCCAAGCTGGAACAGGTCCAGTGACCTATCCCTATGTCCCATGTCAACAGTCATGATATTGGCTAGTTCACAGGTCCCAGACCCATTCCTCAGGTATGTATTGGCCTCTCTGAGAGCTTTGTTCTTGGTGCTCAGCTAATTAGTCACTGACTGAACATTCCTGGCCCATTGCTCTGTCTCTGACAGAGTACATATTTATAACTCCACATACAGATATCACACAAGTATATGAATAACATACATAAAATCAGTAGAACATAAGCTTTCATTTGACATCTCACATGGCCCCCTTTGTACAGATTTGGGGCAATCCCCACCCCCCTTGGGTGCAGCAGTGACCTGTCTGATCCCCTTAAAATCCAGTAATGTGAAAGTTGTATAAAGATTAAGTATAGGAAGTATGAAGTTATATTAGAAACTTTATTATAAAAAAAATAATGGTCTTGTGTTATGACTGATTTGAAGTATCAAGGACAATGCTTAAAATAAACTAAATACTCTATTTGTGATTAATTTATTGATTTTATAATTAATCTGGAATTTGTATAAAATTTAAAATCAAATTGATGAAAATTCTTCCTACACATAAGAGAAAGATGAGATAAACTTTCCTCAACTTCAAATGAAGAGTAAGAAGAAACTAATCAAATTACAACAAAGTGATAGAGTATTTATCCTGTTAAATTGCTGGAGAAGACAGCAAAAGAAATTGAATCAGAAGACATTTAAAAAGTTCTGTTAGTTTTACATTTTAATTAACAATGCTACAGAAGAAATTAAGTAATTCCAAGGAGAGGCTGGGAACGCTTGGAAATGTGGACTCTTCTGAAGCTACTAGATGGGTAGGAAATGTGTAGTGATTTTAACCTGTCCAGTTGGTAGATTTGCAACCTGCAACAAAGAATCTGCACACAGCCCAAAATATTGGACTGTTCAATATAAAAATAATTTAATCAGTAAACAGATCCTTTTTTGGAAATGTGCTGCCACCTTAATATATCTGAATGAGGAGATAATTGTGCATGTTTTTTTAAAATCTTAATTTTTTTATCTCTTTCCAGTAAGGTTATGGCTACACTACAAGGTTATTTCAAAATAAGATATTTTGAAATAATAACTCCCGAATTAACTATTTCAAAATAGTGCATTCACACTGACTGGAGCCTGAATCACATTTAAAGGCCCCCAGAAGCACTCTGGGCAGGGCATCAGGACAGCAGTCACTTTCTGTAGCTGCTTCCTGAGATTATCTGAGGTTTGTGCTCAAAGGGACTCTTCTCCATTGCCAACCTTCTTAAGGACAGCAAACTCGCACCACATGATCTGTGCCCTTATAGACACGACAGCACTCTCATCATGGAGCTGGACCTGCTGCCAATCAGTTTCAGGCTCTTAGACGTCCTGCTGCAACTCCTGGCATAGTTTATGCAGGCTGCCCTCATGGAGCTGCAGGCTCATGATGACCAGCTCAGAATGGGGCATCTCCTTACCCCTCCACCCCCCGGGTGCTCCTCATGCCCCACAGTCCCCTCCATTTTCCCCTGCACACCATGCACAGCTGCTTCTGGCACTGGGAGTCCAATTCTGACTGGTGGGACTGCATCCTCATAGACCGGTGGGATGACCGGCAGTGGCTCCAGAACTTTGCATGCAGAAGGACATCTTCCTGGAGCTCTGCAAGTGACTTGTCCAAGAAGAGCATTACCATTGCTCTCTGGAAGCTTGCCATGCTGAACAGCTACTGCTCCATTGGAAACCAAATGGGTGTGGGGAGATTAACCATCAGGACCATGCTCAGGCAGGTTTGACTCTCTTACTATTGTCCTGGGAGATTGGTGAAGCACTGGAATGGGATTCCCTAGTGAGGGGGGTGGAGGGTTTCAGGGATGGGGTTGGGACAGGTGCTTGACTCGGAAGTCTCTGGATACCTCAGCAGAAATGCCGACTTCTGTTGCTGGAGGGCTGCCAGCCTGGTCCAGAAGGAGCATACCTGCACCCAGGACTAGATGTGGATGAAGATAAAGGAGCTGAGGCAGACCTACATCAATGCCAGGGAACACTTATCCTATTTCAAGTGTGGCAGACCACAGCCTGTGAACTGCAAAAATCTTATAGAAGGCAGCTATATTAAGGGGTGGGTTAATGCCTTCTTGTTTCCCAATTAGTCTCACCTGAACACAATGGACACATCGGACATGGGGTTAGGGACAGTCCTATCACAAACAATTGGGGAAGAAGAACACCCAGTGTTGTATCTTAGCAGGACACTGTTCCCAAGGGAGTGCAAGTATGCTGTAGTTGAGAGGGCGTGCCTTGTCATAAAATGGGCCATGGAGGCCCTACAATATTAGCTCTGTGGGCGATGTTTTGTCTTGGTGACGGACCGTGCCCCACTGCAATGGATGCAGCGAAATAAGGGAAAGAATGCTAGGGTCACCTGGTGGTTCGTATCCCTACAACCTTTCCAATTGAGGGTGCAGCACAGGGCCAGAACCCAACATGGGAATAAGGATGGGCTTTCCCGCATGCTCTGTTTGGCGTCCCAAGTTGCCCAACCCCCTGGTGTTGAGCGGGGGATGGAGGGAGGGGAAGAGGAGAGAGGATGTGTAGCAGACCATAGCCTGTGAACTGCAAAAATCTTATAGAAGGCAACTATATTGGGAAGTGGGTTAATGACTTCTTGTTTCCCAATTAGTCTCACCTGAACACAGCCTGGCAATCAGGGCAGACAATGGAGGCCTAATTAGGAGTCAGCCTGTAACAGGGGTTAATTAAGCACGTGTTGCTAGTTAAGTCTCCGGGTCCCAATAAAAGGTTTCCTCCCAGGCAGAAGCAGGGGAGAGTTTTGAGAGGCGCACAGAGCAGAGCCAAGCCGAGCTGAGCTGAGCTGAGCTGAGCTGAGCCGAGCCGAGCCGAGCCAAAACCCCAAGGTAAAAGGTGGAAGATAATAGAAGGAAGTGGTGGGTGAAGTGGCCCAGGGGAAAGGTAGCTGTATTAGGGTGGGGCAAGAAGCCCTGCCAGCCGCCCCCTCCCTTCTCTTGGAGGATTACCCTCACCGGGGAGACAGGAATAGCCCAAAGGCCAGGAAAAGTGGGTTTGTCTTCCCCTCCCTCTACTCAGGACTTGCCTGTGATGAGAATGACTCGATAAGCAGGGACTCTTGCCTCTGGGGAAGTCCCAAGGCAACAAAGGGGTCACTGTGAGTCTGAGGCACACAAGAAACCGTCAAAAGCACAGAACCCATGGGGAGCTAACAAGGGACTTTGTCACACAAGATAACAATTTTGAAATAGGCGTTATTGCTTGGAGATTATTTTAAAATAACAAACCCGTTATTTTGAAATAATTTTGAAATAACAAGCTTGCTATTGGGTGTTCAACTTGTTATTTTGAAATAACTGGAGTTATTTTGAAATAACTCTGTAGTGTAGACATGCCCTAAGAGTGTATCTACTCTGCAGCTGGGAGCATCTTTTGCTTGACCCAGCATGCTAAAAATAGCAATGTATCATGGAATATATTGTCAGGCAGCTATCCTGAGTTAGTAGGTGCTAGGTTAAGTTAAATTGCTATTTTTACTGTGTTAATTCACACAGAGGTAGCTTGTGTCAGCTTGCACAAGCTGGGAATGAGATTTTCAGCGGTGGCAGAGCCATAACCTAGGAAGATCAGGTTCTCTCTCCACTAAGATTTGATTCTCTTCACCTGAGAGAGCCAATCTCCACTATATATCCTGAGGTTTTGTACACTGAGGCTACGTCTACACTGCGGCAGTTTTTCGGAAGAGGAAATGCAAATGGAGCACTCATTTTGAAATCTCGTGCTTTCATTTGCATGGTCTCTTCTGATCTTTCTTGCGGAAGAGGTTTTTGCAATAAAAAGCCCTGTGTAGATGGGATCATTTGTCGGAAAAAAACATTTTGTGCAAGATCCTGTAAACCTCATTTTTTGAGGAATAAGGGATCTTGTGCAAAATGAGATTCTTCTGACAAATGGCCCCGTGTACACAGGGCTTTTTATCGCAAAAACCTCATCTGCAAAAAGGATCAGAAGAGAATATGCAAATGAGAGCACGAGATTTGCAAATTAGCACTCCATTTGCATTTCTTCTGAGGAACTGTCGCAGTGTAGATGTAGCCTGAGGTACCCCAAACCAAGAAGATTCCTTCAATTCATGCAAGCACTATTCATTGAATTTGCTCTTCAAGGCATTTTCTTTTAACTAAAATCTTTGATAGGCAAGAACCTGGGTTTTGGAATCTTGAAAGGTCAAAAATCCTGAATTTAAGCAGCCATAAAAAAGAAAGTGCTTTCCTGAAAGTAAAAAATACCAAGAAGTAATCAACAGATCACAAGACGTGCGTCTACACAGCACCCTTAAGTCAAAATAAGATACACAATTCAGCTTTTGGTGCTGTCTATACAGCAAGAAGTCAAAGAAAGAACACTGTTCCTTTGATTTCCTTTACTCCTCGTGAAATGAAGATTACCATGAGTCGGAGTAAACATAGGTCTACACTGCACGCTTATTTCTAAATAAGGTATTCCGGCATGTATTTTCCGGAATAGCTTATTTCAAAATAGCATGTCTACACACAAAAAGTGCATCAAAATAGCTCTAAGTTATTTCAAAATAGAGCATCCTCACTGATTGGATGTTAATATGCATTTAAGGCCACCCGGAACCAGTTTAGCCAGGTATCAGGTCAGCAGTTACTTCCTGAGACAGATGCTTAAAGGGATCCCACTGGACAGCCGTTTCTCAGATTCTCCTCTCTTGCTTGCCTACCTCTCTGAGGGAAAGCAAAGCATTTTCACTGCATGCTTTGATTGCCCTGATGTTGGATACCACAGAACTCCCAGCTATGGAGCCAGAGCTGCCTCTGGGCACACAACGGCCCCTGACTGTCATGCTGTGGTTTCTGCAGAAGTTTCTGCAGGCTGCCCTCCTGGCGCTGCAGGAACACGACCCCGGCTGTTAGAGGAGACCTTTACCCTCTGGGAGCATAGTTCTTTCAGCTGCACCCCACTGTTCACTGCCACTTCTGGCAGCTAGACACCAGTTCTGCCTAGTGCGACTGGTTCGTGATAACAGCTGTTATTCCAAAATAATGGTGCAGTATAGACACACCCTAAGAAGTCCTCCATCTGGCCATTATTTTGAAATAATGGCTTGCAGTGTAGAAATGCTCTTCTTTTATTTCAGAATAAAAATTTTCCGAAATAACGCTGCTGTATAGATGTACCCTAAGGTTATCTAATGTGTCAATATGTTCCACTCCACATTAGCCTTCTTTCCATTTTTATGTCTTATAACTTACATTTTACTGGTTTGTCTTATTTCCAATATTAACAGGCCCATGTTCCTTAATTATTTTTCCACATATTAGTCTTGCTGGGCTACGTCTAGACTGGCACGATTTTCCGAAAATGCTTTTAACGGAAAAGTTTTCCGTTAAAAGCATTTTCAGAAAAAGAGCGTCTAGATTGGCACGGACACTTTTCCGCAAAAGCGCTTTTTGCAGAAAAGCGTCCGTGGCCAATCTAGACGCGCTTTTGCGCAAAAAAGCCCCAATCGCTATTTTCGCGATCGGGGCTTTTGCGGAAAAGAAACGTCTGTTGTCTACACTGGCCCTTTTGCGCAAAAGTTTTGCACAAAAGGGACTTTTGCCCGAACGGGAGCAGCATAGTTTTTCTGCAAAAGCACTGACAATCTTACATCAGATCATCAGTGCTTTTGCGGAAATTCAAGCGGCCAGTGTAGACAGCTGGCAAGTTTTTGCGGAAAAGCAGATGATTTTCCGCAAAAACTGACCAGTCTAGATGCAGCCCTGATGTTTGGGTTTTCATATATTATGCAGACTTTGTATGACCATCTGTATCTACAATCTCTTATGCAAAATAGCTAATTCAACTTTTCTAAACCATTCAGTTGGCTTAGAATTCAAATTTCAACAGTACTCACTATTTGTTACTATCTGTTACTAGTTTTCACCATTTCTAAACTTTAGTCTAACTTCACCAAACCTATAGGTAATTTATTTACTCTCCTGTGTTATTGTAATAATTGCAGAGCATATGGCTATTGTATAATTGCTTTCTATGTTGTTTCAGTAAAATTCTTCACAGTAACACAGGTTCAAACATTTGAATTTCAGAATGCAGGAAAGGAAAGATTAAATTAGAGTGAAGATGATAAATGTCTGGTTCAGCTGGAGAGAGAGAGAGAGCGAGAGAGAGGATGATATCAGTGATACAAAAAGGAAAGTTCATCCACTTTTAATGGATGATGCTGTGTGAAGAACAATGAAGAAACATGAGCAAATGATCTTTTCCACAGAAATGCAATTGTTGAGATGGATGAGAGGCCTGAAGCAAGACAAGCCAGGTGAGGAATCTGTGTGCTAGAGACAAGCTCAGGTCATTTGGTCATGTAAAGAGCAGTCTTGACAACTAAGTGTGTAAGAATCCAAAAGTTCAAGACTGAAGGAAAAAGAGGCCACTCCAAGAAGTAGTTAAAACATGCCACATAGGAAAAACTATTGATATGTGGTGTGATATATGTTCTGGCATTGAACAGAGTGCTTTGGATGAAGAGGATTTATAGAATGGACCCCATTTGATGGGTTTAGGGCAAGGAAGAAGAAAAGTAACATGCTTGAACTAGGTGTGTGTCTAAACACTGCTTAATTTCAAACTATAGAATCATGCTTACCCCTCAGAATACTATTTCCTTAAAACAAACATAAAAATAGTAGGAATGGTTTTGCTAGCTTTTGTTTGAGTTAACACTGTTTCCAATTATATTATCATAACCAACCCATGTAGTTTAATCAAATAAATTGAATCTAGATCCTTGATACATTTTTCTAAGTTTAACTGTTGATGTATGCTAATAATGCTTAGCTGATAGGGAATCTTAATTTGGGCAAAAAAACCTATTAATGTTATTAGCATTCTAAGTAACTAAATGAACACCATTGTTATTGATGCTCATATCTTTTTAAATGTTATGCTCATTTAATAATAATAATAATAATAATAATAATAATAA
>JANRFK010004893.1:14099976-14130011 GCA_030068395.1 Apalone spinifera | reverse complement strand
TTTAAAGTGCTACATAGTCCTGTATTTTGTTTCAGCTACACCAGACTAATACGGTTACATTTCTATCCTTATTTCAAAATAGTTATTTTGAAATAGCTTATTTCAAAAGAACGTGTCTAGACACAAAATGCATTTTGTAATAGTGTTTTACTATTTTGAAATAGTGCATCCACACTGATAGGATGCTGAATCGCATTTAAGGCCAGCCGGAACCAATTCTGGCAGGGCATCAGGTCAGGAGTTAGCTTGTGTGGCTGCTATCTGAGGCTATCTGAGACCTGTGCTTAAAGGGACCCCCCCAGACAGCCAGTTCCAAGGTTTCCCTGCTTGCTTGCCTACCTCACTGAGGGAAAGCAAAGCATTTTTTTCTCTGCATGCTTTGGTTGACCTTACTCAGGGCACCACAGCGCTCTGCAGCATGGAGCCGGAGCTGCCCCTGAGCACTCTGGTGCTTCTCCTGGATGTGATACTGCAAGCCTGGCAGCACGTTCTGCAGGCAGTAACAGTCTACCTGGTGTTCCCCACTGGGGGCTTGTGCCTCATTCCTCTCTCACATCCTTCCACTTACTCCTTCCAAAGCCCCTTTCCTGCTGTACAATAAAAGACACATGTGTTCATTACAACAAAGCCTCTTTATTGAACAAAACTGGGGGGGGGGGGGATGAAACTGAGGTGAGACTGGGGAAAGAAGGTGGGAGAGGGGAGGAGGGAAGGTGGGAGAGGGGAGGATGAAACTTGGGAGGAGGGAGCTGGCAGGGGGAGGCAAGGGGAGAAAGGGAGAGGAGAAGCTCAGGGCTCAGGATTGGGGGTCTCGCCAGCCCAACTGTCTCCCAGCACCACAGGTGAGGGAGAAGGGAGAGGGAGGAGGAGCGGTAGCTGGGGAGGCAGCAAGCTCTGTACCAGGGTTGATGACCACTTGGAGGGCACGGACCATCTTGCCCCCCAGGATGCGGTCCACGGCATCAAAATAGGGGCAAGGGTCTGGATCTGCCCCTGGTTGGGAGCTGCCCCCTATGGCTCGGGCATACGCCTGCAGCAGCTCCTTTATTTTCATGCAAACCTGCTCCTGGGTTTGCATGTGGCCTTTGGTGGCCAGGCTGGCAGCCATCCGCCTGTAGACGGTTGCATTCCTCTGTTTAGTGCGGAGATCATGGATGTTGGAGGCATCCCCCCAAACCTGAATTAGGTCCCTGATCTCCACACTGGACCAGGCAGATGCCCGGCTTTTCTGGCCCCCTGGCAGGCTCCTGGCAACTGGCAGACTGGTTCTGGAGAGCAGTGGAGAGATGGCTGGAACTGGCTGGCTGCCTCGTGCTGGGGCTACTGGGTCAGGCGCAGCGACTGCTGGCTCTGGGCTGGCAGGCTTGGAGCTGGCACAGGCACTGTGGCCATAGTCTACCCATTTAAGGGCCCCGGGGAGAGGGGGAGGGAAAGGAGTTTTCTTGGTTGTGCTCAGAGTGGCCAGCAGGGCACTCTGGGAAGAGCTGGAGGCCCCCTATTTTGAAATAAGCATCTACACAAAGCTTATTTCTAAATAGCAATTTCAAAATTGGTGCTATTCCTTGTGGAATGAGGTTTACCAATTTCGAAATAAGCCCTCTGCTATTTCGATTTAATTTCAAAATAGCGGTTTGGCTGTGTAGACACTGGTAAAGTTATTTCGAAATAACGATTGTTTTTTCTATATAACTTTGCTGTTTAGACATACCCTAAGTTCTGTATTTTGTTCCTTAAGTACTAGGGGGAATTCTGTAGCTTATAAAATAATGCATCAGGTAAGTGTGGGTGGGGCTAGGTGGAAAAGCTGAAGTCCAGTTTACAGAAGTGGACAATAAATACCACATTTGGATATTCAGATTTGTGTTCGGGGAACGTGGGTTAAATGACTTCTGCTTGTGGCTACTTCCTAAATTGGATTTCCACATGCAGGACTGGGATGTCCAACTGATGTCTTGCTGCTTTCTTTCTTGTGGTTTCTCAAATCACTCATTAAACTAGCCTTAACACTACTTTCATTGTCTGTTGGCCTCACTCCAGTTCTTATATACTACATTTTGTTCAATCAAAATGTATTGGCTCCCACCCTTCCATATAATTACTGTCAATTTGATTACTATGAGGAGTTTGAGTCAAATAGTCAGATAGCATTATGTGGTTCTCCCCTAAAAATCCTCTCCAATCATGGAAGCACAGTTTTAACTATGAAAACAGGTGATTTCTCTGAAATGCAGTTGTCTTCTACATGACCTGAAGAAATAAGATGCAGATCTCTCCTTTTCTTAAGAGAGGCACTTCAAGGAAATAGAATCTAGTTTCTGTATGAGAGGAAATTGTTTTTTTAACAGCTTAGTATTTTAGCTAATGTTTTGGAGGATAAAAGTTAACAAGATGGTGAGCATATTAGTGTGCAGGCTGCAAGAACATCCTGGCTATTTTTGCCCTAATTCCAATCCCATCTGTTTAAATAATTCACGCTTTTTAATAAAAGCGTGCAGATGCCCCTGGGGTAAAAATATGATTCCTCTGAAATCAATGGGAGTTTTGCCACTAATTTCAATGGGCCAGGATTTCACCACTGTTTTTTAGGTTTCTAATTATGTCTGGTGGCGACCACTATTAACCTGAAATCCTGCACGCATTTACATGTATTCATAACCTTATGGTTGTGTGTAATTTCATTGAGTTGAATGGGGCTATTCCTTTGAGTAATGAGGACTGAGCCCTCAATAGACAGATATAAGTTTCTGATTCAGAAAAAAAAATTAAGAAGGTGTTTAAGTATATTAGGAGGATTACCGAAATAATTGAGGCAAATGGGGATGCATATGTGCTTAACACTAAGCACATGAACAAATGATGGTTGTGCTACCCTTTACAAACATAGAAAGAATTCAAAGGATTTTTTTTTAAAAGACAAGTTACTTTGGAAAGTCTCAGAGGGGTAGTCATGTTAGTGTGTAATTAAAAAAACAAAATAAAAAACAACAAATGGTCCTGCAGCACCTTAGAGACTAAATAAAAAAAATGTAGCTAGTATCATGAGCTTTCATGGGCATAAGCATCTGAAGAAGTGAGGTGTGCCCACAAAAGCTCATGATACCATCTACATTTTTTGTTAATCTCTAAGGTGCTGCAGGACCATTCGTTGTTTAAGGTTTTTTTTCATGTTACTGTGGAAAGGTATTCTATTTCCTTTAGAGTAAATAAATTGCATGAATCCTTCTTAATCTGAGGCATACACGTTAGTTTGCTAGGAAATAGATTTTTCTAAAATTCAGGCTTTTTGGAAACACACATCTCAATTTAAATATTTTCTAGGCATTCATAGCAATTTATATATACTGAAACTATTTCAGTATTTCAAAGAATGGTATAGTTAGAATTGATGGCATTTGATAGACCCATTACTAGTTTATTTAATAGACCAATGGATTGCTCTAGAATAGTGAATCCTTTTATTTGAGACAGGACAAAGACCTTTGAAGGGATTTTCAGACATTCTCAACATTGGCTTAACTTGGTTCCTATGAATTTCACAGATGTTTTACTATTGACAATAGTATGAGCAAAACTAAGGCAATGCTGAGAATATCTGAAAATCCTAATCTTATTTTTAAAATATAGTTAGAATTTAATGTTATCTGATCCCTAATAAGATCCAAACGTAAATGAATTATTTTACGTTAAATATCAATTGAAAATAAGGACTGTTTAGGTGCATTTACTCTGTCTCCCTCATACTCTACATAAATATTTTACATAAGAGCTTCAATTATCTTAGTGTTTCAGCCCATGTATGTTACAGCCAGTCTTTCAGAGTATAGGAAACGAGGATGCTTCTCTCAGTTCTTTCACTAATACTATTTGGTTCAGACTGCTTCACAAAGATGCTTGCGCAGAAAGAGAATTCTGTAGGCAGATCTTTGGTGCCCCAACTGGAAGGAAGGCCAAGCATATCAACCATTGCTTCTTGGGATTCCACCAAAATTTAAAAAATATTCAGTATCCACATGGGGAAGGAAAATAGGTAGGAGAGGCAAGGATGCCATTTCAGGAGGGTAGGAGGAGCAGCAACCATGTGCTCTGGGACCTGGCTTCTCTTCACCCACCAGGTATGAGAGGCATGCATGGAAAGCAAATACTTTCCCCTCACTCCCTGATATTCTGGGGAATGGGAAGAAAAACAAGTAGCATCCTGGAATGCAGAGCTGCTGCCCATTCCTACCCTTACAAAAAAACACTTGGGTATAGGGTGGATATATTTTCACCTCACCATTTCCATGGGAAACACTTGGAAAATGTAATTCAGCCAGAATCTGTACCACCTTAGTTGTGGCTCCTCTCTAAGCACTAGGGCTTTATTTTGAAATAATTCCCCAAGTTTGAAATTATAAGTGGGGCATAGTGATCAATGACTAGATGTCAGGTAGGTGGTCCATTTCAAGTTTCAAGTGGAGTGCCCCAAGGATCAGTTCTAGAGCTGGTTCAACATCTTTATTAATGAGCTGGATGAGGGGATGGATTGTACCCTCAGCAAATTTGCAGATGATGCTAAGCTAGGAGGAGAGGTAATTATGTTGGAGGGCAGGGATAGGGTCCAGAGTGATCTATACAGAGCAGAGGATTGGGCCAAAAGAAATCTGATGGGGGGTTCAACAAGACAAGTACAGAGTTTCTGCATGGGGGATGGAAGAATCCCAAGCGTTGTTATAGGCTGGGGACCAACTGGCTAAGTAACAGTTCAGCAGAAAAGGACCTGGGGATTACAATGGATGAGAAGATGGATATGAGTCAACAGTGTGCCCTTATAGCTAAGAGGGCTAATGGCATATTAGGGTGCATTTTAGATCTATAAAAGTGATTATTCCCCTTTATTCTGCACTGGTGTGGCGCCACATCTGGAGTATTGTGTTCAGTTCTGGGCCCCCCCACTACAGAAAGGATGTGGGCACATTGGAGAGGGTCCAGTGGAGGACAACCAAAATGCTTAGGGGGCTGGAGCACATAACCTATGAGTAGAGGCAGAGGGATTTGCACTTGTTTAGTCTGCAGAAGAGTAGAATGAGGGGGATTTGATAGCAGACTTCAACTTCCCGAAGGGAGGTTCCAAAGAGGATGGAGAGAGGCTGTTCTCAGTAGTGACGGATTGCAGAATAAGGAGCAATGGTTTCAAGTTAGAGTGGGGGAGGTCTAGGCTGGATATTAGGAAAAACTATTTCACTAGGAGGATGGTGAAGCACTGGAATGGGTTACCTAGGGAGGTGGTGGAATCTCCATTCCTAGATGTGTTCAAGTCTCGGCTTCAGAAAGCCCTGGCTCGGATGATTTAGTTGGGGTTGGTCCTGCTTTTGGCAGAGGATTGGGCTCGATTACCTCCCAAGGTCTCTTCCAGCCCTAGGATTCTAGGATTCTATGACCACACAACCAAGCCTGTAATTTTGAAATGATGGGCCATGAAATTCAAAATCTATGGGATGCCAACAGTGCATTCATCAGGAGTAACGTTAATTCTGAAAGAGTAATTTCAAAATAATGGTAGTTTGGACACTCCAATGCCACTATTTTGAAATAATTACTCCCGAGAGTAATTGGAACTAATTACTCCCCGGTGCTTCCTGGGGCTCTAAGTCCACATTAACGGACCCTGCTTTGGACTAATTTTGACGCTTCCCTATAGAGTGGACACATTAGTTCAAATTTGTTAAATTAGGAGTTTTTAATCAAATTTACTAATTTTAAAATAGTTTTCTAGTGAACACATGGCCTGATGGAATAGCCCATTTTAAAGAGGGAGGATAAGTATCTATGGGGAACACGTTGGAGCTGTGTTGCCAGAGGGAGAAGGACATGTTTGGAGACAATGAGGAGACAGAGTGCTTCCATGCAGAAAACTTCCTGTTTATGGGTGGCATAATATTAGGGGGCAGAAATATAGTTCACTCCCTGCCCTCAATGGGGACAAATTGAAGTTAAGATCTGGAAAAAAATTACCACAGAATTTCCTTTCATTTCAATGCCCTCCTTTGAATTTTTCTACAGGAGGGGTGGTGGTTAAAGTCTCTGTCACCTTGAGAATGCTATTTTAAATTCTCCCTATCATCCTAAAATGGTGGTCGAGAGTCATCATTAATTACAGATTTTGAAGTGGTTAGCTATGCTTAGATAAAAATGCAGTGTGGTATGTAAAAGTGCATTTTTTACACATTTATTGTATGGGAGAGACATCTTCTAAAGTTATTTATGAACCCTTTCTATTTTTTATAATTGACGGAGGAACATGGGGGATATTAATTATAAATATCTTTAGTCTTAATAATATTTCCTGATATTTCTCAAGCACATTTCATTTACTTTAAGATACAGAGAAACCCGGTAACTCTCCTTTCTCATAGTCATTTCTTGTTACAGTGTAATAAACTTGTACAGTTTATTAGAAGTCTGATCCCTTTCATTTTGGGGCTTTCCATCTAAAATAACTGTTTTAATTCTGTGAAATCAGGGGATTTCTGGTTCTTAGCCACACTGAGACACCTGGATGAGAAAAAAAAAACAAAAAAACAAAAAAACCCTAACCCTAACAGTACAGTATCTTCTGGGCATGGATGGTTTGTTTCCTGTTTCTGATGTTTTGCAGTCCCGGAAATGTATTTAGCTAGCTGCACTAGCTGGGAAACGGATAGCATTTCTGATTGCACAGCTCACAATTATTTCACTCACAAGTATGGTCACACAGAATCAGTACCTTATTATTTCTAGTGTCCTATTAAGTGATAAGATGCAACAGGCACTGTACTTGTGTTATGAGAGGAGCAGTTTGCTGAGTATTTCACATTTAGTGTAGGTGTATACTACAATGGTAAGTCGGAAAAAGATATGCAATTTGCGATACGCAAATTGCGTATCTTTTTCTGCTTTCCTGTCAAAAGAGGCTTTTCTGAAATTTGGAGCATCTACCTGCTGCCAAATTTTAGAAAAAAGTGCTCTTTCCACACATCCCTTATTCCTCGTAAAACAAGGTTTACAGGGATGGCGAAAGAGTGCATCTGCTTTTTCGAAAATTTTTCCGAAAAAGCAGACACATTCCTTGGATGCAACACTGCTGGTATAAGTGATAGGACAATCAGGCCCATAACTGTGGTGCTTATTGTTGTTGTTTTATTTTAAACTCCCATTAAAGTTAAGATAAGTTTTGCCCAATTATGGACTATAGCATATGACTCAATGTTTGCATTGTTTAATTTAATTAATGACTCTTGGGAACAGTTTAACATATCAAATGAAGAAAAATAGGGTGGAAAACTCAGTACAAAAAGTAGCTCAGCAAAAATACTGCTTCTTTCACCTGCTTCCTTCATCTCCAGAACTGCTTGCCTGGCAATTGGATGAGTTAAAAGTCAGGAAATCTAAGAAAAGTGGACATTGGAAGCAGTTTAATAGTCTCAATTCAGATTTTAAAAAAGAAACTAAAAGTTAGAGGCATGTGAGAAGCTCTGATAGAAACAGGTATGTATATGTGCAGGAAGTAGGGAAGGCAAACAAATATTAGCTATCTCTGCAGCTAAACACTGTAGTATTAACAAAGGGCACGTCTAATCTACGGTTTTTTTGAAAGAGGATATGCAAATTCCACAGGAATTTGCATATCTTCCTCTGATCTCACTTTCAAAAGTGGATCTTTCGAAAGTGAAAGTAGTCTGGACGCGGGTTTTTCGATAAAAATCCCCTTTTTCGAAAAAAAACCCTCGTAAACCTTTTTTAAGGAAGAGCGTTTTTTTCGAAAAAGAGTTTTTTTTCCCCGAAAAAAACCCACGTCTAGACTACTTTCACTTTTGAAAGATCCTCTTTCAAAAGTGTGATTGGAAGAAGATATGCAAATTCCCTTAGCGTATTAGGGTCTGTGTAGTGGGAGAGTATCATTTTCTCCTCTAATAATTATTTCTGCTGGCCGGTCTTATCTTCAATGGTGATGAAACTGCAAGCAGGACAGATTGCAATATGGACTGTGACATAGCTAGGCAGAGACCACCTCCATCCTGCTGATCATTCTTTTCATCCTCATTGGTGCTGTGCCCTTCACCCCACATTTAAAAAGCCTTGCTGTCAACCCCATTCTTGGTGTTTGGATTTATCAGTTTTCAAACAATTAGTTCCTCATTTGAACATATTTTATTAGGGAAGCTAATTAAAAGAGCCTTTAAACAGACATTCTTCCTTTTAACATAGTTTAATAAACATTCATTTAATCCTATCCTTTAAAAAATATTATGAACAGTTTCTTTTAATGTATTATATGTATCTAATGACTGACGGGAGAATTGGGACAGTGGTAGTAAAATAGCTGAATGCTAAAACCAACCAACCAACCAAAGTCTAAGAATATTGTACAATGTAAGCTGTCTTTAACAGAGTGTAAGTATAATTTCATTTGAATTGTTTACTGGTTTGTTAGTAGCATGAAGCCTAAACATTTGTCTTTTCCCATCTGCTCCTTTTTTCCCTTTTATAAAATATCCAGTACAGCCTCCAACCTGACTTGATTTAAAAACAAAAAATTCCTCTTGATTTCTGAATGTAAGTAAAAGAAGCTTTGTTGATTTACTCTGGTGGAGAACCTCTCCCTAAGTATTAATGTGTGGGAGTCGGGGGCACGTAAAAGGCATGTCTATGTTAGGAAATAAATTCGAAATAAGTAAAATTGAAATAACTCCTGAAATAACAAAATCAAAATAACACATCCCGACTGCAGGGGAGCATCGAAATTGCTCAGAATTATTTAAAAAAAGTGCATTCACACTGATTGGAGACTGCCTCAGATTTCGAGCCCCCAGAAGCACTCCAGGAAGGGCACAGAGATACTTCCTGTGGCCTCTTGGCCAGGTAAGCTAGTGCAGTTTGTCCAGACTGCCTGCATGCTTGTCCAGACTGCCTGCATGCTTTTCCAGCAGAATGTTGAACACCCTGAACTGGAGAACCTCTTCACCTAGGTCCTGGTACCCCAGCTGTGGAAAATGCCCCTCAATCCCTGGACACCATTGAATTCTGCTTCTGGCAGAGGGAGACCATTTCGGACTGGTGGGGCCACATTGTTGTGCAGTGATGGGACAACTAGCAGTGGCTGCAGAACTTCCACATGTGGAAGGCCACTGTCCTGGAGCTCTGCAAGTGGCTTGCCCCTGCCCTCAGGTAACAGGACACCCAACTGCGACCCACCATCTCCCTGTATTAGGCGTCGCCATCACCCTGTGGCAGATTACCATGCCAGACAGCTACTGCTTCATAGGGAACCAGTTTGGTGTGGGGAAATCCACAGTGGAGACCGTGTTCCTGCAAGTAGCCAAGGCCATCAATAACATCTTGCTATAGAGGGTCATCACTTTGGGCAATAGTAACGCCGTCATCAATGGCTTTGCTGCCTTGGGCTTCCCCAAATGCGGGGGGCCATAGATAGCACACATCCCCACCTGGGACCCCAGCCACCATGTCTCAGACTACATAACAGAAAGGGGTACTTCTCGATGGTGCTGCTGGCCTTCATGAGCAACAAGGGATGCTTCACCAATATCAGCACTGGCTGGTCAGGGAAGATGCATGATGCCTAAATTTTCCAGAACTCATGCCTGTTCCAGAAGATACAAGCTGGCACTTTTTTCCCCGACTGCACCATTAGGTCGGGGACGTGGACATGCCCATCTGTATCCTGGGTCATGCAGCCTACCTTTTTCTCCCCTGACTTATGAAGCTCTATATAGGCAGCATAGACCCCCACCAAGGAGAACTTCTATACTAGGCTGAGCAGGTGCAACATGCATTCGTTTGCTTAAAGGGGAGGTTCAGGAGTCTCCTGACCCACCTGGACCTCAGCAAGCACAACATCCCCTTCATGGAGGTGACCTGTGGTGTACTTCAGAACTTCTGTGAGAGCAATGGGAAGACTTTCCTGGCAGGTTGAAGGGCAGTGGCTGAATAACTGGCCAGGGCTTACAAGCAGCTGGACACCAGTGCCATTCGATGAGGGGCTGTGCTCATTAGGGAGGCCTTAAGGGAGATTTTCAGCCAAGGCCAACTGAGAGACTCTCTCCTGTGACTTCCAAAAGGAACCCCTGCATTCCCCATGTGTGCCTTCCCCTGCCCTCCTTTGCCACCTTGCCTCCTTCCCTCCAGAGCAAAAACAAAAACAAAAAACCAAAAAAAACCCAACAAAAAACAAAAAGCAAACCTTTTTTGGTTTGGAAAACAAGTCTGTTTATTTTGGAGATATAAAACAGGAGAGGGACTGGGAAAATTCCTGGACAGGGGGAGGAGGGAGTAGGGGGAGAGGGGCTCAGAGATAGGTCTGGGACTGGCACCTGCCTTAGTCAGTTCATGAGTCTTTGGCTCCCCTTGAGCTTCCACCACCTTGTGTTCTGGGGCAAGCCATGGGGAGAAGGGAGTAGGGGCAGAGAGCTGGCTGGTGGCCCACTCCATGCACAAGGCCATGCCCTCCATCATCAAAGTGAGGGAGGAGCACATGGCTTCGTGTTGGTGCTCCAGCTGGTCCCAGGTGGCTTTCCTCTGCTCACGGTCAGCCTGGTGCTCCTCGTCAAGGCGTCAGGTGAGGGACTGAAAGCAGGCCACCTGCTCATGCATCAGGTTTTTCCAAGTGTGTTTCCTCCAGTGGATGCTGTGGAGTTCAGTGGATGTTGTGGGAAGTGGTGGACGCGCCATGCTTGCAGCTGACCCAGCTTCAAAGAAAAGTGACAAGGGCAGTCATTCCACGAGACACTGCGTATGAAGCCTAGCCCTAATCTCTGAACTGACAGTGAAGTTCTCAGTTCAGATGATGGTGATGTGCTTTGATAAAGGCAATATGGTGCCTAGAAAGTGGACACTTTCCAGTGAGGCATGGACATCCCAGGGGAGTATCGCTACACCTACGGCACTGGAACAAGCAGGCATGGGAAGGTGCTGGTCAGGCCAGGAGCCTGGGGGTGGGAAGGGGGGATAGGGCAGCTCTGCCGCCTCCTGTGCACATTCCAGGTCCGGTACTGTTGGCATCCCACAGAAAGGCTACGTCTAGACTGGCATGATTTTGCGGAAATACTTTTAACGGAAAAGTTTTTCCGTTAAAAGTATTTCCGCAAAAGAGCGTCTAGATGGGCACGGATGCTTCTGCGCAAAAGCACTTTTTGCGGAAAAGCGTCCGTGCCAATCTAGACGCAGTTTTGCGCAAGAAAGCCCCGATCGCCGTTTTAGCCATCAGGGCTTTTTTGCGCAAAACAAATGTCAGCTGTCTACACTGGCCCTTTTGCGCAAAAGTTTTGCGCAAAAGGGACTTTTGCCCGAACGGAAAGGGCAAAATATTTCCGCAAGAAGCACTGATTTCATACATTAGGAAGTCAGTGCTTTTGCGGAAATTCAAGTGGCCAGTGTAGACAGCTGGCCAGTTTTTGCGGAAAAGCAGATGATTTTACGCAAAAGCTGGCCAGTCTAGACGCAGCCAAAGAGAACATCTATCCATGCCCACTGGAGAGGACAGGAGGGTGTTGGGGGAAGGGTATGGGAGCGGCAGATGTTGCTTGCCAGAGCGTGTTACTGGGGTCCCTTCCTCATCCTCTCTCTGGTAAATTCCTATGCAGGGGATTGGTCTCCTCTGCTTTGCCACGCTTGACCAGGAGTGGATGCTACCTGAGTGCGAGCATGACCCTGTGCTGTGTGCAGCACTGCTGGATGGTTCCATGATCCCAGCCTCCTTAGTGGTGGCTTGTCATGGGAAGGTGCCCCACTACGGAGTTGGGAGTAAGGAAGCTTGTGAGAAGGATCAAGGAGTTCCTGTGTGAGAGCGTCATGGGGCTGAGTGCTTCAGACTGGCGCTCCATCTGCACCCAAGTGCACAGGCTGTTGTGTGACCCCCAGGCTGCGTAGGCCAAGGGAGGCTCATGCAGCCCCTCTAAACCCACTACCTGCCCCTGACTGTGTATAGGAAAAGTTATAGAACTCACCTGAAGTGCATCCCCTGGGTTTGTCCAATGCCTGGGAGACATCCCGGGAGCAAAGGACTGTCTCCAGAGTGAGGAGCAGCTCCTGGCTTGCAGGCATGGTTGCCTGGCTGTCCCGCTCCTCCTCCTTTTCCTCCTCCCACCCTCATGGAGGCTGACACTGGATGAAATAATGGGCTGGGTAATGTGGATGTTTCACTTATGTTGAAATAAGGGAGTTTATTCCAAAATAACTCCCTAGTGTAGACCAGGGCAAAGGTTAACCAGAAAGCAGATTTTTCTTGTTATTATAGAACTTGCTTTCTTTTGTTGATCCTATTCTATAGTAGATGTATAAAACTAAGGGTACCCCTACATAGCAAACCCATAGGTAGGCATAGGCGTGGTACAGAGGCTAGCAGGGATCTTACTAGTCCCGCTGTGCAGTATCGCCAACCAGTCAACGGCCAGGTCAGCAGTGCTGACCAGAACAGACAAGATCTCTTTTCTACCAAGTGTGCCAATCAAAAACTCGACAGCTGATCATCCCATCCCAAGCAGCAATTCTCAAAGCTCTGACCAACTGACTCAGACTTGTTCTGCAATGCTAAAAATTGCAATTTAGACTCTTGGACTTCAGATGTACCTCAAGCTTAGAAACCCAAAGAGGAAAACCCAGCTTTTAGCTTGAGCCTGAGTGGCTACACTATTATTTTTAGCCCATTGGTGCAAGCCTGACTTAGTTGAACCAGGCCCTGAGATTCACGGCCACCAGGTTTTTAATTTCTTTTTGCTGAGTCGACATACCTGAAATGTAATCTTTGTTGTTCTGTTAGAAAGTGAAAACAAGACAAAGCCAAACCCCTCTGAGACTTTCTCTGCGGCTGAAACTAAAGTGAATAAATGAGTAAAGATAGCTTCAGGGGGTAGCCGAGTTAGTCTGTTACAGAAAAAAACAGCAAGCAAATGGTCTGGTAGCACTTTATAGACTAACAAAACATGTAGATAGTATCATTAAGTAAAGATAGGGTTTCAAATGCTGAATAATAAATAGCCCTTATTTGTGCTGGAGAGAGACAAATGGCTGAGTAATTCTTTTACCATTTTCCCTGAATAATGGCAAAGTTTTTCTTGACCCATTGTTCTTTTCCTATGACAGATCTAAAGGGTCATATCATGGCATTTGCTTAGAAGCTGACTCTCAACTGAAATCATTCATGAGGTTTTTTCCTTAAATCTGGGCATGGTATGGTTCGTGTTTCTTTGGACAGCAGATCCTCAAAGTGTTCTAAAATAGTGGTGAGAATGCAGAAGCTGCAGATAGTAGTGTATCAGTGCAACAAATCTGATAGGAACCTTCTGTGCAATACATTATTCTCATAGCTGTGTACTTCACTAAACAGTGGCAATAGGGTTGTATTTGGCTAACAGTGGCATATCCTAATTACCAGTCAACACCAGTCTAATTTGTCCAGGGTTCTTCCTGGTATTAAAGCACCAACAAAGCTATTTTACTTCAGTGGACTAAGACTGAATGACACAGATCAGTGGCCATGGCAATCAAAGAGGGCTTTAAAAAGCAGGAGAGGTTGAACAGAAAAGTATAAGGTACATGCCTAGTCTAGAAGACAATTCAGTACATTTTCATGATGGATTGTGTCTTTCATGCAAAATGCCCTAAAACTTAACTGATCTAATTAATACCAGAGTGAGCAAGAAAGAAACCAAATGAAGCAGGCAAACATTAGAAATGCCAAAGTGTGGTCTGTGTAAACCTCCTGGTTATTTTTCTAGAGACTTTTTTATTGCTGTTATAGTGAAGTACATTGTTTAAAAGCCATCCCCTTCTCTTTGGGTTTGTCTTATGCTCACTGAGTAACTAGTGGAACTCTATTGTCATCTGGTTTAGTTTTGCTGTGTGTTGCTATGGAACATTATAAATATTTGGGAACTGTGATATAACAAGGCAGAAGGCTGGCTGAGTTTTCCAGTCACAAAACAACTGGAAAAACATAATCACGGACCCCACAATATTACTATCCATGTATCATACTTTTTAGTTGTTCTAATATATTATTGTAATAAAATGTTATCTCCCTGACATACTGATCAGTAGGCTCATTTCAAGAAGAATCATGTGTTTCAGTGCATTGAATGGTCTGTGAATAATATTTCTTTGAATGATACTTTCTTGCTTTTACAAGCTTATGATCACACATGTTTCCTTTCTTTGTAACCTTTTCTTATTTATGAGTTAAAGGTAAAGAAGACTCACCAGCAACTCTCAAGTGCTTAGCTTTAGGGGTTTCTACTCAGAAGATACTAATACCCACAAGTTCTGAATGCACTGCACATTTTTTTCACATGGTCAAGAAATAAAATTAGGCAAAGGCTGAGATAACTGAACACCACAGATAAAAAGATAGAAAGAAAATAAATCCATCTGACAGGACTTACACTGTGTGTGCTTCTACTTTGTTCTCCCTAGCTCAGTTTTCCACCTTCCATCACCTTCCTAGAGAACCCATTCCAGTATTTCACCACCCTCCTAGTGAAATAGTTTTTCCTAAAATCCAACCTAGCTCCCACACTCTAACTTGAAACCATTGCTCCTTATTCTGCCATCCATCACTACTGAGAACAGCCTCTCTCCATCCTCTTTGGAACCTCCCTTCAGGAAGTTGAAAGCGGCTAGCAAATCCCCCCTCACTCTTCTCTTCTACAGACTAAACAAGTGCAAATCCCTCAGCTTCTCCTCACAGGTCATGTGCTACAGCCCCCTAATCATTCTGGTTGCCCTCCACTAGGCCCTCTACAGTACATCCAAATCCTTTCTATATAGTGGGGGGGGGGACCCAGAACTGGACGCAATACTCCAGATGTGGCGCCTCACCAGTGCTGAATAAAGAGGAATAACAACTTTTCTAGATCTGCTGGCAATGCTCTTCCTAATGCTCCCTAATATGCCATTAGCCTTCTTGGCTACAAGGGAACACTACTGACTCATATCTAGTTGTCATCTATTGTTATCCCCAGGTCCTTTTCTGCTGAACTGCTGCATAGCCAGTTGGTCCCCAGTCTGTAACAATGCTTGGGATTCTTCCATCCCAAGAGCAAAACTGTGCACTTGTCTTTGTTGAACCTCATCAGATTTCTTTTGTCCCAATCCTCCAATTTGTCTAGGTCACTCTGGACCCTATCCTTACCTTCCAATGTATCTCTCTCTCCCTAGCTTAGTGTCATCCACAAACTTGCTGAGGGTGCAATCCATCCCCTCATCCAGATCATTAATAAAGATGTTGAACAAAACCAGCCCTAGAACCAATCCTTGGGGAAGTCTGCTTGAAACCAACCACTGATCCTTCTCCCTTTGATATCACTGGAGATCCTGTAATTGACTTCAGAGGGTTGTAAAGCAAAGGGCGACGTTTTCTTCTTAACTTGACCACTTGCTGACTTTAGTCCAGAATTTCTCCATATTCATAGCAACTTTCCCTGAAAATATCACCAAAATTAGGTACTGTTCTTGGGCTTTCCTTTAAAAGAATGAAAGTATCTAAGAATTCATACAAGAGGGAAGTTTTAAAAGTTTGAGAAATTATTCGAGACAGTGATTCATGTTGTGAACTTCCATTTTTTGAGGTTGTTCTATTTATAGCTGCAGTGAAAGATGTGCCAACTGTGGGAGTGTGTCAGAAAACCAAAAGGTGCACGTATTTGTCTTTAAAGGAAAGCTTGCAAATAATTACTCTCCAAATGTATTGCCAAAATGAGAAGGAACATCTGGACTAGGGAAGAACAAACAATGACATTCAGCTTGTGTAAGCTCCAAAACTCAGACAGACCTGCAGTATCTAGTTGCAGTGTCTAGCAGAAGGGAAGCCATTCAGAATTAGCAATTTTTTGATGTGTCTGTGAAATAAGTTTCAGTTCCCCTACTCCTAAAACATCATTAACTCCTTTCCACCATTCTCTAACAAGCATATTCTCAGGATCTAGGAAATTCAAGGTGATTCTTGGAAATCCATTCTGAATGTGTAGGACTCATTTGCTGGGAGGGGGTGGGGAGAGAAGGGTTTGTGCAAAATTGCCAGCACTACAAAATATTTTCCAAGAGATACATGCGTGAGAGGATACCAGGCCCTGGTGGGTTTTGTGTCTAATGAACTGCAAAGTGTTTTACAAACTGTCACAAGCTCTCATCTGTGGGAGGAAAATACTGTCCCCATTTGATAAAGGAAGGGAGAATAAGGTAGAAAGGTAGTCAACTGACCATAGTACAGAAAAAACTGGTGTCAGAGCCAGGAACAAAAAGGCTTACCCCACATGTGTAGACACATGTCTAGTCCCCTACAAAAGGGCATGTCTCACACACTATTTAGTTGCTCCTCTTTGTAGCCATAGGCACTTGTACCTAAGCCTATAGGCACTTTGTAGCCATAGGCTGTAGTGCCATCATTAGTAGCTCAGGAAGTATTGCCAGTATCATATGTAGATAAATAAATTAACTCTGGGCTTTTCCCTTGTGTCTAGAAACCCCAGGAAAAACAAAATGTTTAGGAATTTATTAGGTAGCAGGTTTCAGCCCTAGTGAGCAGTTTACATGTTTTCTAGGTTGCTTCATAAGGGAAAAGGCTTTTTAAAAATGAAAGCTGAGGTTCTTTGAGCACCTGTGGGTGCTGCACCTTCAGTGTCTGAGGTGCTGCTGTACCTCTAGTGAGTGAATTTAGGTAGCAGTGCCCTTTGCGTGCACAACCAACCGTCTCTTTGTTTCCTTCTCTGCCGCCACTGGCTTTAGTCGGAACTGATAGCTGCCCTCCTAATATTTTTCAAACATCTTAGACTGGAGTTGGTTAGTGTAATTAGTAGTTGTTAATAGTTGGTTAGTGTAGTTTATTGTAGTTTTAGTGTTATTAGATTGTTCTAGTTAATTAGTTTTTTAAAATGTGTTTTATTGTGCCTTTTCTTTTTTGGCCAATTTTTTCTTCCCTGGGATCTCTGGTGCCTGTCCTGCAGGCTTTCTATCCCCGTCTCAGATGGTCACTTGCAGCGTGTCTGGTGCCTGGGACAGGCACACTCTACAAGTAAGTGTGAGAACCAGAAAAGCCAGGGAGCTCCAACTGAAACTCTTGCTTCTGGAGAACACAGTGTGGCCAGGCTGGAATTTCCAAACACTCCACACCACCAAGACAGCTGTCTCTGATTGCGGTGTAGGAGACGATACTCAGCCAAGGACTCGGCTTCTGATCATCAGGCCAAGAAATGAGCTCACTGTTTATCCAGAGGTGACTCTCCCTCAAAGAAGTGGGCACCACCACAGAAAATGCCCTCAGCACTGGTAGCACCCAAGGCATCAGAACAAGAGGCACCGGGTCTGTCAGATACCAAGATGTTTTGAGGAGCTAAGGACCCTGCAAG
Organism: Apalone spinifera; assembly: GCA_030068395.1. NCBI lineage: Eukaryota > Metazoa > Chordata > Testudines > Trionychidae > Apalone > Apalone spinifera. The sequence continues at coordinate 14,112,639 of JANRFK010004893.1, read as the reverse complement.
GGCCAGCTCTAAGGCACTAGGCAATGTGAAATCAAAATAGGTGCCGTTGGTACTGTCCAAATCCTCATTGGCACCAAAAAAGTTGCAGTCTTGCTTGGCATCAAGTGCTGCTGCCTCCATGAGCACCGAAGAACCACAAGCATTTGTCACCAATGATGCAACATGCCCTGCTGACACCTGCCCTGGTACCGTTGCTGGCACTGACTAGCATGGTACCACAACTCTTTACCACAAGTGAAAAACTATGGGTCACCTTGGTGCCAGGCACACTGTTATGTGGCACAGACAGTACCCCAACCACAGAATGTTTCAGCTTCTCCACACCAGCAAGGTTGGCACTGCCACTGTCAAGCAATGAAGATGAGGAGTCATCCACACCCCAAGACACTCCTCCCCAAGCCAGACCCAGCAACTTCCTCAATGGCAGCCACCACAGTGGTTGCCCCCACTGATGCCAATGCTCTCCAACTGGCTCTATTAGGATCCAGGGGCTATGTATAGGGCACAACAGCAGAAGCAACACCCTCAGCCACTGTCAGTGTCCTCTTATACACTACAAGCTCCATTTGTATAATCCCTGAACCATTCAGTAGTGGAAGAAGAGGAAGACTCTGATGTAACAAAGGAAAACATTTTCACAAGCTCTCCTTCTCCCGACCTATATTTCATCCTTGTCGCCTGACGATACTATTATGCCTCCACCTTCTACCTCAGGTGATGACTTCAGGACATTCCAGAAACTATATAAAAGGGTGGCAGACTCTCTGGAGATTTTCCTACTCAACTTGTTAGAGACCCAGCACAAACTGATCAATATACTTCATATCCCCACTCCGCACAGCTAAGCTGGTCCTGCCAATGAATCAAGCCCTGAAGAACCCAGCCAAGTCAATCTGGCAGACCCCAGTCACCATTCCCTCAGTCTTCAAGAGGTCAGAGAGAAAATATTATATAGCTCCACAATTGGCTGATTTTCTTTTCTCTGACCCCTTCCTTGTTTCCCTGATGGTTGAGGCAGTGAACCAGAGGGAAAAGCAAAGTGTTGTTCATACCACTCCTTATGACAGAGACTGGAAGCACCTAGACCTCTTTGGGAGGAAAGCATACTTGTCATCTACATTGCAGTTCCGGATTGCCAACTATACTGCCCTCCTGGCAAAATACATCTGCAATATATTCAAACAGATGTTACATTTTATTCACACAAAAAACTTAAACAACAACAAATAGTCTGGTAGCTCTTTAAAGACTAACAAAACATGTAGATGGTATCATGAGCTTACATGGTCATAGCCCACTTCTTCAGATGTTTTGTTAGTCTTTAAAGTGCTACCAGACTATTTGTTGTTTTTTAAGTTTTTTGTGTTACAGACTAACTTGGCTACCCCTCTGAAATTTTATTGACAGTTTACCAGACAAAAAGAGGGAGCAATTTAGGACGAACATAAACAAAGGAGCCCTCATCTCATGTTCCACAATACAAGTGGCTCTGAACTCTGCCAATAGGATGGCCCAATCGATTTCCACAGTAGTGGTTATGAAATGGGCATCTTGACTCCATCTATCTGGGCTCCCAAGGATGGTATAGTCAACTATAGAGGACCTGCCTTTTGAGGGCTCAGAAGTTGTTTGCTGAGTCCACAGATGTGTCGCTCCACACTCTCGAGGACTCTCGTTCAACCTTAAAAACACTGGGAATCCACGTGCCTGCAACCAGGAGAAAGAAGGGAAAATATTTCACTCAGAGGTATAAGACCACACTGTTTAACCAGCTGCAGAGGTAGTATGAGGCCAGGCACAGACAGTGCCAGAGCAGGTTCAGACAAAGTGCAGACCAATCTTCAACATCCAGGCAAGGTCTGGTAGAGCGTATGATAGCCCCAATGTCTCTAAGGCACCAGGACAACGTGGTAACATTTGACAATCTCCTGGCAGTCTTCTATCCAGTCTGGAAGTCCATTACCACACACAAATAGGTACTAGGTATTGTCAGAACTAACTAGTGCCTCCCTTTTTCATTTGTCCTTTCTACCCATCCTCCCTCTCCATCCTTCTTCAGGGACACATCTCACAAGCTCATCCTCACACAGGACCTGAACCATCTGCTCTAATTGGGAGCAGCAGAGCTCATATCTCTCCATCACAGGGGAAGGGGATTCTACTCCCATTATTTTCTTACACCAAAGAAAACAGGAGAATATAGGCCAATTCTAAACCTAAGAAAACTCAAACACTACATTCTTCCACAACGTGTCAAGATGCTGACCCTGTCCACAATAATCCCTGCTTTAGATGGTTATTGAACCTCAACCTGCAAGATGTGTATTTTCACATGTCTGTACTTCCAGCAAACAGAAAATACCTATTCTTTGCTGTCCACAATGAACACTTACAGTACAAGGTGCTTCCCTTTGGCCTTGCCTCAGCAGAATGGGTGTTTTCCAAAGTCCTTGCTGTGGTAGCAGCACACCTCCACAGAATGGGAGTCACCATCTTCCCATACCTCGATGACTGCCTGCTAAAAGCACATACCTATCATGATACAGAAAGAGCAGTCAACATTACAAGATAAACTTTTCAGAATCTTGGCTTGCAAATAGATCTTCAAAAATGAAAACTGACTCCAACACAAAAATTGGAGTTAGTTGGGGCAAACTTGGACTGCACGATGGCAGTTACGTCACTTCTACAGCTAAGATTTCAGGCAATCACTGACCTGTTGGAAACAGCACAAAACATACCTCAGGTCACTGCAAAGCTCTATCTTCAGCTATTGGAACACATGGTGGCAGCCACATTTATGGTACAGCACACTCAGTTGCACATGAGACTACTGCAACTATGGTTAAGAACAGTTTACAAATCACATTTCCACCACATCAACAAAAGGATCTCAATACCATCCAAAGTGAAGCAAGCAATCACTATCATGGTGGACAAACCTGCACAATGTCTTAAAAGGGGTTCCCTTTCACCCAGAACCACTATCTGTGACTCTCATGATGGACACATACCTCTAGGCTGGGGTGCTCATATCAATCAATGGGTGGTACAAGTCTCCAGAGGAGTCCAAGTTATACATAAATGTGTTGGGACTCAGAGCAGTAAGCAACTCATGTCATCACTTCCTTCACTTAATTTGGAAAAGGACAGTACAGATTTTTACAGACAAGCTAACAAAGATGTATTACATAAACCATTAAGGCAGGGCCAGATCTTACTGATCCTGCTTGGAAGCCATTCAGCTATCGAAATGGTGCATCCTGCACAACATACACCTGCCAGGCAAGGACAATACGATAGTGGAAGAGCTCAGCAGGCACTTTACTTTGAACCACAAGTGGGATATCGATACCAATCTTCTCACCCAGTATTCAATCTATGGGTATTTCCAGTGATGAACTTGTTTGCAACCAGTGCCAACATGAAGTGTCCACAGTACTGTTCTCGCGTGGGCATCGGAACATAGTCACTGAACTGTATTCAGAGTGATGTGGAATGCACTGATTTTGTATGCTTTCACACCAACACCCCTTTTTCACTGAGTAATTCAAAAAATAAAACAAGAAAAAGCCACAGTTCTCTTAATAGCATCCAGTTGGCCCAGACAGACCGAGTACCCTTACCTGCAATAGATGACCACAAGGACTCCATGGTGCTTCCCAATGCTCCCACATCCTCTGACTCAGAACAATGGTCAGATAAAATATCTTCACATTCAGATGCTGCACTTATGGGCATGGTATCTGACTTGCTCACCTCAATAGAATCATCCTGTTCGGCACCTATACAAGAAATTCTCCTGAACTGATGCAGACTGATCACTAGAAAGTCATACCTATATAAATGGTTCAGATTCTCTGTGTGGTGCCAAGAGAAACAAATAATGTCCACATCTGCCTCACTTCCTTTCATACTCGAATACCTATTATCCCTGAAGAGGTCAGGGCTATGCTTTAGTTCTCTGAAAGTTCACCCAGCAGCAATAACTTAATTCCATTTCCATTTGCATTTCCATAGAAGAAAAATTGGTGTTCACTCATCCCACCACCAAACATTTCATGAGAGGCTTCCAGAATACTTATCCACCCATAAAGATCCCCGTCCTAGCCTGGGACCTCAACTTAGTGTTTAGGGTGCTAACTGGCAAGCCCTTTGAGCTTCTAGCTACTTGCTCCATGTTACACATTTCTATGAAGGTGGCTTTCCTAGTTGCAATCACCTCTGTGAGGAGAGTAGGGGAGCTGGAGGCCATTATGGCAGACCATTCTCCAGCCACACCCTTCGTAAGGTCCCCACTACCTTCCATTGTAATGATCCTATTTACTTGCCTGTTTTTTTTCCTGAAGCCCCTTGCAGATAACAGGGAGGCTGTATTGCACACACTAGATGTCCGCAGGGCAGTCACATTTTATTTGGACAGAATTAGACAGATATGTAAATCACCAAGATTATTTGTATTGATGACTGAGAAGTCCACGGGCATGGTAATTTCCAAACAGACTGTCCAAGTGGATCTCAGACGGCATACGACTGGCTTTACTGTACCTTTGGAGAGGACCTTCTGCTACAGCTACATGTCCTTTCCACAAGAGCAATGGCAACCTCTACAGGGTTTCTAAAGATCATACCTTTTATTGACATGTGGCCTGGCCACCTGGGCCTCTGCACATCCTTTTACCAAGCATTATGCACTTGAGACTTACCTGTCATACGACACACACTTCGACCAGATGATGCTGTTATGTACCACAGAAAGTAACAACACGAAGCTCCTTCCTTGAAGTAAAAGTACTGCACCCACAGGGACACTCCTCAAAGAAGAAGAAGAGAGGGTTACTCACCTTGTGCAGTAACTGAGGTTCTTTGAGATGGTTGTCCCTGTGAATGCTCCACCACATGCCCTTCCTCCCCTCTGCTTCAAAACCATCTATTTCTGGGGCAGAGAAGGAACTGAATTGACGATTGGCTGTGCATGCAGAGTAACCACACCAGCACATGCTGGCGTCCCTGCATGCAAAGCCTATTGAGGGCACTGCTACCTAAATTATTTGTCTAGAGTTGCAGTGGTGCACCAGACACCTAAGGTGGAGTACCCACAGGGACAACCATCTCAAAGAGCCTCAGTTACTGCACAAGGTGCGTAACCCTTTCTTTTCCTTTGATTTTTCTCTTTGATGTGATGTGGCCTTGTCAGGGGCTTAGTGCCTTCTAGGGTCTAAACATTTTGGCTCCCAAAGTGTAAACATATTACTATGCAAAAAATGGTTCAATGGTTTATAAAATGTGCCATAAGGGACCTCCCATACATAACTGATACTATTTACAAGCTTAGAGACCTTGGGATTCTTGGGGAATCTTGGTGCTGTGGAAATGGAGTCCAACTGTTCTTACTGGCTACGCATAATTGGCAGTATTTTTGCATAATTTTGCAAAGGGACAGTTCACCAAAAGTAGAAGGTAAATGATTTCTGCTAAAGGTAAGAAATGAGTTTTCTGGGCACAGGGATTTCTGGGCATTTGTTGAAGCTGGGATCTTGGGGAAGGGAAGTGGGCTTTGTATTCTGCATCCACCCCAAATCTTCTAGATTTTGTTCACCCTGGCTTCATATATGAGATTGCACCAGAGATGTTTTTCTAAAAAATGTGCTCCATGAATTATTTTGGGAAGGTCAGTGGCCTGTGTTATACAGAAGTCAAAGTATACCACAGCAGTCCCATCTATGAATGGGATCTATGAATCTGATACCATCTCCCACACCTTTTTTTCAGTCAATTCTGGATGAAACATTTGTATATTCTTGATCTCAACTTCCTCTTTACAAATAATAATAATTAATAAAAACCCCTCCGTAAATACTTTGACATTTTCAGAACATCATCATCTGATACATGAAAACCTGAAAGTCAGGTTTCTGTTCTAGTTTGTAGTTTTCAGCATGGAACAATCTGTTAAAACCATTGTTGGTAAAACGCTTCCTAGTCATGTGAATTTGATTCCTTTTTTTGTACTTCTGCTTTTTTTCATAAAAGGACATAGGTCAGGTCACTCCATTTGGTTCTTCTTTTGATCAGAACATTATTATTCTTACAGCAACTGAATGTCAGCTTTGTCAGTTCATGCTTTGCTACTATATAGAGAGCAAAAGAGGCAAAGCAGATGAAAGAAATGTTGAGAAATTTATTAAAAGAGTACCATGTAGATAAAGACATGGGGTAAAATAGATCAGCTTTCCACTCCAATCTGATTATGAAAAACATGTTTGTATTTCAATTTCAAGTACAGTTGGCTGGTTTTTACCCAGCTGGTATAATTACTCTGCTCCTCATATGGATTTTTTTTTACCTATAAGTTTTTTCACTAGCTGATGCTGTTTCACTTCCTTGCAGCTTAAGGCACATAAAGTGGTGCAGTAGATAGTAGTAGATATGTATCTTTGTGCATCACTGGATCTTAATCTGGACATTAGTCATGTAATCAGTAGAGCTCATTGGCATAACAGTGAGATCGCTGAGGTCAAGAGAAGGAAGTAGCACAAACTTTGTAGATAAAAGCAGCAAAAGAGACAACCCACTACATTTTAGAGGTTAGGAAACATAAAATGGGCTATTTTTTTGGAGGTAGGGGTCAAGTAGAAAAAGTGAGCCCTCTCAGAAATGATTGGGTCGAGTAGCATTAATCCCTAACAATATACAGAAGAAGGGTGGTCCTGTAGTGGTGAAGACACTGGCTTAGGAATCAGGGATTCATTTCCTGGTTCTGCTACAGATTTCCTGTGTGAACTTGGGCAAAATGGTTAGTCTGTCAGTGCTTCAAGTCCTCATCTGCAAAATGTAGGAATGGAAGAAATAATATTTTTCTGCCTTGTTTATTTGATTGTACCTTCTTGGGAGGTATTGGGGAGGCTGTCTCACTATGGGTTTGTTCAATGCCTAGCCCAATGGAGCTCTGATTTCAGATAAGACCTCACAGGCTATGTCTACACTAGGCATTTATTTTGAAATAAGCTATTTTGAAATAGCACATCCACATGACAAATCCCCATAGAAATAGCACAGATTTATATTGCAATAACGCGCTTACACTGATTGGAGCCTGAATTGCATTTAAAGCCCCCCAGAAGCACTCTGGGCAGGGCATCAGGACCGCAGTCACTTCCTGTAGCTGCTTCCTGAGGCTCATGCTTAAAGAGGCTCCCCTCTACAGACATGTCTCAGACGCTTCTCCATTGCCTATCTTCTTGAGGAACAGCAAACTCACAGCACGTGCTCTGGTTGCCCTTGTGGATGCCACAGCACTTCCACCATGGAGCCAGACCTGCTGCAAAGCAATGCCAAGCTCTTTCACCTCTTGCTGAAACTCCTGGTGCAGTTCATGCAGACTGCCCATGTGATGCTGCAGGAGGATGATTACCAGCCTAGAATGAGGGACCTCCTTACCCAGGTCCTGGCACTCCTTCTGCACTACATACCAGTCCATCCTCACCTGCACACCATGCACAGCCTCTTCTGGCACTAAGAGACTAGTTCCAACTGGTGGGATCACATCATCATAGAACAGTGGAACAACCAGCAGTGGTTCCAGAACTTCTGCATGCAAAAGACACCTTCCTGGAGCTCTGCAAATGATTCACCCCTGCTCTTTGGTGACAGGATACCCCATATAAGACCAGCCATCCACTCTTAGAAGCACATTGCACTATGGAAGTTCACCACACTGGACAGCTACTGCTCTGTCGGGAACCAGTTTGGCGTTGGGAGATCGACCATCGGGGCCGTGCTCTCACAGGTTTGATGATTGTCCTAGGAAGGTGGTGAAGCACTGCAATGGGATTCCCTAGGGAGGGTGGTGGAATCTCCATCCCTAGAGGTTTTTCAGTCCCAGCTTGACTAAGCCCTGCCATGGATGGGATAGTTGGAGTTGCTCCTGGTGTGGGAAGGAGGTTGGACTCGGGGAACTCCCAAGGCCTCTGGCAACCCTGTGATTCTATGTTTCTACAGGTAGTGAAGACCATCAATGCCATCCTGTTGTTCAGGGTCATCACCCTGGGCGATGTGGAGCCCATCATCTCTGACTTTGCTGCCATGGTCTTCCTCAACTGTGGGGGGCCATTGATGGCACCCACATCATCATCTTGTCCCCTGACCACCTTACCTTAGACTTCATCAATAGAAAGGGGTACTTTTCAATGGTACTGCAGGCCCTTGTAGATTACTGGGGCCCATTCACAGATGTTTATGTTGGGTGGTCGGGAAAGGCGCATGATGTTCATGTGTTCAGGAACTCCAGCCTCTTCCAAAAGATGCACACCAGCACTTTTTTCCTCAACTGCACCATAAGGGTTGGGGAAGTGGACATGCCCATCTGCATTGTGGGTGATGCAGTCTCCCCCTTGCTCTTCTGGCTAATGAAGCCCTACATGGGATGCCTGGGCCCCATGAAAGAACACCTCAACAACAGGCTCAGCAGGTGCCTCATCAAAAAAAGCCCACACAAAAAGGTCATCAGGGGGCTGTGCTCATCTAGGAGGCTTTGAGTGAGAGTTTCAGCCAAGGCCAACTGTGAGACTCATCTCTGCACCTCCCCATGAGGGGACTCTGAATTGCCCCTGTGTACCTTTCCTCCCCCAACCTCCCCTTTCCCACCTTCTTCCTCTTCCCTGCAGATAAAATAAACCAGACTTTTTGTTTATTTGGGAAATATATAACTGGGAGGGACTGATGAAAGAACCTGGGAGCCAGGAGAGGGAGGAGTAGGAGATGAGGGCTGGGGCTGGGAGTGCTGCCTGCCTTGGGTATGTCAGGACACCCAGGCTGCCCAAGAGGTCCCACTGTCTCGTGTGTGCAGCCCTCTATGGCCCCGGGTAGGGGGTAGGAGGAGAAGCTGGTGTGGCAGGGGCAGGGGTGGGTGCTGGAGGGACTTGGGGAGAGTAGGTCTGGAGAGATTTGGGGATGAGTGGTGCTGAAGGAACTTGAGGGGGGGAAGCAGCAGCTGCTGCTCGGGGTTAGAGGATGGTAGGAGCTGGCAGGGGTGTCTGATGGACCAGTTGATGTCTGTGACCAGAATCCCCATGGCAGTGGAGTTGGAGGAGCACAGGGTCTCATGTTGGCAGGACAGCTGTTGCCAGATTATCTTCCTAAACTCCCGGTCAGCCCAGCACTCATAGAATTCTGGGCCTGCAAGAGACCTAAGGAGGTCATCGAGTCAAGCCCCCTGCCCACAGCAGGACCAACCACAACTAAATCATCCCAGCCAGGGCTTTGTCAAACTGGGATTTAAAAACCTCTATAGAAAGAGATTCCACCACCGCCCTAGATAACCCATTCCAGTCCTTCACCATCCTCCTAGTGAAATAGTTTTTCCTAATATCAAACCTAGACCTCCCCCACTCTAAGGGTATGTCTACACTTGCATCCTAGTTCGAAGTAGGGATGCAAATGCAGGCATTCGAAATAGTCAATGAAGCAGGGATTTAAATATCCTGGGCTTCATTAGCATGATCTGGCCGGCACGCTATTTTGAATCACATTTTTTGAAGTAACGTTAGTTTGAACCAAGGGGTTTAATTCGAACTAACGCATCCCAGCGGGCACTTTGTGGTTCGAATCAGCTGTGATTCGAACTAGCGCGCCGGCGAGATCATGCTAATGAAGCGTGGGATATTTAAATCCCCGCTTCATTGACTATTTCGAATGACTGCATTTGCATCCCTAGTTCGAACTAGGGTGCAAGTGTAGACATACCCTAACTTGAGACCATTGCTCCTTGTTCTGCCATCCGTCACTACTGAGAATAGACTCGCTCCATCCTCTTTGGAGCCTCCCTTCAGGAAGCTGAAGGCTGCTATCAAATCCCTCCTCTCCTCTCTTCTGCGGATCCCTCAGCCTCTCCTCATAGGTTATGTGCTTCAACCCCCTAATCATTTTGGTTGCCCTCAGCTGGACCCTCTCCAATTCATCCACATCCTTTCTGTAGTGCCCAGAACTGGACACAATACTCCAGATGTGGCCTCACCAAAGCCGAATAAAGGGGAACAATCACTTCTCTAGATCTGTTGGAAATGCTCCTCCTATTGCACCCTACTATGCCATTGGCCTTCTTGGCTACAGGGGCACACTGTTGACTCATATCCAGCTTCTCATTCACTGTAATCCCCAGGTCCTTTTCTGTTAAACTGCTGCTTAACCACTTTGTCCCCAGCCTGTAACAGTGCTTGACATTCTTCCGCCCAAGTGCAGGACTCTTTGGAACCTGCACTTTGGAGGAGCATACCAGCTCCAGGCTGATGACAACCTTCTGTCTGACAGACATGGTGTCATTGCTGGCCTCCTCTTCCTCCTCGTCATCCTGGTTCACAGACCCACCTTCTTGGAGGCTGACAATGGGCATGTCCAGACCGGAGTCCATGAAGAGGGGAGGAGAGGCATCCAGCCCCCCCCCTTTCAGGATGCTATCCAGCTGACTAATAGCAGCAGGTCTGGGTTGCTGCTCCAGAGCGAGAACTTTATTCCCTGCCCTTGGTGTAGGACTGCGTCAGTTCTTTGATTTTCATCTGCACTTGGTCCAGTGTGAAGAAGTGCCTTTTCTGGGCCAGGCTTGCAGCTATCTGGCCATAAATGTCTGCATTTCTGAACCTGGTACAAAAATCCTGGAGGTTTGACTCCTCGCCCCGGAGTTCCGGGATCTCCGCATCAGTCCAGGCTGGTGCCCTCCTTCACCCCTGGCAAGGGGCATCCGAGCTGGGTGCCGGCATGCTTGCAACCATGGGTGGCTTGGAGGGAGCACTGAAATCAATCATGACAGCAGGGAAGACAGAGCAGGGTGCTAATGTGTGGCATGGTGCTAGCAGGGCTTGAGTTGTGCAGGCCCTTTCCCATCTGCCTGCAGCTTTAATCCCAGAGTTTTGAGGAGTGTGGACAGAGTGGCCACCAAGGAAGCTGTGAGAAGCCCTGGAGGCCAATTAGTTTGAAACTAGCCAATTAGCCCGTCATAAGACGAGATTTTCAGGTCTCTCACCCACGTTGGTCTTCTCTCCTGAGCCTCCGGTGTTTCTCTCTCTCTTTCTCTTCTCCTCCCTCTCCTGCCTTTCACTCGGGGGACCACGGAGCCCAAACAGTCGCTTGCACCACTTGCTCCCACGTGGTGGCCTGGCTGAGCGGCGCAGAAATCCATGGCGGGAGGTGAAGGGGGGCGAGGCAGTGACGTTCATGGCCGGGGGTGGGGGTGGGGGGCGGGACCTGGAGCCACTGTCATGCTGCATGTCACTTCTGCGCTGCTCAGCAGGGCCGCAGTGGGGGAGCAAGTGGAGCAAGCGGCCATTTGGGCCCCGCACTCCCTATGCAGCACGGGCCGCCCAGAAGGAACAGCCAGCATTTCAGCATTACAGACTCAAATAACAGGATGGGCCGAAGGAGTAATAAGGTATCCATGCAAGAAGATTAATGTAATGTATTTTTATTAACAACTGGCATGACAAGAGGTGGGCATGGTGAGTCAGTTTAGGTCTACACCCAACTCTAACAGTTATGCATAGTATATTAGGAAGTAATTTTTAATTGTCCATCCTGGATTTAGTATTTACTGTGTTTTGCTGCTCAGACTGTACATGGCATTTTTAAGCGGTTTGGCTAGCACTTCAACCCCATGGGTTTAGGCTCATGGCCGGGGCTAGGGTTAGGGTTAGAATCAGGTTTAGAATTAAGGCTAGGGCGAGGGCTAGAGTTAGGGTGCCTCCGTTTGGTTAAGGCTAGGGCCAGGGTTAGGGTTAGGCCTAGAGTTAGGGCTAGGGAGCTAGAGAATTAGAGTGAAGAGTTAGAGCCTGCAGGCTAGGGGGCTAGGGCTAGGGCTAGGGCAAGAGCGAGGTTTAGGGTTAGGGTTATGGCTAGGGCTAGGGCTAGGCTACGGTTTGCATTATGGTGAGGGTGAGGTTTAGGATTAAGGTTAGGGCAAGGGCAAGGACTAGGGTTACGAATTGGGTTGGAGTTGGGGCTGGGTTAGGGCTAGGGCTAGGGATTGTACTGGTGTAGTTAGAGTTAGGGTTAGAGTTAGGACAAGAGCTACAGTTATGGATTGGTTTAGGGATGGATCTGAGTTAGGGCTAGGCTTGGGCTTGGGGTTAAGCTTAAAGGTTAAGGTTTGGGCTAGGGATGGGGTTAGGGTTAGGTCTCAGGCTAGGGCTAGGGTTAAGGTTACAGTTAAGATAAGGGGGAGGGGAAGGGCAAGGGCTAGGGTTACAGATTGGGATATGTTTGGGGCTGGTTTAGGGCTAAGGCTAAGGCTAGGGCTAAGGTTAAGGTTAGGATTAGGGCAAATGCGGGGTTTAGGTTTAAGGTTAGGTTTTAGGATTATGGTTAGGGTTTAAGGTTATGGTTCAGGCTAGGGCTAGAGCTATGGATGTGTTAGGATTAGTGCTAGGGCTAAGATTTAGGTTAGGATTAGGCCTGGGGCTAGGGCTAGGATTAGGATTAGGATTACTTTAGGGTTAGGACTATGGCTAGTGTTAGGGAGAGGCCTAGAGCTAGGGTACAGCTAAAATTAGGGGTACAGTTTAGAGTTTGGATCACGGTTAGCATTAGGGCTAGGGCTAGGGCTACTGCTAGAGAGACTCCGGGTATGTCTACACTAGCCCCCTAGTTCGAAGTAGGGTGGCTAATGTAGGCATT
>JANRFK010004893.1:14069764-14084053 GCA_030068395.1 Apalone spinifera | reverse complement strand
ACTGGGCCTGCTTTTGCTGGGACCACGTTTGGCTCATGCTGGGTTTTATTAATTAAGTTGTTTTGTTAGCTGCCTAAACAAAGAGGAGCATTTTTGCTTCAACATATGGTTAGGTCCTAGGGTGGTGTCACTTATATAGATGGTGGTCAGAGCTGGTAACGGGGTTTGTTGCAGTGGGTAGGTTCCTGGATGAGTGTTTCTGAGGTATGATGTATGTTTGCTGGAAAGAATTTGTTCAGGTTAGGGGGTTGTCAGTAGAGAGGATTGGCCAGTCTCCCAAGACCTGTGAGAGTGAGGGATCATTCTCCAGGATAGACGGTAGATTGTCAATGATGCGCTAGAGGAGTTTAAGCTAAGGGCTGTAGGTGATGACTATTTGTATTCTGTTATTTTACTTGTTAGGCCTGTCTTGAAGAAGAAATCTGCTTCTTCATCAGTTTGTTTCTTCATTTCCCCAGGTGGGTATTTAAGTTTTAAGAATGCCTGATAGAGATCTTGTAGGTGTTTGTGTCTTGGATTGGAGCAAATCTAGTTGCGTTTTAGGGCCTGACTATAAACAAAAGATCATGTGATATGTCCTGGATGGAAGCTAGAGGCATGTAGGTAAGAATAGCATTCAGTAGGTTTCCGGTATAGGATAGTGATAGCGTGGCCATCACTTAATTGTATTGTAGAGTCAAGGAAGTGGATCTCTTGTGTGGACTTGTCCAGGCTAAGGTTGACAGTGAGGTGGAAATTGTTGAAATTCCTCAAATTCTTCAAGGGCCTCCTTCCTGTGGGTCCATATGATGAAGACATCATGGCTATGCTGATCTTGCGGAAAATAAAGCCTTTTCCGAAAGATCCCTTATCCCTTATTTCAAAGAGGGATAAGGGATCTTTCAGAAAAAGCTTTATTTTCCGCAAGATCAGCTTCTAGACTGGCGCTTTTTTCCGGCAAATCTCCGTGCCAAAAAAAAGTGGCAGCCATTTTTATGCTAATGAAGCGGGGGAGATTTAAATCCGTGCTTCATTAGCAATTGCGATATGTCTAATTTACATCCCTTTTATGAAAAAGGGAGTAGTCTAGACGTAGCCCATCAGTATAGCATAAATAGAGAAAGGGTGCTAAGAGACGAGAGCTGTGGAAACATTATTCTTGGTCAGCAATAAAAACGTTGGCATATTGTGGGGCCATGAGGTTACTAATAGCAGCACTGCTGACTTGAAGGTATAATTATCCCCAAATTGGAAATAGTTGTGGGTGAATACAAAGTCACATAGCTCAGCCACCAGGTGTGCTGTGGCATCATCAGAGATAGTGTTCCTGATGGCTTGTATTCCATCCTCATGTGGAATGTTGGTGTAAAAAGCTTCTACGTCCATGGTGGCCAGGATGATGTTTTCAGGAAGATTACGGATACTCTGTAGTTTCCTTAAGAAGTCAGTGGTGTCTTAAAGATAGTTCAGAGTGCTGGCAGTGGTATCTCAAAAACAGTTAGGAGTGTCTGAGGAGAGAGTCAACATAGCTGGATAATGCTGCTGTAAGGGTGCCAATGCCTGAGATGATGGGACATCCGGGATTGCCAGGTTTATGGATCTTGGGTAACAGAAAGAATACAACCAAAGCATTTGTCCAGCTATAACTGTAACTGGAAGTATATGCCCACCCTCATCTATAAATGGAAGTAATAGGGAATTAACTGCATGGGGAGCATGGGTGGATGAACTGCAATTATTCATTATTTCCATTTTTGAATGCAGACAGTTCAGTGCCAGAACACTCACTGAAAAGACAGAACCAGGGACTTTTGCAGCAGCTTTTGTCTGAATCTGAACAGATATATTTCTGTACTTTAGCCACTAGAGGGTAGATTTGTATCGCTGAGAATCAGGTATCCCCCCCCCCCAAACCACATTTGGATAACATTTTGGATTCCTGTTTGTGGCAGGTAGTCACAAATGAATGAATCTCAGATGATGGGATCAGTGCTGCAGTCTGTACTCATGCAAAACTCTATTGAAGGCACTGGAACTTGGGTGAATGCTGTAAGAGTTAGAGAGGTAGCCGAGTTAGTCTGATCTTGGTAAAACAAAAAAAGCAGTCATGTAGCACTTTAAAGACTAACCAGATAGTATATTAGATGATGCGCTTTCGTGGGGCAGACCCACTTCAGATTGGATTCTGAAAGAGAATTGGCATGACCATTATATAACAGAGGGATACAATGAAAAAAGTAAACAAATTACAAACTAATGAATCAAGTACATAGAACAGAAGGTGGAGGCAAGGGGACAAGGAAGGAGGAAATTGCTTATTGTAAAAGTCAATTAAGTGGCTAATCTGGAGTTACTACGAATATCAAAAGGTGGGGAGACTGTCTTTGTAATGTGTAAGGAAATTATCATCTATATTAAGGCCCATTGGCAATGTGTCAAATTTTAACATAAATAAAAGTTCTGAAGTCTCCCTCAGTAATCTAGAATTAGTCTCTTTGTAGTAAGATGCATGTTGTCAGGTCCAATATACATTAGAGGGACATTGCTGGCATGATGATGACATATATCACATTGCTGGGCATACAGGAATATGAGCCTGTGACCAGGCCCCAGACAGGGGGGGGTGGGTCACGGGTCCAATGGCCTCCGCCTGTCCCTCCCTGTATCTAGTCCTGGAGCACCTGGCCCACTGAAATTCACTTCATCAGCCCCCTTTTGGGTCGCGCACCTTAGTCATGAGCGCCGCGTTAAGTTGAGCTCTGCTGGAGATGAAGGGGGGCCCGGGCCCACCCTCACTCGCGGGGCCCCAGGCCAGGGCCCTAGGACTTGAACTGTACGGCAGTCCTAGTCCGGCTGACGGGGTCGCGTCCCCAACGCGTCAGCCCACGGGCTTGGTTCACCGCCCTGCCCTGGGCTACTTCCTTCCTCCTTCTACCCTCGTTTACCGGGTCTCCCTCCTTTCCCTGGAGAGGCGACTCGGGGTTCCACTCCCCCCACCCCTTTGGCGAGTCCGCTCACCTCCGCCTGCCTCCCTTGCTCTCTGTGGCTCCGCTGGTTTTGAAGTCCCCGCCATGCCAGACACCGATGCACGCCACGCCCTCGGGGCAGGTCGGCTGGGCGTTCTGCCCCTCCCCTTCCTGGTGGCCCCTGTGGCACTCCCCCGCTGTGCCGCAACCCGGGAGCAGCCGGCGCCCAGCTCGTCCCAGGCACCAGCCGGCTGAGCGTCCCGCTCTGCCTCCTGCCGGCGGCCGCTGCAGCACTCTCCCTCCGTGCCGCGGCCTGGGAGCAGGCGGGGCACAGCCTGTAGGTGCTTGCCGGCCGCGCCAGCAGGGCGCTTGCCCCCCCCCCCCCCCCCCCCCCCGAGTTAGTGCAGGGCCTCGGCACCCCGTCACAGAGCCCTTGATTGTATAACTGACATGGTTAGGTCTAGTGATGGTGTCTTCAAAGTAAATATGTGGACAAAGCTGGCAACGGGGTTTGTTGCAAGGAAAAGGTCCAGGGTTAGTTTTAATGTGATATGCCCTGTGATTGTTAGTAAGAATCTTCCTGAGGCTAGGTGGTTGTCTATAGGAGAGCATAGGTCTGTCACCCAGATCCTCTCGGAGTGTAGCATTCTGTTCCAGTATAGGTTGTAGGTTATTGATAATGCTTTGGAGGGGTTTGAGTTGGGAGCTATAGGTGATAACAAGTGGGGTTCTATTGTTGATTTTCTTGGGCCTATCTAGAAATAACTAGTTTCTGGGTATTCAGTCTGGTTTTTTACTTCCCCCGGTAGGTAAGTGAGTTTTACGAATGCTTGGTAGAGATCTTGACACTTTTGGTGTCTGTCAATGGGATTGGAGCAGATGTGGCTGTATCTAAGGGCTTAACTATAGATGATGGATCGTATGGTGTGTCCTGGATAGAAGCTGGAGGCATGTAAGTAAGTGTAGCAGTCAGTGGGCTTTCTATAGAAAGTAGGGTTGATTTTGCCATAAGTGATTTGTACTGTGGTGTCCAGGAAATGGATCTCTCATGTCTAATGGTCTAAGCTGAGATTGATGGTGGGGTGTAGGTTGTTAAAATCTCTGTGGAATTCATCCAGTGTTTCTTGACCATGAGTACAAATGATAAAGATGTCAACGATGTAGTGTAAATAAAAGAGGGGTAACGGGACGGGAGTTGATGAAATGTTGTTCAAAGTCAGCCATAAAGATGCTAGCATACTGTGGGGCCATGCAGGTACCCATGGCTGTGCCGCTGATCTGGAGGTATAAGTTGTCCCCAGATTGGAAATAATTGGGGGTAAGAACAAAGTTATATAGATCTGCTACTAGATTTGCCATGTTAACCTCTGGGATAGTGTTTCTAATCACTTGTAGTCTATCTTCATATGGAATATTGGTGTAGAGAGCTTCTACATCCATGGTGGCAAGGATGGTGTTATCAGGAAGGTTATCGATGTTTTGTAATGTCCTCAGAAAGTCACTGGTATCTTGGAGATAGCTAGGAGTGTTGTTAACATAGGGTTTGAGGAGGGAGTCTACACAGCTGGACAATCCAATAGTGAGTGTGCCAAAATGTGTTGGTGATGTACTTGTTTCTAGGACAAATGGTTCAAAACAAATTTCCTAGTGAAAACATAGAGCTGGAGGGGAAAAAATAGTATGTATGACTCTATAGAAGTGTAAAATCACAAACATCTTTAAGATAGTACTTGCTTTTGTACTATGTCTTTCCAATATAGGGTATCCAAAATTTTAGAGAATAAGTAAACATTAGACTAATGATTAGTAGCAAAAATGAAAAAATAAAAGATGTAAGCAGACTATTTCCAGCTGAGATTTGAAGGAAGATGTAAGTCAATGTGAGAGACATTATTGTACATAGTTGAAGTTGTGGAGAAGGCTCCACACTAACTACAGCAATATTCTTTAGAGCGAAAGTGTGAAGGAGCTGAGAGGTGGGCAAAGAGAATTTGCCATCATAAAATGGAGATGTGAAAAAGAGAATATATACTGTAATAATAGGATGAAATAGAGTAGACTGAGGAGAAATATTGTAGCAGATTTTTTTCTTTGAACTTCCTCGTGTTTGCTGCTTTAGGTCAGTTCTTTAATATTGTTCCCTCACCACTCAATTCTTGAAAGTTTACTATCTACATATAACTGGGTTCAAAAAAGAATTAAATAGGTTCATGGAGGATATGTTGTGTCAGGGATACAACCCCATGCTCTGGGTGACTTAATCTACAACTGCCAAAAGCTGGGACAAGACAATATATACTAGAAATATTCCTTGTTCTGTTGATTCCCAATGAAGCATCTCATACTGACTACTGTTGGAAGACAGGATGCTGGGCTAGACAAGCACATAGGCATGGCCATAGTGGGTCTACATTAGAATTACTACTGCAGTGCAGTTGAACCACTGCAGCTACATCACTGTAGGGCTGCTAGTTCAGTACTCTATTCCAGTGTTACTTAAACTTTTTGAGACCACGGAACACCAAACAATAATATTTTTTTATGCGAAACGCTATGAAAATTTTCTTCCAAAAAAATTGTTGTCAGACAAAAAAAGACAAAAACAAAGAGGTCGCAGCACACCTGCAAGCTGTTCACGAACACCAGTGTTGCACGGAACATAGTTTAAGAAACACTGCTCTATGCCAAAGGGAGAGATTTCTCCCTTCAGTATAATCACACCCACCAACATAGTGTCCGCACTAGCATTTGGGCTGGTGGAACTTCTGTTGCCCAGGAGGTGGCTTTTTCACACCCCTGAATGACTTAAGTTATACTGCAACAAGCAGTAGTGAGTACAGTCCCCTAAGAATTTGAATAGGAAATATGCATAATAGCACTTGCAAAGTGAAAACACTTGGGCTGCGTCTAGATTGGCAAGATTTTTCCGTTAAAAGTATTTGCGCAAGAGAGCATCTATACTGGCATGTGCCTTTGCGCGAAAGATTTGCTTTTGCGCAAAAGCATCCGTGCCCAGTATAGATGCTGTCTTGAGCAAGAAAGCTCCGATGGCCACTGTAGCCATTGGGCTTTCTTGCGCAAGAAATAAATGTGGCTGTCTACACTTGCGCAAGAATACTTGCGCAAGAGGGCTTATCCCTGAGCGGGAGCGTCCGAGTATTTGCGCAAGGACCACTGATTTTGTACATTACAAAGTCAGTGTTCTTGCGCAAATACTCGCGGCCAGTGTAGACAGGCGGCAAAATCATGCCAGTCTAGACGCAGCCTAGGAGAAAGGGATAATGTCTCTTCTTTGAAAGACAGATTAAGTACATGTCTATTATCTCTTTATGGGAGCTCTGGTCTTCCTGAATTTAATGTTTCATATGTAGGGAAGATTGCCTTATTCCAACTTCAGCTCACATACAGCCTCTGTTTTGGCCTCTAACTGTATGGGTCAGTAAAAGATACTCACTTGCAATACTAATTACAAAGCCAGTTTGTTTATTTAATACATCAGCTCAAAACCTTTACCTAATTTCATGATCAACCAAACATTCGAGGGTCTGAAATGCTCAGCTAACGTTTCTTGCACTACTCTTGCATCTGGTTTCCACCTGGGCACATAAACTGAAATGCCATAATTCTGAAAGCAATGATATTTGTGGATTAGCATTGAAAATGACAAAACAGCAAGTATTTGAATAAATGCAATAAGGAAGAATATTAATATTGAGTGATACAGTATAAAAATACATATGAATGCTCTTGCAGCATCTCAGGTATTCTCCAGCTTAGTGTCAGTTCTCTTCCCCAATCCACCCCTCTGTCTTTTCCTCTACAGTGATGCCTCCAAGGAGTCTCCCAGGCTCATTTCCAGGGAAAAGGAGATGAAAGATAGTGCCTATTCCAGGATTTCCCAACCTATGGGTCGGGACCCAAATATGGGTTGCAATTACATTTAAAAAGGGTCGCCAGGTGTTTTCCCAAGTGGCTCTTAAGGAGCCATTCACACATTTTTTTGAATTTCCCTGGGTCACCAAGTCTTCCTGAATTGTCAAAATGAGTCCCCATCTGGAAAAGGTTGGGAACCGCTGACCTAGGCAATGAGATGGCATTGAAGAAGGAGTATATGCTCTTTACTATAGAAATCTAAGCTTGTGGGGGACTATGATGGGACATTTATTTGATTTTAAAATATCTTCAGTATTTAAAGCTGCCCTTTAAAGGTCATCAGCATTATGTTACTAGTAGGAGAATCACAGTTCATTATTGTGGCATACTTAATTTTACACTAAGCAGGTGCTGTTACCCAATGTACCACTGACATTCACCTCCAGAATTATCTGCTGCAAACTTTATAAGGCAATGTTGACAGTAGCCTCCAAAATGTTATTAAGTACTCATTATTCATGGTGTCAATATACCATGGCTTGATATTTGCAGTCAAGTGAACAAATTATAACTTTTGTATCCGTAAGAGAAAATATATTGGCCTACTTAATGTAACTCATTATCATACAAATATAAATGCTTAGTCTTAATATACTACACTCTTATTTAGCATTTTGATCCATGAACATGTAGTATGCCAAGTTATGTGTCATGACCTCAGGAGAGCACCCCATTTCAGCAGAGCATTTCAGCTTGTGCTTAACTTTGAACAGGAGAACAGGTTAAGAGTTTGCTGAAAAGTAGTCTGAGCCCTAGTCTATACTAGGGAGTTATTTCAAAATAACTCTCCTTATTTTCAAATAACAAGCATAGCATCCACCCTACCAAGTCTGTAATTTCAAAATAAGGGTCTGGTTATTTTTGAAATAATAACTCCTGCTTTCCATGAGGAATAACACTTATTTCAAAATAGCAGCAGTATTGATGCTTCACTGCTGCCATTTCAAAATAACTATCCCCCCGAGTAATTCAAAGTAATTACTCCCCAGTGCTTCCTGGGGCTCTAAGTCCACATTAAGGGAGCCTGACTTGGATTAATTTCGAGGCTTTCCCGTAATGTGGACACACTATTTCAAAATAAGTTACTTTGAAATAATTTCCCAATGTAGACATGCCCTGAGAGGGAGGAAATTTGAGGTTGAAAAAAAAAAGGCTGGTAAGCTACCCCCAGGAAATTACAACTGAAATTTGGATTTCTTCTGAGCCTTTATCAAAAGTCAGTTAATGTTTTGGTCCAAAACAATAAGCATTCAACAAGGAATTAGGTTAAAGCTTCTTTTTCCTTTATTTATTTTCTCCTGGATACAAGGAGACAACCGATTTTAATTAAAAAGATTTTCTTGTTTGTTGTTTTCCACGTGTCAGTATTGGTGTGTCCTGGCTTTTTGCCTGATGATTTTTATACCCTCACTCCCTGCCTGGCAATGATTTTGCAGGTGATTAGCCTCACACCCCTCTAACTCTACATATGCCTAATTGAAACTGCTTCTGCCCATTCCCCTCTCCTTCCTCTCCCTCCGTCATTCTCAATTGATCTAATTTTTCTTCTTTTATTTAAAGTATACTGTTGTTTTCTCATACCCACTCCTTCCCCCACAGCAAGCTAAATGCTGTTCAGTCTGAGTTTTTTTGTCAATAGGTTGGTTGGCCTTTTGAGACTAGACTGAGTGCTGGGGGAACAGGAAATAGATGTGTGAACCATCACATTGCTGTCTGGGTTTGTGTTCCTGCTATATACATGTGATACTCCCACAGATGTCTGTGGTAAAGGCTGCCACAGAACCAGACAGGGAAGGTGACAGCTTTAAGAGGAGCTGCCTATTTCTTTACACAAAGCCACAGAGCTCCTTTGAAAGCTACCATGTGGATAGGCGTAGATTCATTCAGCTTTCCTTTATATCTACTACCCCCTTCTCTTGCCTTCTCCCTCCACCCAAACAAATCCAGTGCCCCACCCCTAGGAAAGCACACTCACTAAGTCCAGACACATTGAGGGTACATCTACACAGCAGCATTACTTACGAATAAGGGGTGTTATTCCAAAATAACTTTGCAAGCGTCTACACAGCAAGCCCGTTATTTCCAAATAATTTTTAAATAACGGGCGGTTTATTCTGGATCCTGTAACCCTCATTCTATGAGGAATAACACCTATTCCAAAATAGCTATTTCAGAACAGTGTGTGTGTAGACAAGACGGCTGTCGAAATAAGGGGCCCCCAGGAAATCCCACAGGTGTCCTGCTGGCCACTCTGTCCACAACCTTCAGAACTCTATAGCTTCCCTTCCCCTATAGCCCTTAAAACTGCAGGGCAGAAGGAAAAGGGCTTGTGGCACGAAGCAGGACCTGCTCGCATCCTGCCACACAGCAGGGCCCTATATGGCCTTCCCTGCTGCCATTGCCAAACCCACCCACAGCCGAGCCCCCCATAGCTGCCAGCAGTGCCTCAGGCAGCTTCCAAAACCGTGACAGGATCCAAAAGAGGTACACACCTTCCTGGTCTGGTGCGAGATCCTGGACCTCATTGAGGTCTAGGGGGAGAAAGCAAACCTCCAGTATCTCTGCACCAGACACAGGAATGCAGATGTCTACAGCTGGATGGCCGATAGCCTGGCCACCAAGGGTCACAGTCACACTCAGGAGCAGGTCAGAATGAAGATGGAGCTAAGGCAGGCCTATGTTAGGGCCAGGGAGTGTAGTTCCCGCTCTGGGGTGGCACCCCAGACCTGCCCATATTACTCCCAGCTCCACCACATCCTGGGTGGACAGGTCAGTCCCCAGGGGACTCAGGATTGGAGAAACCCATTGTTGCCTTCCTGGAGGGCACAATGGGAGTGGAAGAGGAGAAGGAGCTGAATGAGACCAGCACCATCTCCATGTCTGCAAGCCAGGGCTCATGCTCACCCTGGATCTGGCACCCGACTCCCTGGAGGTCTCCAGTCACCATCAGAAGCTGGGGAAGGCCCATCATTCCCTACACACACACACACGTGAATGGAGGTGGTAGGGTTCGTGCCTTTCTCAGCCTGGAAATCACACAGCAGTCTGTGCATGTGGCTGCACGAGAAGGACCAGTCTGGGGTGCACAGCCCCAGACGGCTGCTACAGAGAACAGTTATGCTATTGCTCACGGGTCTGGGGGTGCTGCCATACTCCTGATACCCTCTTATCACAAGCCACCACTAGAAGGATGCTGGAGACTTGGGTGTGTACACACACACACACAAGTTGTGCCATCACGTAACAGAAGTATGGATTGAAGAAATGGACTGTAAAGTGAATAGAGAGCAGTCTAGATTGTCAGGCCCAACAGATAGTGATCAATGGCTCAATGTCTGGTTGGTGGTTGGTCTCAAGTGGAGTACCCCGTAGATTAGTTCAAGGGCCAGTTTTGTTCAACATCTTTATTAATGACCTGAATGAGGGGATGGATTGCACCCTCAGCAAATTTGTGGTTGACACTAAGCTAGAGGGAGAGGTAAACATGTTGGAGGGCAGGGATATGGTCCAGAGTGAGCTAGACAAATTGGAGAATGAGGTTCAACAAGGACAAGTGCAGGATCCTGCACTTAGGATAGAAGAATCCCAAGCATTATTACAGGCTGGGGACCAACTGGCTAAGTAGCAATTCAGCAGAAACGGACCTGCGGATTATAGTAGAGGAGAAGCTGGATATGAGTCAACAGTGTGCCCTTGTAGCCAACAAGGCTAATGGCATATTAGGGTGCATTAGGAGGAGCAATTCCAGCAGATCTAGAGAAGTGATTATTCCCCTTTATTTGGCGCTGATGAGGCCACATCTGGAGTATTGCTCCCTGTTCTGCCCCCCCCCCCCCAGTATAGAAAGGATGTGGAGGCATTGGAGAGGGTCCAGTGGAGGGCAACCAAAATGATTAGGGGGTTGGAGCACATGACCTACAAGGAGAGGCTGAAGGATTTGGGCTTATTTAGTCTGCGGAAGAGAAGAGCGAAGGGGGATTTGATAGCAACCTTCAACTTCTTGAGGGGAGACTCCAAAGACGATGGACAGAGGCTGTCCTCAGTAGTGATGGATGTCAGAACAAGGACCAATGGTCTTAAGTTGCAGTGCGGGAGCTGTAGGTTGGATATCAGGAAAAAATATTTCATTAGGAGAGCAGTGAAGCACTGGGATGGGTTACCTATGGGGGTGGTAGAATCTCCATCCCTAGAAATTTTTAAGTCTCAGCTTGACAAAGTGCTGGCTAGGATGATTTAGTTGCGGTTGGTCCTGCTTTGGGCAGGGTCCTGGACTCGATGACCTCCTGAGGTCTCTTCCAGCACTAGGATTTTATGATTCTATGAGTGCCGCATATGGGAATGCCCGCACGCTCAGGGCAGCACCAGGTCCCAGAGACAGAACAGCAAGGTGCAGGAATGTCTGCTGCTCACACACTCGCAACCCCAGCTCTGAGCCTCTCCTCCCGCCTCCAACTCCCTCCTCCAAGGTTCTTTCCGCAGTTACATTTACCCCTATTAAAAGCAAACAATTTATTTTTTTGAGAACAAACAGTATAGTTTATTGTCTATGCAGGGGAAGGGATAGTGGGGGAAGAGAGGGGTGTGTCAGGACAGGCAATGAGGGGTAATGCATAGGCCCCTTGTAGGGAGGCCCGGGGAGAGTCACTGGGGTCCTTGTATGAAACTCTCCCTCAGGGCCTCCCAGATGCACACAGCCACCTGATGGGCCTGATGAATGGCAACTGTACGTGGCTGCTCAAAGGCCCTGCTGATCTGGTCAGCCTCTGCCCCCCCACCCTGGGAAGAATGTCTGCCCCCTGCTTTCACAAATATTGTGAAGGACACAACACAGTCACCATTTGGGGGGTGTTCTACTCCCTGACATCCAGGTGGCTGAAGAGGCAGTGAAACTTCCGCTTCAGATGCTCAGAGGTGCCCTGCACCACAATGCAGGCCCTGCTGAGCCTGGCATTCAAGCATCCCTTGCTTTGGTGTCCAGTGTAGAGCTTCAGTAGTCAGGGAAGCAGAGGGTAGACTGTGTCCCCTATAGTACTAACTGGCATGTCCATATCTGCCCTGATGGTGCGGTCGGGGAAAAAAGTGCTGGCGTACATCTTCTGGAAGAGGCTGGCATTGTGGAAGACATGGGTGTTGTGCACCTTCTCCAACCACCTGACATAGATGTTGGTGAACTGCCCACAGTGGTCCATGACAACCTACAGGACCATCGAAATGGACCCCTTGCAATTGATGTATTTGACTGCCCAGTGATTGGGGGCCCACATGGGGATGTGGGTGCTGTCAATAGCCCCCCCACACACAGTTGGGGAAGCCCATGGTGGCAAAGCCGGCGATGATGGGGTCCACGTCTCCCAGGTTGATGATTCTGTGCGGCAGGACGGTGTTGATGTCCTACACCACCTGAGGAAGGAATCAAACCGAGAATCACAGTCCTGCCAGGGCCCTCAAGAGGTCCATGAGCCCACCCTCACCCTGTCCTTCCCCCCACACACCAGAAGCAACCCACAACTTACCCCATCCCCTGTCAAGGCTTTGTGAAGGGGGGAATGAAAAACTTCCTGGCGAGAAGGCTCCCTCCACACCATCACCTTCCCTAGGGAGCCCTATTCCAGAGATTCTCCCACCTCTTGGGAGAGAGTGCTATAGCCAAAGACTGCCATACCTGCATGAGCACAGCCCCCCGAGGTCAATCTCCCCACACCAAACTGGTTCCTGATGAATCAATAGCTGTCCGGTGTGGCGAACTTCCAGAGGTGATTTATGAGCTGAATGACTGATTATCTTCTAAGTTCAATATTTCTGCTCCCTTCTTGGATGTCTGAATGTTTTTTTTTAAAGGAGTGTGAGAAATTTGGAGCTACCTGGAAGTAATGTGATACTGTATGTTGGCTCGGTTATAAAGATGCCTATTGTTTGACTATGTTGGGTTAACATATTAGAGGGTTTTCTGGAATATTTACCCATAGATGGCTCTAGATAGTCACCTGTCAAGTGACACTGAAGAGTTGTTAAGGGACTATGTCACAAGGCAGAAGATGCAACTGTGAGGATTTAAAGCCATTATGCCTACCTCTGTTATGATTTATGATCTAATGGCTGAAGTGGGGAAAGATATCTCTCCCCAAACCCTGAAGCTCCCACTTTTATCTAGAAAGAGGGAGTGGTTGTATTATAATTATTGCATATATTTTTGTTACTGTTATGTGGGTTTTCCAGCCAATGAGATTCCATGCTATTGTCATTCTCCCCACCCCCGAAATGAACTTTCACCATCTATCGTCTTACCCACTGCAGAGTAACAAAAGTCTGAAAAAATTGGGATTCCCTAACAACAACAAAAATGTGACTAGAGCATTCACATTTTAAAGGGCTCAGTGAAAAAAACACTTTGGCTGTGTCTAGACTGGAAAGATTTTGCGCAGATGCAGCCGCTTGTGCGCAAAAACTTGCCAGCTGTCTACACTGGCTGCTTGAATTTGCACAAGAGCACTGACTTTGTAATGTACAAAATCAGTGTTTCTTGCGCAAATACAATGACGCTCCCGTTCAGGCAAAAGCCCTCTTGCGCAGTGTAGACAGCTAAAAAGTGTTTTGCGCAAAAAAGCCCCGATGGCTAAAACGGTGATTGGGGCTTTCTTGCGCAAAACTGCGTCTAGAGTGGCACGGACGCTTTTCCGCAAAAAGTGCTTTTGCGCAGAAGCATCCGTGCCCATCTAGACGCTCTTTTGCGGAAATACTTTTAACGGAAAAACTTTTCCGTTAAAAGAATTTCCGCAAAATCATGCCAGTCTAGACATAGCCTTTCCTGTTTACTTTGTCACATAAGAGTGGTCTCTTGATGAAGGCATAGGTATAGGGCAGTGCAGTTTGAATCAATAAAAACACTTCTTTATACCACACATACTTATCCTGTAAACTTGTCACAAGGGAGCATACTGAGATATTAACAGATTTTTAAAAATTAATTAGACCCACCAAACATTAAAATATACCAAGCATTAAAAGATAGAACTCAAGGCAGTGGCTCTCAAACTGTGGAACAAGGCCCCAAAGTAGGCTAGGACCCCATTTCAATGGGGTTGCCAGGTCTGAAATTAGACTTGCTAGGGCACAGGGCTGAAGTCAAAGTCCAAGCCCCACTGTCAAGAACTGAAGCCTTCAAGCCCCAGGGCAGCAGAGCTTGGGCTTTAACTTTGGCCCCTGCCTGAAGCAGTGGGGCTTTGGCTTTGGTACCCCTTCCTGGGGTCATATAGTAAATTTTGTTGTCAAAGGCAGATTGCAGTGCAATGAAATTTGAATAAGCCTGACTCAGTATAAAACTATAATAGGGATAACTAAACGCAACGTTTCCTACATACACTCAAGTATCAGAGGGGTAGCCGTGTTAGTCTGAATCTGCAAAAGCGGCGAG
>JANRFK010004893.1:14044908-14055259 GCA_030068395.1 Apalone spinifera | reverse complement strand
CTCCTCATCTCAAAAAAGATATATTGGCATTGGAAAAGGTTCAGAGAAGGGCAATTAAAATGAGTAGGAGTTTGGAACGGGTCCCATATGAGGAGAGATTAAAGACACTGGGACTTTTCAGCTTGGAAAAGAGGGCTCCAAGGGGGGATATGATAGAGGTATATAAAATTATGAGTGGTGTGGAGAAAGTGAATAAGGAAAAGTGATTTACTTGTTCCCATAATATAAGAACTAGGGGCCACCAAATGAAACTAATGGGCAGCAGGTTTAAAACAAATGAAAGGAAGTTCTTCTTCACACAGTGCATAGTCAATCTGTGGAACTCCTTGCCTGAGGAAGTTGTGAAAGCTAGGATTATAACAAGGTTTAAAAGAGAACTAGATAAATTCATGGAGGTTAATTCCATAAATGGCTATTAGCCAGTATGGGTAAGGAGTGGTGTTCCTAGCCTCTGTTTGTCAGAGGGTGGAGATGGATGGCAGGAGAGAGATCGCTTGATCATTACCTTTTTGGTTCACTCCCTCTGGGACACCTGGCATTGGTCACTGTTGGCAGACAGGGTACTGGGCTGGATGTACCTTTGGTCTGACCCAGTATCGCCATTCTTATGTTCTTAATGTTTCTTAGCAACTCTCTTAAAAGAGAACTACACATTTTATCATGTAATATTTTGTAAGGTCCTCAGCAAGAAGATTCATATTGTTGATTATTTTATATGTTAATAGCACAGCAAATATCAGGCACTATAACTACATTTTATTTTAAAATATTGTAAAATCTGCAAAAGTGCAGCATAGTGTAACTATGGTAGAAACACTTCGAAATGTGATCAAATGAGACTGCCAAATCCAGGTAATTGAAGATTTTCTCTTATTCGGGACTAGATCAGGAGTCGGTAACCTATGGCTCAAAAGCCAAATATGGCTCCTACAGCAGGGAGCCTATGCTGGCACTACAGCCTTACAGCACCCCGCAAAGATGGCTACCTGCTTACTGCTAAATTGTTCCCTCGGGACACACTTCCTGCAGGCCTCCCCTGCCAACCCTTCCCGGATGCTTTCTGCCAGCGAATGGGAGCAGTGGGAGTTGTGTTACATATTTACTGCTATGTGGTGTAAAAATGAGTGCTTACCTCATGCCCAGACCCCCCCTCCAGCCAGACCCTCCACCCCTTGGCCAAAATCCCAGTACACCCAGCCCCCTAGTCAAAATCCCCTCTGGCCCTAGTCAGACACCTCCTGGCCCCAGACAGACAGACAGTTCTTGCCAACAGATCCCCGGCCAAAATTCCCTTTGCCCCCATACCCTTGACCAAAATCTCTCCTATCCTCTACTCTCTGGCCAGACACCCCATGCCCTTTACACCCTGGTCAGACACTCCCTGCCTTCTGCCACTGGCCAGAATCCCCCTTGCCCTCTGACTCTTGATCAAAATCCCCCCTGCTTTCTGCCCCCTGGCCAGACAACCTTTGACCCCTAGCCAGCCAGCCAGCCTCAGCCCTGCTCATGCCCCCTGGCCAGGCAGCTTGCTCCCTAGCCAAACCTCACCCCCTCATACATCCTACCTCCTGCCCAGATCCTGCACTCCCATCCCTACCCCATTCACTGGAAGCCCTGTCCCGCACACTTAATGCCTCATTTCTGGTCCCAACCCAGAGGCTAGGGGGCTCCACAAAATCCACTAACCCTGGAACTTCAGAAGAGTTAATCTGGCTTAAACCCTTGAACCTCAGTTCTCCCTGCCCCTCCCCCCACTATGGCCCTGGAGCATCAGGGAAGGGGTCACGTCATAAGGGTTGGGGGGTTTTGGAGGGTTTTTTTTGCTTCTCACTTGTGTGGTCCCCAGCTGCTTTTTCAGTGGGTCAGTGGCCCCCGATAGAAAAAAGGGTCCCCACTCCTGCCATAAATCAAGACAACATTGAAACCTTTTGTGTTGGACATAATATTTTACTTTATTTAAAAATGAAGCTTGGCCAACAAGCCCCCAGCTGGGCCCCAGACCCCATCTGGCTGTAGCATCATAACACTCCTGCACCTCTGCACACACTAACCCTGAGCCCCATCATACATTTGAACCCCCTGTCCTGAGCCCCTCATACTCCCACATCCCCAGACTCCTGCACTCCACATCTTTAGTCCCTTGCCATAACACTTCTGCACCCCCCCACACTCCAACCTCATGCCCTGAGCCCAACCGACTCTTGCACCACCACATTACCAGCTTCCTGCCATAAGATTGACAGAAGACATCCAGATTGCATGCAGGAAGCTGGATTTGACCAGTTATGATGTAAACTTCAAAGACCTGTGCAAAAAGATGTAGCAGCAGAAGTCCCATTAAATAAAATCTGTGAGGACATTTCATTTGTGCTATTATAAATCATTATGTAAATTATCAATAATACTAGGTTGTATATTTTCAGTCACACAAATGGGCATTCTTATACGGCTCTCTGTTGACCACTTGTTCCAAATTTGATGTAGTTTGGCTCTTTGGTTTGAAAAGGCTGCAGACCCCTGGATTAGACTGTGCTGATTATTCAATTATTATTGTCCTTATTCAGGCTGATGAACACTTCCTTGCATGAGAAAAATTATTCACCTTAGCCTATTTATTTCCTTTACAGAAACAGTTTACTTGTCTTCCTTAAAAGTGGTTTGACCTAAAAAATAATGACATCTTTTTATGCAGCAACTTGTAATTCAAGCACTTCCTAACATATGAGTGCTTGATTTTGTAACTTCACTCTTCTTTTGAGTTTTTTATTCAATTCCCTATTTAAAAAATCCCAAGAGAACAGAATTTCTAACGTGTCAACAGCAGGGTTCAGACCTTTAGATCCATAGCAACCTTAAAAGTTTGAACTATCAGAGTGGCTGGTAGCAGTAGTAGGCTGTTATCCTCTTTGTGGTTCAATCAATAGGGCCATGTCTGCACTACAGAGAAGATCGAAGCAGCTGCACTTGATCTTCTGGGATTCAAATTAGCGTGTTTCATAAAGATATGCTAATTTGAACTGAGAAGGTGCTCCTATCACTGCCAGTAATCCTGCTCCTACAAAGGAGTAAGGGAAATCGAAGGGAGAGTGTGCTCCCTTCAACTTCCTGCAGTATGGATGGCCCCAAACTGATTTAAGATACTTTGACTCATACTGTGCAATTAACATACCTCAAGTTGCTTGTCTTATTTCAAACTTATCCCCTAGTGTGGACCTAGCCTAAAATTGATTAAACGCACATTTTCCACTGAGTTTCACAGCTATTTCCTCACAGCTGACGAATGTAGTGAATCAGGACTAATGGTTTCCATTCCAGGTTCTGGAAAGTGTCTATTGATTATAGATCCTTTGGTCCTGTTCCTGTGTCGCTTCTCCATAGTTCCTCTTTTCTGCTGAATACCTACATATCCCCAGCACCTCCCCTCATTGGAGCTATTTATGAACAAGTTAGATAAACATCTATCAGGGATGATCCAGATGGTGCTTGGTCCTGCTGGGAGGACAGGGGACTGGACTTGATGATCTCTTGAGGTTCCTTCTAGTTCTAGTATTTTATGATTCTATGGTTGAAAGTTGCTCTATTTGCTTCCTAAAGGTTGATTCAGACTCAGAATCCAGAATAGTGATAATTTTGTTCATAAAGCCGATAAGAAATTGGCAGTTTTAATGGGGGCTCAGGGCTCTGACTCCTCTGCTGAAGTTCCCTGTAAGACATAAAAAACAAAGAAGATATTTCCCTTTCATGCTTCATTCTTTGGAGATGGTGATGAATTCTCAGTAGAGGAAAATTATCTATTTCCAGAGTCTCTTCTATACTGTATACATTCTGATCAAAACATGGAATAAATTTAGCTCTTTCCCTAAAGAAAGACTAATCACCTTTTATGTCAAAAAGGGCTCCTTTGCTAGTGTAAATGCTACTGCCCACCCAGAATCCAGTGAAGAAATAGTTAGAGCCTTTTGTTTGAAGAGGCTATAGTACAGCTACTTCCATTTTGTCTTGTGCTATGTCCCGTGCTTCCACTAATAAAGTCTCTGTCCTGGCTTAAAGGGTAAATCTAAAGGAGGAATAAAGTCACAAAACAGCATTCATTTGCTCTTGTATTTGTGTATGTAGCATTGCACTTTATCTGCAAGCAATCCTGTTGATTTTAATGATGCTACTTGGAGCTGAGGTACTATTCACTATAAATGAGTGTGGTAAAATTGGAAATATAGTGAGTATCCCATGTAAAACAAAAAGCAAGTGTTTTATGAAGTGTTTCTGTGTAATATGCTCTGGAAGATTAACTTTTTGAGAATCTTAAGTCTTAGAATCAATAGCTCTTAACTAAATAAAGCTAACACAAGTTACCATAACCCCCCAATATATTAAGTGCATGTCCCTGAATAATATTCTAATAGCTGTAAAACAATCTCTGTGTAAACTTTTAGAATGTTTGTTAAAATTTTGAAATGGAAAAATAGAAGAAATTATCAAGCAGCTCTCAATAGGTGAACTCAGGTAAACTGCAAATGCTGTCAATAAAAGAATGTAAAAAATGACAAGTTGAAACATTTGAATGGTGGTAGAGATACTCTCATAAACAGCTATTGATAGCGAGTGCATATGGAGGAGAAATATTCTGCCTGAAAGGGAGGGTCTATTGCATACTTTATTAAAAATTCTTTTTGTTGTTCTAGAATCCTTTTTGGTATGGCATTTCTAGAGAAAGTGAGAGAACTGCTATCCCTCCTGTCTTATCTGTTTGAATGTTTATTGGCCAATTCCTCTTGCATGAAGGGAAGCTTCTTAAGTGAGTGAACTGGTAACCAGCTTCCATTAGATGTGGATATTCTAATAATCAGATTGTATCTGGTCAGCAAAGCCTGAGCCTTCTAACATTTGTGCACAAGTAACTTCTTGCTGAATAGTTCCATCTCACTTGGATTTCTCACATGTATAAATTACACACTGGTGTGATTCTTTCCCTCCCATAAGCCTAAGGGAGGGACACCCAATGTCCTTTTTGTTTGAATTGCCTATAATAATTCACAAAGCAGAAAGGCATTTTTTCCTTAGAGAGAATACTGGCCCATTTACATCTGAGTAGCTGTGATGCCAGTTCAACACTCTGATCAGAACAACCTTAAGTTGTTTTAATCACATTTTAAAAGTTTAATTAATACAGTCTTAGACATCACAGTTACTGTTACATGAAAAGCTACCACCGGGGGATACCACAGCTTTCTGTGATTACAAATACCAGATCATAAAAATCCTGTTCTGAAAATTGGAATTGTTTCCCTTATATCCACGTTTGTTTTAAAATAATGTTAAGCCAATAATTTTAACCCTCCAGAAATATTAGTTAGTGCTTGTACCTTTGATATAAAATACTGTGGTAAGTGATGCTATCCATCATATTCTGAAACCACTGCAATAACCAACATTAAGGTTCCCGATTCAACAAAATACTTAAGGATGTTCTGAACTTTAAGTACCATTGATTTTGTTTGGGTAGTCCCATTGACTTTAATGTGTTCAAGTGCTACAATGACTACAGATAACATTGTTTAGGTGCATAAAGCTGAGCAGGTAAAGGCTAGCTGAATCAGGGCCTACATAAGAAAAATTCCCTTGATGTTTATCGAAAAACAGGTAAATCATGAGAGGAAAATGTCAGGTCATTGTTAATATTGTAGTGGGTATGTAGGACTCTTCCTTAAGATTGACCATGTCCCCATAACTGTTAAATAACACTTTCCTTGAACCTTCCATGAATCTGTTCACTCCATTTTTCTTCTTATTGCACCAGCTTTCCTGGGGTCTGCAGTGCATGAACACAGTGATTTTCTTTCTCATGGGCAATAACCACAAGCTTCTTTCTCATCTTTAGAGTCTCTGTGCCCATGGATTCAGGATGAGACCCTTTTAATCTCACTTCATAAATCAATCACTCCATTGGCCTAACCATTTTTTGTAGCTGGTTTCAGAACTTCTGCCTGATTGTCATTGCCTTTATGGTGGTGAGGTGCTCTATATTCCAATAAAGTATTCCAGATTATCTTTGGTGAAAACCTTGTAGAGATGAACTGTAACTTTTCTACTTTGTCATGTTGTCTCTGCACTTGGGCCTGAACTTGCACTGGCCATTTCTGTTGCTGTCTTTCACTGGCAACTCGTGGCATATACACTCTGCATTCTTTTTAGTGGGCCCATGAGAAAATTTAGTTAGTGCAGTGGCCAACCTCTTGTGGGTTGTAAAATACCCTCAGCAGGTAACACTAGGGCTAAATACTCAGTGCTGACCATCTGTTCACTTCTGAGGACAAGTTAAATTGTCAAGTAGAATCTATAAAGTCCTAATTAGTCTGGGACCTAATAACTGAGAGCTCACATTTTGTCCTGCATTTGGGCAATCTGATTTTGTCTCCAGTTCCTGGGATTAAACTCAGCATGGTAGGCAGCAAGGGACATCCCTGCTGAAAAGTCCACAGATCTGGAACTGAGTCCTTCCATTTTCTAGCCACTGGCAAAATGTAATGAATTTCAGGGCACTGTGCATTATGTGTTTGTTCAGAACTTGAAATATTTGGGGTATGGTTTAGTAGGTGGTGGATTTTTTATTTTTTTATTTTTTTGCAGCGCTTGGTGGCTTTATTGCTGTGTTTTTAGATGAAAAGATGGTATTTTGAAACAATATGATTATTCTTAACATGTAAGGCAGGTAGGGTCTCAGTGATAATTATAATAGTTCTCACAACCAAGATATCTTTCAGCAATATTGATTTCTAGGTGTTTCCTCTATCAGTTCATATCTGTTTTATTATACTTTCCTCCCAACGTTTGCTAAGCTGAATCTCGTGCCATTTGTGCCCATTTAACTAGTCTCTCCAGGTATTATTTCCCTGTCCTCATTGGAGTTCACAGCATCTCCCAATTTATTATCAGCAGATTTCATTTGCATGCTGTTTAACCTGACTTCAATATAGTTAATGAAGATGTTTTGAAAGACAGAATCTTATGCTGAGCACTATATATGCTATTATGTGCTTCTTCTCATGCTGGTCCATTTCATTTTATTATTATGCATTTTTATATGGTCATCTGCCAGTTTTCAATCCATATAATAGTCATATTTAAATAATTTCTAATTTTGAAAGTCAGATTGTATGAAATTCTGTTTTAGATGTTTTACTAAAATCAAAATTATCACCAATTATGCTGTAAATAACTTGGTAAGGTGTCAGAATTCCCTAGTCCTTTGATTTTATTTTTGTTTGTTTTGCATTTTGGTGATTACTGTGATATGAGGAATTCTTCTTGAGGCCCTGATCCTGTAGTGAGCTGCACATAGATCATAGAATCATAGAACCATAGAGCTAGTAGAGACCTCAGAAGGTCATCAAGTCCAGCCCCCTGCTCTAGGCAGGACCAATCCCAACTATATCAACCCACCCAGGGCTTGGTCAAGCCGAGACTTAAACAACTCTAGGGATGGAGACTCCACTACTTCCCTAGGTAACCCATTCCAGTGCTTCACTACCCTCCTAGTGAAATCATTTTTCCTAATATCCAACCTGGACCTCTTCCACCACCCTACGTCCTCATGGAACCTCATTTTAAGGCTTAAATTTACATTATTGTATCACACTTTGAAGAGAGGGACTACTTCTGCATTACTACAATAAGTTGACCTAAGTTACACAATTCCAGCTATGTGAATAGCATGGTTGGATTAGATGTCATTTATGTCAACTACTTGTGTCTATGCCATGCTGGTCAACAGAAGACACTCTTCCATCATTGTACCTTACCTTTTCACTTGGGATAGAGTACCGAATTGACTGCAATTGATTTGGCAGGTCTTTAGCAGACCTGCTAAATTTAACCCTGGTGTATTGATCACTGCAGCATTAATACTGGGTGTAATGTAGATGTACCCTAGGGCTATGTCTACACTGCAGGCTTCTTGTGCAAGAACTGTTTTGCGCAAGAGTTCTTGTGTAAAATGCCTTATGCAAGAGTGCATCCACACTGCCATGTGCTTTTCCTCAAGAGATGTGCTTTTGCACAAGAGCATCCATGGAAGTGTGGATGCTCTCTTGCGCAAGAAACCCCTGGTGCCTGTCCACACTGCCTTCTTGCACAAGAGCTCTTGCACAAGAGGGCTTATTCCTCATGGGGAGAGGAATAACTCTTGCGTAAGAAGCCCTCTGTTTCAACGCTATACTGTAAATTTACTTGCATAAGAATGCGCGTGCAGTGAAGACATAGCCTAGGAGTGTTTGGATTTGTTAATTCTACCCCAAATTTCTCTGCTGGTACATGGGTGAGATTCACATTAAAATCACAGCTTATAAAGGAAGAAATTGACCAAGTGGATTATCTAGAAAGTAGCAAGGAATTAAGAGCTTCTGTAACTTCTCATGAAACTAATGAATATTTGTGTTGAGAGAGGCATTATCATAATGCTTAATAAGTTTTCTAAAATGAACAGCTGAACTATATCAAACCAGAAATTTAAACTCTTCCAAAATTTAGTATCAGTAACAGAGCTTTCGGTGGTACCTTAACTGGTGCTGTTTTATAGCTATTGTAGTATAAGCAATAGGAATTAAACTAAAATATACTTGCAATACAGTTTACAAGGTTATTTCTCCCTTCATCTCTGCATCTCTGATTTCATTTTTCTGTGAGGCAGTAATTTCACATTCCTTTCCAAATATTATAAGTTAGCTATTGGAAATAGGTTGAACAGTTCACCATCTGTATATTTTATTGGGAAAGGAAAGTCATGACAAACAAGACCAATGTTTCAGGCAATTTCAACACATTTTAAATGGTTTAGTCATAGAAATATGTTGGTACAGAAATATATGGCCTACTATATATTGATTCCCTAGGCTTAAAAGTATACATTTAATAATTTGCTGTGCCTTAGGCTAGCAATAATTATGAATTGTGTGCATCATGAAGTTTAGATGGTAATTTGACTATGTATTCTGTTTGTTTTACTCCTGTAAATGGTTATGTAACTGCAGCTGTTTACTGAATTCTCCTCTCTGCTTTACCTCTGGGGATTTTTTTTATGCATCATCAAGAAAACATT
Source organism: Apalone spinifera (assembly GCA_030068395.1). Classification (NCBI taxonomy): domain Eukaryota; kingdom Metazoa; phylum Chordata; order Testudines; family Trionychidae; genus Apalone; species Apalone spinifera. Next base: position 14,046,165 of record JANRFK010004893.1, on the reverse strand, counting down.
ATTTGAAATTAAGTACTCCACTTCTAAGATGGGATATCCTGTACTTTTGAGATTGTTTTTCCCCCAGACAGCCATCCTGGCTTGCTATTTAATGTATTCAATTTTCATAAGTTTATTGGTGATAGGTATTGTTTAAATATGTTTTGCCTGCTGGAAACAGGGTGGCTGAGAGAATTGGCAATGGAAAGAGAGAACCTTCCATTTATATGCTGTCAAGTTAAAGACAATACAAAACCACAGTGGCTGCAGAAGCTACAGTGTTAGATGACCAGACACTCAATCATTGGTTCAATTCCTAGTTACCTGGTAGATGTTGTGACGGGGCGCCGCGGCCCCGCACTCTGCCGGCTGGGAGATGCACGGTGCGCGCCGGGGAAAGGGAGAGAGAGTCGCGGACGGCGCCGGGCGGTGACGTCATCCGCGGTCGCCCCGCGGCGCCCGGGGATGACGTAGCGACGCCGGGTGCAGGGAAGTTAAAAGGAGGGCAAGCCAGCCGGGAGAGGGAGGAAGGCAGCGGAGGTGAAGGGACTTGGAAGGGTGAGTACTTGACCGGCCTGGAATGGCCGGTACAAAGGTATCGGGCAGAGTAGGAAGCGGCCCAGGGCAGAGTCGCGGAACCCGTGAGCGGGAGGGTTTAGGGGCACTTCCCCTCCCCGCTAGAGAGGGACCGACAGTCCCTGTCTCAGGGCCCTGGGCCGGGGTCCGGAGAGAGGGGGGCCCGGACCCCACTACTCCGCAGACCGACCCAAGTGAGATCTAGCCACGAGGGGCGTACGGCGCGGTTAGCTGGGTGCGGTGTTGCAAACGGTGTATGGATTTTCTTTGTAACTGTCACGGGACAATAAACCTTTGGGGTTGAGGTAGGGACACAACCCCCTTATGTGCGGATGAAACGTTTACAGATGTCAACCTCATAAAAACCTTTTGCATTTATACTCCCCCCAGGGCTGTTCTATCATTTCAATGACCTTAACTTTCTGTCTCCAAGCAGGGCAGGGAAGCTTGTCATAAGTCGAGTAAACTATGATATGATTTCTAGCTTTTCTGCAAGGGCAGCCATGTCTGCAAGGTTAGTGCCTACGAACAGTAAGTTGCCACTCTGAATCTCTAGTCCAATGCATGATTTCTTTAGTAATCTGGAGCAGTGGTTACTCTCAGCAGTGGAGGAAATCTCATTTTTTATTCTTAAATGAGTGGGGGGATTGTGACGGGGTGAGGCAGCCCTGCACTGAGCCTGCAGGGCCCAGCCAGGGTTAC
>JANRFK010004893.1:13993576-14020619 GCA_030068395.1 Apalone spinifera | reverse complement strand
GTCTGACCCGGTACGGCCATTCTTATGTTCTTATGTTCTTATGTTCTTAAATATCTTATCGGGGTGCAGGAGGGTGTGTGACACTCTCCCTGCATGCTCTAAGCACTGTAGTTAATACTGTTTGGTAATTGGTCGTAAGGAGGAGCCAGCACCTTGTGGCTAGTAAGTGCTTTGTGAACTACAGTTTGAAAACCCGAGTTGATATTAAAAAATAGTTAGGACAATGGCTTAACATAAATAAAGCAGAAAGGAAGTAATGTCAGAGGCCCATTTAAAAATGATATTTGCAGCTAATAGAAATTTTACTTCTGTCTTGTTTGTTTTTAATAGACTTCATGTACTTTTTAAATATTGAATTGCTTATTTTAACTAATACATTCAGGTTATATCTACCGGTTAATAAAATGTGAAGCAAACAAAGTTATTCTGAATATATTAATTTTTCTCAAGAATTCCAGTTGTGTCCATATCTTTGTCATTCTGGATGATTACTATGGAGATGGCCTAAGAATTAAAGAAAACTGCACATAAATGGAATAATAGTTTGGGTGCTATAAAGTTTTAATCAACATTCATAAATTATCTAGGTCATCTCAAATTAGCCTTACAACTTTTATAGCATATCGCACCACATGTAATTTGAATAGAGCATATCTTTTTTGTTGGTATTATATTTCATAAGCCTTTGTTGGAAAAGGCCAGTTCGGTAGCAAGATTATAGTTTTTGCTTTTGGAAAGGAAAATGGTAATATATTATTACCCTCTAAAAATCTGACTCATGTTATTCCATGAATAACTCTGTGATTTTAATGTCCAATATTTCAGAGTCTTCTAGGGTTCCCAATTAGATGGTTGGAAATTTCCCCACTGCAGTGACATTAAGTTCTCATTTATACCCTTTCATAGGGATAATAGAGGTTAAGTTTGGTGGTGGACCATCATTAAATTTGTTGCCCCTACTGCAATTCAAACAAGTGTAATTTTAGGTAGCAATTCCATATTTGGGAGAAAATGTTTTCAGATCTTTATTTCCAACTATCAGGACTAGACAAATTAAAAAATGAAGATGAGATTTTTATTGTCTATTGCTTCTAGATGCTGAGATTTAAAAAAAATATGAAACATCACAAGATTCATGATCAAATTTCTGGAATTGGCAACACTGTATACAACATTTGGTCCAATTTTTAGAAATGATTTAATAGAAAATAGCTGTTGCAGCCTCTTTATGATCCTGTTGCTAGAAGGGGACAAAGATGTTGATGTCACTAAAAGCAGTAATTAATGCATTAGCCAAAATTATTTCCCTAGGATTTTTTTCATTTTATACGCAGTGTAGTTTGCTCGTTTCTAGCACTGTCCTTCAAAATGTGGAAATTACTCACCGAACTAAATATAACTTGTATGTAAACCTAAATGCAAACAGTCCTGGAGTGGAAGGGGAAAAAAATCAGCAGTATTCATTCTGAATGCAAATGACAATCTACACAAGGTAAAGAGGGTTTTTTTTTCACCCGAGGTCAGAGAAATAGTATCCTGTTGACTAGGAGTCATCGAAATTAATTAATGAAAAGAAAATCAGTTAGGCAAACTATTACAATAGCAGTTTTATTTAATTGTCTGTCAGACAGTAGATGATACATAATACACCTACAGCCTGAGCTACATATTGTATATGTTAACGTCAGCTTCTCCAATGACTTCTGTAGGCATTGGATGAGGCTCACTAACATACACACAATTTGGAGATTCCTATAGAAGTATTTTAGAGCACATTAACAGATACAGAATATAATTTGCAGTAATAAGGAACTATGTATGTTATCCTTACTGAGATTTATCTTACAAATTCAGGGTTGATTAGTTGGTTTATTTGGTTACTTTAGTTGATTCATCTGGTTACTTTGGTTACAATACTCATACCATTATTGTTCATATTAATTTGAGTTATTCCTAATTCTGTTACAAACTTTTTTATTGGTTAGTTTCACTCAAAACGATTTCTCTAGCTAAATTGGCAAAGCATTGGCTTATATAAGGATCATATAGAGATGAACAGGAAAATACTGACTGAAAATCTGCATTAATTAAAATGGTAAAAAATACATTCAGCAGAGAATATATCTAGTGTATATATAGTATATGAGGGTAGGAAATTAATTACATTATACAGTTTGTTAAGTAAGTTTAAACCTAGATATCCAGAAATTCCAGTTGCTGGTCTACTTGGGATTAAGGAGGTAAAACATTCATTTGATATTTTCGATCCCACCAATCTTGCTGTTAGTTTTACTTGGGCAGTAAGAGCTCCTTTGAGACTGCGGAGAAGTTGAAATGGCTGCAGGCATCTGATTTCTGAGAGAATGTTCTCTAAATGAGTCAAATTACTGAATTTCAGGGTTTAGAAAGTGTCACTGGTGGAAAATATCTGGGACTGTGAGAAGCAAAGAAGCAGGATGCAGATTGTTCATTGTTGTGGAGTTCTTTTGCTCTGCCACTGGCACATTTTGAAACAAGATTTTAGGAGACTCTTTTAAAGTTTGTGTGTGTGTATAGAAATACGATTTGTAGCATCATGATGAGTATGTAAAAATATCCTTATTCCTGCAATAGAAAATGGACATGGATTGGGATGCAAGTCTCTTGGGTGTTTCCAAAATGTGGATTTTTCAGTGGAATAGATGTTGTACAAACATAGGCAAATTTGATCTTTCCCCTAATAATTTACAACCATTATTTCAAACCTTCATTGTCTTTGACAATGAGCATGTTTAACCTGAACAGTGAATCAGGAAAACCATAATTGAATAGTCTTCTGAAAACGCTTTATGATGTTCACAGGAGTATTTGGGGGCCTTGTTGAGATGAATTAATTTTGCTTACAGAATCTTTGAATCATCCCATTTTATAGATAGGGAAATAAGGCACAGAGAGATTCAGCAACTGTCTAAGGTCACATTAAGTCTATGGCAAAGCTATAGATTAAACTCAAATCTCCTTAGTCACAATCCAGAGACTGTCCATTACTCTACACATTTTTGCTCTGCCAACTTGTTTATCTCATTGTAGTGAAGAAGGAACTTACTTGTTTATATTTTTTATTATTTTTATTGATGAATTGTAAAAGTATAAAGAATATATGAGAAAATAGATGCATTTTTTCAGTTTTAGTTTATTCTTTCAGTATGTATTCCATTATATGTAGGGCAGAAATGTAGCAATATATTAGACGTTGGCAAATAGTGCAGTTCTTAATCAAATAAAACTCCCTTTGATTTTGCCTCTTATCTGAAAACTCCATGTATGAGTAGAAATGTATTGATTATTATAAAAAGATTTGCTATTCAAATTGCACATAAAACAACATAAGCTTGTTTTAGAAACATTTGGAAGTAAATGGATGTTTTGCCTGAATAGGATGGTAAAACTATATTCATAAAGTTTTATCTTCTGACAGTAAAATAATGTCTGTAAATTAATGAAAAATTCATGTTTCAAACACTTTCCTTATAAACTGGGATTTAGGGTTGATAATATTCTGCCAGGCATTTTCTTGCTTTAGGTGTCCTATCTTTAATGATACATAAGTTATATATATGCAAATTTTCAAACTTGGAAGCACTTTAATATGTGTTGGATACTTGTGTTGATTGCATATTATACAGTCAGATATTGCTTTGAGTGTTTTTGCAATTAATTAATCGTGAATCCCAGTTATTATTGGTTATATATGAATTTGTAATGATTCATTTATTTAAACATAGGTTTCCACTCCATGTAATGGATTTGAAAAAAGATTAATCTGCAAAATTGTTCAAAGGTTTGTTCAACACCAAATTCAGAACCTACGCCTTCATTGAAATATGTTTTAAATTAAGGAATTACAGATGAATTGGTATTTTTATACTGTATGTGAGTTCAGTAATCACCATGCAAAGTGTAATCGTTATATATTTCTGGTAAAACACCACGGATGAATTTGAATCCAGTTAAACCCATTACTGATTCTTTCTTACCATAGGCTGAAACTCTGCCAACCTTGGGACCTGACTGGTGCTGAACCAGAGAATTTGCTGAACCATGGGAGGTCAATATTGTCTAGCATTATTACGAACTCTTCCACTGCTTACTGGGCTCTTAGAAGACAGTTAAGGGTAAATTAGAGCTAAATAACAGCACAGAACACTGAGAGCCAAGACTGAAAACTATAAACAAACTTTATGGGACTGCAGGAAACTTGGCCACCTCCATGATAAGAGGACATCTGGCTAACTAAAATCATGCCAGACCAAAGATGTTGACGGCCCAGAGAGAGCCAGACTAGAGAGGTTCAACCTGTAGTTTAAAATGAAAGTCAAAGAATGATATAGCTATACTGCTGACCATGATAGGTATGTTGGTTGTGGACTTCTACTAAAAACATTCTTACTATACTTCAGCAATTATATATCAGTCTCAAGCCTGTTATGTGGTAATTTTGTGTTGGGCTAAGTTTTACACAGACCCCCCTCAGTCTTTTACATTCTTCTTTTGTCTTCTGTTTCTGCCTTGAAGCACCCAAAATTATACAGCAAAATATCTCAATTTCCCACTCTTCCTGAGAAAAAATAGGACTTGATCTTGCTATCCTATACTTAGATTAAACCCTTAGTCAAGCCAAGGGAAGTTCTACTTTCTGAGTAATGGGTTTCAGGACCAGAACTAGAACAGAAAAGTCATGTAAGTATCCGCTGGGTAAGCCTCACTAGAGCAAATAGCAGCTTTGCTTGCTTCAGTGCAGCTATACTAAATGCTCGCTCCTGATGGCTATTATTAGGCTAAATCCCCAGTAAAGATCAGACCTTGGACACTGTTTAGCTGTAATGTTGAACTACAGGGGAAAGCTGCAGTTTCCTTTTGGAGAATGATTGCAGGAGGAGCACTAGCTATAGGACTTCAAAGAGAAACCAACCCCTCCCTGAACCCTAGCATCAGTGGCTGGGTTGCTTTTTCAGTGAAACTTCACTGTGAAAGCAAGGGGACTCAGAATAAGAGGAAAAAGGGTAGTGAAGGGTAGGTGGTGGAGAGGAGGAGGAGAAACAGCAGCGTAGTGTCAGTTTTAAATGGTACCTTCTCCCCAGTTCCAGCTTACTCTGTGGGCAGCTCAGTGTGGCCTTTAGGCTACTTCAATGTCTCTTTTTATTGTTATAACTAAATTGGATCTGTCATTTAGTTTTATAATTAGAAAATGGATTTTTGGGTCCCAGACTTGCTGATGGTGCACAAGAGCACATAGTGAGCAATGAGGTTAAGAAGTAGGGGTTTAAATAGTTCATGTAACTTCAAATAATGTTAACTGTTAAAGATCAAGTAACACAGAATATGTTCAAAACAAATGGCATTTAAAACTTTACTGTTGTCTCAACAACTAGGAACTACTTTTCATAGTGGAAAAACAGTTTGTATATCTCTTCACCACTCCTAAAAATAGATCTTTTTTTTTTCAGAAAAAAATAAGTGAGTCATTCAGTAATTTTAAATGGTATTAGTAGGTGTGTGTCCTGTAGTCACCTGAAGATTGCTTAAACAGTTTATGTATACCCCTTTGTGGCTTAATGTATTATAAAATGCTGTGGATTAAAACATTGTAGAATGAATCCAGCTGGTCTTAATCACACATATAGCATAACTGATGACAGCTGGATTATTTGTCTGAAAAGGGCCAGCACAAGTTCTTTAAGCATCTCAAATATTTCAATCTACAAGGAGAAAAATATGGATTATTTGATGACCAGGCAAACCTGAACAAGCACGTGCCCAAATTCTGGCTGTCTACCTCTTCCTTTTGAAGGTGCTTATTGTTACCCAAACACTCCCTGCTCTACCAATTTTTGAAGTTAGTAGGGCTACTTGGACACTTAAGATACCTTGTTGAATAATGATAAAGACTGCATAGCACCTATCAGGAAGAGCAGGCATTATTGACAGTTTTCTAAATCTGTTTGTGCTTTGCTCCCTCCCCAGATGTGAAGAAGAGCTCAGTGTAGCTAGAAAGCTTGAATTTTCCACCAACAGAAGCTGGATCAATACAAGATGTCTGTCATCTCACTTACCATGTCTCTGGGCTTCTATGAACATATGTTGTTCACATTATCCATTTATTATGTTGTGGGCAGTGGTGATGGTTAGGAACTAGCTCTGGCTCTCTGCTTTCTCATTGTTGGTTCTCCAATGGATGTTGGTTCCCTTGCTATTCTGCTCCAACTTCTACCACTCCTGATCAGGCCATCATTAGTTATATGTCCTTACAAGATCAGGTTGCCCTTATTATGTCCTTGCCTCTACTGCACATTGCCTCCAGACTTGCTTTCACATTCTTTCTCCTACTCCTTTCACTAGGAAAATGAAATTACACAGTGGAAAATCCAGCCCATGTATGCTCCTGTATTAACAAATGCATATTTATATAGGTCCATTTAAAAACCTGTATTCATGATGAAATAGAGTATATGCTCTGTATTCTCCATATTATCATAAGAATTAGTGAAAATTGGCAGAGACGCTTTTGAGCACATGATTATAGATGCACAGTGCATTTGAAATGTTTGGCAAAGAGAAGAGAAATTAATAATTAAAAGAAATAGCACATACGTTTATTTCTTTTTTTTCTTAAATACCCGAAAAATGAATAGTGAGATATTTCAATGAAAAATTTAAATGAAATAAATGCAGAGAACGTTAGCCAAGCATATTATGAAACCTCCATTTGTTCTTAATATCAGATTGTTAAAAAGTGACTATTTATTATTATCCATGACTCATTATAATTTACAATATATATCATGCACCAGATATAAACCTCTCTTCTAAGTGTACAACAACAACGATTAGAGAAAAGAATTCATGAAGATTTGGTGATATTAATTCAGCAGCTCCAAAACATTACTGTTTGTAAAGTATATAAATTATTGAAATTGCCTCTTTTTTAAAATGTCAAAAGTATAAGCACATGTAATTAAACAATCATTGCTCAGAAAACAAATGGGAATAGCAAGAAGACTCTTCCTGTTTGGAAGATACTTCACTGGTTGATTTTAATCTAGATACGTTAAATATACAGGTTTCTAAGACAACAGACTTGCTATACTATCAGTGGACTTTTTTGCTGAGAGTGCAGTCAGTCTTATTTTTACCTCCATTACAGTACACCGACCCTCTCAAAATTGATCCCAATTTCTCCATGTTCTGTTTAAGCACTTTTTCACCATCTGCTCTGTTAAGAAATATTCAGGTGTGTTTGCTCATATATCATTGAAAGTATTGATGGGTAGTTTATCAAATCTGTACTTTAAACAGTAATAATGTGTGACAGAAATCCTAGCTGGATTGATGATGCCAAAGTAATAATCATTACAGCACAGCTAAATGGGTTTTTTAATAACAATCAAAACACAGAGAACATTCCGGTTCAAACAAAATTTTGTAGTGCATGTATCTAATGTACTTTCAAGGTTGACCATTAAGTCATTTGGTATATGTTATGCCATATAACAGGTCTTCTGTGCACCTAATATTTTTCTATGAGGCTGAGGCAATGATCTCTTGTGGAATTTCTAGCTTGTGCTGCCTGCATTTCTCTGAGTTCTTGCAATGTGGAAGTGGAGCTAGACAAATTCTCCTAATGAAGGGAGGAGGTTCTATACTTAAAAAGCCATGGTATTTTTCAGTTGTTTCATTCCCCTTATTTTATGGGAAGGTAGCATAAGAGCTGAAATAACTACCCCAATATTCCACTTCTATGTCCTTATTTTATTAATAATCTAATAGGTATAACAATGTCAAATGTGACCATTGTTTTATTGGCTTAATAGAGTTAATGCTATTTTAGAAATATATCACAGACAAGCTTGTAGCAGAACTGATGACTTCTGTACCAAAGGGGCAGGGAATCAGGCCACATACAGGTTGCACACCATTTGGGGGTGGGGATAAGAAATAGGTAGAATGTACCAGGAGCAAACCTTGAGGATTCTTTACTACACAAATATTTCATTGCCCTCCAACTAGGATGGGGTACATGTAAAGGGCCATGCAGGCTAGCTGAGTGCAGTATCTGCTGCAGAATGGTTTTACATCCTGTCTGTAGCATTTCTGACTCAATATTCAGAATGAGCCTTTATAGCATTGCTCATAATTTTAATGTCACTGCCTTCCTTTTCTCCAATGGCATGTGTTCTCATTTTAACATTGATAATCATGTGGGTGAATATGTAGATTCAGTAAGAGGGAGCTGATAGGAGAATGGTTGCCAGAATATGTTATTTTAAGGCAAAGAACTATGTATCCTGTTCTGGAAATAATTTGGATAACATATCACAAGGATTAGCACTGGTTTACATATACACTCTGGTGACATGAAAATTTTTTGAAACATGTGCCATTATTGTTGTTTAAGCATATTATATGACTATTTTTGATTACACAAAATGAGTGGCATAAAGCAGACTTGAATATTATAGATAATTAAACTAATTATAGACCAGGTTTTAAAAAAAAAAATTGGCAGCTTCATGGCTAAATGTTCACAGTTCACATGGTATGCATGGCTGCTCAGTCCCCCTTCATCCAAACTGCTGCAATTTCCCAAACAGCAGAAGGTCATGGAAGCTCTTGGGCAGTTAAGAGGCTGGTTCCATCCTGGATGGCGTGGAGAGGTGGAGTCCTAGCCAGGAGAGGAAGGGCAGCAAGGGGAGGGGGGTGAGACATCAGTGTGCGGGGGGTGGAGGGAGTGACACACACCACCTGGATCAATGTGCAAATGAATCTTGTAGTTCCAGCAGCTCTGGCCAGAAAGGAATTTGGGTCTGACTCACTCCAGGCTTAGCTCAAGCCCAGGCCACAATTGCTGCTTCCCATCTAGCCAGTGGGAAGAGAGGATGGTGCTAACCTCGTGATTAGGGGACCTGACTAGCCCTGACTCCCAGCAGCCCCCATAGGCCCAGGGAAGACACCACACCACCAGCTATCAAGAAGCTAAGACCAGGATCGACACACCACACATACCTGTTCCTGTTCTAACAGCAGCAGATCTGACTGCTGTGTCAGCTACAGCAGGAAGGAAGGAACTTGGTCTCAGCTCCTGGCCAGCCAGCACTCTGGTGTCTACCTCTGAATCTGCGGGGGGCTGCTGTGGGGTTAGGTGGAGTTCCTAGTCACTGTGTTGTCAGTACCACCCTCTTCTTCCTGCCACGTGGACAGGAAGGAACACTGAGGGTCTAGACTGGAGCTGCATATAGAGTAAACCAGGATAGAATTGGCTGGTGCACACCCTAGTCATGCAATAAGACAGCCCATCATTCTCCTTCTGGAACTGCTCTGCTTATCACCCTATGAGCACTTGTGGTCTCATCAGGGAGGTAGAAACAGAGATCCTTGTTTCTTCCTTGAAAAAAAATGTAGTATTGAGCTAGTTTTACAATTGCTGTAAAATCCATGAAATCATAAGCTCTTAATCTCTCTTTATATTTATAGAGTTTGCTCATCTGTCTGTCTATCCATAATTTAATTTGTGAGTCCATTTGCTCAACAATTCTTCCTAAACTAAAGGAGCTGGGACCACCAAATTTGGTATACAGCTTCCTCTTATCCTAGCTTAAAGCAAGCTCAGGGTTTGGTTGTGCTAGGACAATGGGATATGTCTGGAAACAGATTGTTTTCCATAACAAGGAAATAGGGGGCAGAGTGATCACGAGGGGGTGGCCACGCCAGGAACAGAGTAGCCAGCTGAGCCCAGAGCTCTCCATATTACCTCCAGTCACTGGTAAGTATTCCCCAGCCATAACCCTATCCCTCTAGCCCTCAGCCACAGTGCTGGACTAGGGGAGGAAGCCCTGCTGGCCAATAGCCCTTCTGCTCCAGCCCCACCTCTGCAGCCATCTTGGGAGCATCACTGAGCATGACCAGTGCACCTGACCCAGGGGCCAGCCAGAGCAGCTCCCTGACCAGGAGAAGCCACGGCACAGGGACGGGAAGCACAGACCTTCCCCACCTCCAGACTGCCATGGGCCAGGCAGCACAGCCACACACACACCCTTCTCCCACTGAGAAGCTGTAAGCTGGGGCTAGCTGGTACAGCTGCCATTGCTGGAGAAACACTGCCCTCACTGCCACATATGGGCCCAGAAGGAGCCCCCTCAGTCCACCCATCCTTCTTCTTTGGACCCCCAGGCCTGGGCCCCCCACCCCTGCCATGATCCCTTCTCCCTGCCTGGCCTGGGCCCCCAACATTTCCCATACCTTGCCCTGACACATGCACCCTGATCCTCTGCCTTGAGCTTCCCACACCCAACCCCTGCCCTGAATTCCCCGCATACCCAACTCCTCTCCCTAAGCCCCCATGCCTTCCCTAACTTCTGCACCCCCCATCCTCTGCCCTGATTTCTACACCCACCTTCTGCCCTGACCGCCTCACATTCCCAAACCCCTGCCTTGACTCCTGCACCCTCCACAACCCCAAGCCCATGCCCTGAAGGACCCAAGCAATGTTGGGTAAGCCTTATAGTTATCTAAATATGTATATTTTGAAATACATCTGTATATTTGTGGGTCTGTCTGCAAGTCCATTTGTTCAAGAACTCCTCCTAAACAGTAAGACCTAAGGCCACAAATTTGGTATGCAGCTTCCTCCTTTCCTTAAAGCAAGGTCAGGGTTTGGTTGTGTCAGGAGAACTGGAAGCCCTGGAAAATGGGACAGTTTCCCATAACATGCAAAGTGAGAGGCTGCTGATCAGAGGCACACGATATGAGAGTGGCCCCCAGGGGCAGTGAGCCTACAGGGGAGATCTATCCCGCAGAGTGTCCATCGGGGGCAGCTGTACTACCAAGGGAGTGGCCAGCAGGGCTGGGGTTATGCCTTCTTGCCTGCCAGCACACTGGTAAGTACCCCCTCCTCCCACCCCAAACTCTTCCCCCCCTTCCAGCCCTTGGCCACAGCATCGGATGGTAGGGAGGAAGGCCCCTGGCAGTTGGGGGTGATTTGGGAACAGGCCCCTGGTGGGTAGGGGGAACCTGGATGGAGAAGGAACAGGCCCCTGGTGTGTGTGTGTGGGGAGGGGACCCACAAACCTCCCTCTTGCAACCCCACAGACTCCAGCACCACCCCCTCAGCTCCAAGGTCCTGCTTGTATATAATATCTGGATGTTTTTATACAGTTCCATCGGTACCTCCTCTCCAGTCAATTTCTATCCAGGTTGCTTCCAGTGTTGCGTATGTATTCCTCTTTGGATCTATTACCTCATACAGAATGTTGGTTAATTGAGTGTGTTTAATTAACTTAAATATTTTACCAGATTTTTAAGCCTTTTGTAGTAAAATCATAAATTAGAGATGAGCAGGAAACATTTTTCAATGTTGCAAATATTTTTGAAATTTCAAAATATTTTTGTCCCCAGGATGAGAAGAAAAGTCAAATTTTGGTTTGGGGGCAAACAAAACTGAATAAAAAATATTTGGTTTGTTTTCATTTCATTTTCTGTTTTTGTCTCACTGAGCTATGTTTAGCTGAAAATTCAAAATGAAAAGTCATTTTAATATGGAAAACTGGAGTTTTTCATTTTGACAAATTTTAAAATCATTGAGTTGAAAAATTAGTCAGAACTAACCCTTTCCAAGGGGAGGGGGGGAAATATTTTGTGATGATTCATCATTTTTGATGCAAACTGTTTAATTGAAAAATTCCCAGTCAGCTGTTTTAGTAATATTGTACATTTTAGTATGATGCATTTTGTATTTCAAAAGCAAATGGGAATTTTTAGATGTAGTATGCATAACCACTTAGCAATATAATATGTTGTACTTAGTTGCAATAGAAAGTATTGAGTAACTTGATAACCCTTGTGTCCTTGATATTTATCTTATTCACAAAAATGGAAGCCATCTTTTCTGGTTTCCATTTCGTTGCTTATTTACCAATTGCTTATAAACTTCTGACCTGAGAAACCTAGGGAAAGAGTCCTTTGCCATGAGACTATAGATCTGTCTCTGAGCATCATCAAAACATTTCAGAGTTGGTTCCGAGATATTCTGTGTGATGCGGTCTCTGGTAGTGAAGTCAATATTAATCTGTGAAAAAAAGTTTAAAATTAGTTTAAATTTTATTGGAGAATTAAAGTTTATATGTATACATGATGCAAATAATATTTTATTTTTTCTAGAATATACTATATGATGCCAACTAGCATGAAGTTAATGCTTTTATTTTTCATCTTATTGAATATTTAGTTTCATTTGACTCCCTGGACTTAAAGAGACGGTATTAGTACAGAAAGAAGCTGAAAAAAATGCTTTTGATTATCTAAGGATAGACCAAGGGCAGAGAATTCTAACTCATTATAATACAAAAAGGGAAACATTTGAATTTCATTTCAGAGACCAACCCTTTATAAAAAGATGTTCTTTAATGCACATTAACTGAAATACCTTAATTCTCCAGTCAGTCTAGGGTTATTTCGATGTTAACTATTAACTAAAGGGAGATCTGTTCTAGTATGATGCATTTTGCATTTCAAAAGCAAATGGGAATTTTTAGATGTAGTGTACATAACCACTTAGCAATATAATATGCTGTACTTAGTTGCATAGAAAGTATTGAGTAGATTGATAACCCTTGTGTCCTTGATATTTATCTTATTCACAAAAATGGGAGCCATCTTTTCTGGTTTCCATTTTGTTGCTTATTTACCAATACCAAATCTGAATCACAGATATGTAACTTATTAGTCATAAAGCAAGTAATACATTTTTTCAACTAAGACTTCCTACTTGTTCTTTAATTGGCTAATTATTAACAACAACAATAATAAAGGTGTGGTCCACGAGAACAAGATGATCACACAGAACAAGATGATTGGCTCTCATCCTTGATTACAGCTACATACATCAAATAATTCACTAATGTTACTTTTCAGGTACACAATTACTCTGTCTCAGGGATGTTAAGTGACTGTAAATCAGAGAGGAAGTAGGGTATGTGCCTATGGGAATGGGAAAGAAGTGGACCACAAAAAGATTTTTCTATTAAAACATGAGAAAAAGAATACACCAAATACAAGGTGTGTTCCTAAGAGTCTGTACTGTTGAACTGGGAACCAGGATTCTTGGTTTTGATTTCCAGTTTGTGCCTCAGTTTACCCATCTGTAAAATAACTATAATTATACTTGCCAATTACAATTATACTTGCTGTAAGGCTTAATTGAAGTCTTTAAAGCCTTATGAGGACCCTGAAGAAGAAAGACTTCTATATGGGCACGAGTGTGCAATGTGTTGAGTTCCATAGACCTAGACTGTGATTTTTAGGAGTAGCTCCTGGAGATATTGGGATTCATAGGGGTTGCTCCTAGTCACAAGTTCTCCCATATATCCTCCTTGCTGTCAAGAACTGGGTCCTGCAGCAAAGCTAGACTGGAAGCAAGGCCTATAGCAGAACCAGTCTCCAGGCAACCTAATGAGCCCAAGTGACCTGTAGTAGACTACCAAGGTGGAGCAGCAGTCCTGTGGCAGCTTCACACATTCATCCATGACTGCAAATGTTTTTGTGCTTGCTTTGTGGGCTGCTATCCCAAGAAACATTATGATCAATTAATTTGGATTCATATTAATAAAAATCTGACTGAGTTTTAATTAATTGGGATAACAAATTACAACAGCCATAATCTATTTTCTTTAATAAAACCAACAGTAATATCAAGACAAAATTTTAAAGTTAATTTTCAACAAATGATTTGAAATAATATAAAATATTCTTTTTTATCCATGAAAACTTTGTATTAAAACTTTATACTTAATGGATTAACCATGTGATTTTTGCCATTGTTGGCAGAATGTTTTTTTACATACAATATATAGAGGGTTTCTAATATTGGTTCAAGCCAAGGAATTAATGTGTTGTATTGGACTGGAGACTGCCATAAAGGATACAATAAAATATTCCTATTATTTTTGTGAGCTCAGTGTTTAAGCAGCAGGTCCCTGTTCTAGTGCGGAACACAATTTATAAATGACACAAGAGAGGCCTCCTGGTCTAAACAACACAATTAATATAAAAGGTATAGGCTGGGTTTTTGAAAGACACCAAGTGACTCAGGCTATGAGTGCACGTGAGCTAGAGGTGTGAGTCCCAGCTTGCATAGACATACTTGTGCTAGCTCGATGAGAGCTAGCCTGCTAAAAATAGGAATGCAGTTCTGTTGGCATGGGTAGCAGTGAACAGCAGCAAGGGTTATCTGCCTTAAGTATAAATTCACCAGTTCTCCAGGGTGCTCCACTTAGTGTGCTATCACTTAGTGCTGCCTGTGCTACCACAGCTACACTATGTTTAATACAATAGCTTGATGTGAGCAAGCATAAGTACGTATGTGTGAGCTGGGAATCACACCACATCTCTAAGTGCACTTAGCCTCAGTACCACATGTCCCATTGAAACTACTGAGTAAAGAGTGCATAAGGCTATTGAGAAAGATAATCAGCTTCCTCTTGGGGTCCTGATCTTGTGCTCTCGATCTGAATAGCCTCTCAAGTCCTAGGCTTAAAATAAATCTCCATCTCCCCATTACACACATTTTGTTAACACTATGCATACTTCTGGTGCTTTGTGTCCTTAGTGATATATAGTTTGACTCAACTAAACATGCTTAGGGTCTTTTTTTGCATTTAACTCAGCTGTGAGCTATCTTACAGTGATTGTTAAGAAGTAAAGGAACGATTATATAAGACTCTTCTTTTCTACTGTTTATATTTGTTTAACATTTCCTGAAAATTTATCAGGGTATATTACAAAAATTAAAAATGGGTGAATATCAATGCAAAAAATAACTTAATAGTTTTTGAGGTAAATAATGGGGTTAATATTGGAGGATGGAAGATTTGGAAAAAAGAAATAAATATAGAAAAAATTAAAGTTTATGAAACTATTATCTCTAATTTCCATGAAAGGAATAGCAATTTTCTTTTCTAAAATAGTCTACTATTGATGACCTATTCTCCTCCAGCATTCAGAATGAGTTACTGTCATCTGACAGTCATTGGAGAGAACAGACAAACAATATTACCTGAACAGAACTCCCATCACAAATAATCATATATCCTGTCTAATAGGGGAAGTGCACTGGGATCTATGTTCTAGGACTCCTGTTTGGGTGATATCACCTTACCAAGGCTGGGCTGAAAGGCCTAGCTACTCAATGGGGCTATCATGGAGGTCAACACTCATAAGGTACAGTGGGCAGGGAGAAAAAGTGCCTGTATGCAGTAGTTTGTGCTGCTGTATGCAGTAGTTTGCAGAGCTGCTACTAGCAGGTCTGATTCTAGTACCAGATATGGGCTGGCTACAGAGCTTCCTAGAGAGATACACTAGAGATATGTTCACTATAAAATCCTTTATTGCGCTGGCAGAAATGGCTATTGTGAAAATGTATGTTATACACAGCACCACACAATATCTGTTTTACATCTCTACCACTCAAAAAACCATGTTTATTTGTGGATGGGAGTTCTGTAGAGTTCAGTACAGATATGACTGTACATATCTGAATCATACTGTTTTTCTAATTATACAACCCATACATATAGCAGCTTGGTCACCTGATTGTCTGTTAGTTGGTTGGATTAAAAACTGAGTTGTCATCTTGTTGGCCCCTGCCATGTGTAAAGTTTGCTTTCTCTGTTGATTATTCTTGCTGAGGAACAAATAGTAGATGTTGATGTTGTCTGTTGAACTCTCCAATGTCTGGCATTGTGGCATGGTGGGCCTATCTGTGCTGGAGTAGCCCTCTGCCCATAGCATGCCACAAATGGAAACTATTCCAGACCACCATGCCATGCTGTGAGCAAGGGGGCTGCTTTGGCTGGGCTGGGTGCCAGTTAAGAAGTTACCCATTTACATCCTTAGTCTCTTAAGAACATTATTTCTATATATTTGGAAAAATACTCTATCACAACTAAGTAATGTCCTCTGAAACCACATCTATTCTCTTCCAAGGTGTGTGTAGTAGATGAGGAGTTATTAAAGATTCTTTGTGTTGTTTTGGTGCATTAGTTCTGCAACTTTCACATGCAGATACTTTATTCTTCATGTCCTTGCTGGTGCCCAGCTACCACACTGCCTGGTTGACATATTCATGACATTTAGTTTGTCCTCGATGTCATTCATGGATAAGGTTTAGGATTTCACCTCTCATTTTGTTTGGAATTACAGTGCAATTGCATTTAGTCATTAGACCATCTGGCTTGCTTAATTGCCCATGCACTGCAAAGTAGCCTCTTGTCACTTCCTTAGTATCTTTTAAGGCCAGTGGCTCATGTAACTTAGAACTTCTTGAACCTGTATATTTGCCAAAGCTGTTTATTTGTAGCTGATGCAATATATTTTCTGATACTGGTCTGTATGCGTCCAACACATCCGTTGTATGCCCTTATATTATCTTCAAGTTCACAGGTGCAATGCTGGACTCTGGATCAGTGTTTCTTTTTCTATCCAATTTTCTCCAGGAACATATTTAGCAATTGGCCTTATTGATAGATGCTAGCATCACAGTACTATTTGATCCCGGTCTGTTTCATTAATTAGAGTTACAGGCAGTTTACAGTCTGTTATCAGTGTAAAAGAACTAAATCTATACAGATATCTATAAAAGTTTTAACATGGACTGTGCTTGCCAGGAACTCCTTGTAATATGTGCATATTATTTTTCTGCTTCTAGGAGTGTGTGAGAGAAAAATAAAGCTGGCTTCTACTCAGGTCCACATTGTTGAAATGGTATGCAACCTGTGCCATAGCTGCTCTCATCCAGATTGACCCTTTTGGGTTAGGTCACACCACAACGCTTGAATACTGGAACTGTTGAGATTTTTTTTTACTTTCCTAAATGCAGTTTCTTGATTTGACCTGCAGAGCCAAGATGTATAGGATTTTAACAGTTCATTCAGTGATTTTTTCACTATAAAAAGGTCTTGTAGATATTGACCAAAGTAAGCTATCATCCTCAGTAACTTCTTAGTTCAGGTATATTTATTGGTGCATTCAATTGTCTAATAGCTTTTACTTTCTCAGAGCTAGGCCTGATTCCATCCTGGTTCATGGTCTGTCCCAAAAACTCCATTTGAGGTATTTGGGAAATGATTTTTTCCCCTTTTGTTAGCTTTAGGCCTGACTTATTGATTAGGCTTTGAACTTTACTGAAGGTTTTATTGTGTTCTTTCATCAAACCATATATCAAAATGTCACCCATGAAAACTACAGTTTCATTTGTGTTTCGTAACAGTTCTGCCATCTCTTTTTAGAAATTTCAGCTGTAATGGTAGTTCCAAAATTTCTTCTTCAAAAGCAAAATCTAATCTTCAAAAGCAAAATCTCCCAAAGATTATGGTGAATGCAGTCAGTTTAGAACTCTTTCACTGAAGGAAGATGCCAAATTCTTTTGAGGAGTCCATTTTGGAGAGTACCATAGCTTTTTTTTCTTTGAGAAGAAAGTCATCCATTGTAAGAAGATCTGTTTTTAGTCTCACAGATGTTTTACCAAGGAATCCTAAAAGGTGTATGTACACTATATTATTCAATGCTATCTTTTAAGGTTATTTGTACTGGATTTCCTTTCAAGAATCCATTCTCTCCAATTACTTTGAATTCTTCCATCTTTCTCATTAGGCTCATTATGGCTGCCATGGTGTGGCTGAGAAGATTGTTGGACTTTGTTCCTTTGGTCACAGTCATTTTGAATGCAAAGGTTTTGTCTTTATATATTGTTTGACCAGTGAACTGGCACATTAAATTGAGAGATTCTCCAAATCTAGTCAAGGAGGTCTCAGTTTCAGCTGTGGGAGAGGTTGTAAGGTGATTCTAGGCCTCTTTTGAGAGACAATGATCACATCTGCCTCTTTTAAATTTTAAAATCAATAGTCTTCCTATGAATATTCAGTTTCACTCTCTAGGCAAGTGCTATGTCATTACTTATGACAGATCACAGAAACAGTGGCTCTGTAATATTAATCAACTCCCTGATGGCCTTGGATGGCAAACATCTGCAAAATGTCCATATTTTGTGCATTTATTACATGATTTGACACACAAGATCACAGGACTGGAGGAGGTGTCAGGAGGTCATCGAGTCCAACCCCCTGCTAAAAGCGGGACCAATCCCAACTATATCATCCCAGCCAAGGTATCGTGAAGCCAGGACTTAAAAATCTCTAGGGATGGAGATTCCACCACTTCCTTAGGTAACCCATTCCAATGCTTCACCAGAACCCTAGTGAAATAGTTTTTCCTAACATCCAACCTAGATCCACCCCCCACACACTTCAACTTAAGACAATTACTCCTCATCTGTCACCACTGAGAACAGCCTCTCTCCATCACATGTTTTCAGCTATGGATTTTTCCAAATCCTGTGCATTTAGTCTGAAATTCTTGGAAGGTTGGGACTCCCTTGTATCCTCAGAGCTTTTGTAGTAATGACTTTTAACACTCATGGTGTATCTTTTTACAGCTTCTAACCTAGTTTCAGGTTTTTTAAGTTGCTCCTGCCTCTTGTGCTACTGTTTGACTAGTTTAAACTGCTTTGCTAATTGGGTAGCAGTTTGTAGATTTAAATCAGTCTTTAATTGTAGTTCCTGTAAAATGTTGCTATCACTAAGATGAGTGATTAGACTGTCTCTGACGTTTTTAAGTTTTGCAGTCCCAAAATCAGAGTTTTCAACCAATGTGTGCAGAAGTCTTATAAAAGAATCAATATTTGCTCCTAGTTCTTGGATTCTCTGGTGAAAACATGCTCTTTCATCAGACACATTTCTCTGAGGTATTAAGTATGAAATCAAACACATATTGAATCCTTTCATAGTGATATTTGTGATAGTCTTCAATAAAGGCAAAATTTAAAGATATGCTTTGCCTGCTTCCTTATAGAATAAATTAAAGAAGATGACTGAATATCCCCAGTTTACTGATGGAGTTTTGTAGTAGGTCAAAATTTTACAAAATGCTGCTTCTAGTTTGTCCTTCCAAAGTTTTTCGAAACTGAAGCTCTCAGAAGCATTGCAGAGAGGAGAAAGAACTTGAAGAAGTGCCCAATACTCATGGGGAACATCAGAGAAGAGCTCCTGGCTGTTTACCATAATGCAGCAGCTAAGGAAGTTGGTGGACCTGTTGCTGCAGAGACCAGGTTGGCTGTTCTGGGCTGCCAGTATTCACTTCCTTGCATGTCTTGTTCACCCATTGCAGAACATAAGATGCCATACAGAATATCAGGCCTCTGAAAAGGCACATAATGCTATTCAGTAGGGACTCTTCAAGGTGAGTCCAAGTCACCATCTCTCCTTCCAGAGCGAGGAGTTGTGTTCATGGATTTTTGCCATGTCCAAAATTTAGGTGAAAATTAGTAAAAGCTACAAAAAATGTAAACCAAGGAATTTGTAGGGTGGGAGAATTGGTAAAAACTAAAAGTAAAGGCTAAAGTAGTCTTAAAAGACATTTTAATGTGTTTGTTGTTTTTAAAAGTAAAGTCTGAGTGTAACTTTACATCATGCAGAAGAGAGAACATGTTACAAAATATTTTTTAAAACACAGGATTCATGGGCAGTTATGTACCAAATTCTAGTTCCTGTCATTTAATTACTCCCACTTGGCACTATCAGCATTTAATTATAATAATATCCTTTTTTCTTTCACCTGAAGTTCCACCTAGATAATTTCATTCATATTATTCATACTTCAAACTCAGAGGTAGTGAGTACCTGCAACTTCCATTGACAAAAGTTATTGTATTTCACCCACAATTTTTTGTAATTTTGTTTTTAACAGTAATAATTGTAATAAAATAAAAGAGCTTTGAACTATTAGAAGACATCAGTACATGCAAAACACTATCACTCTCAAAAGCAGAGACATCAGTATAAAGACCTGAGAGGGTGCAGACATCATAAAGGTAACTAATTTGCATATTTGCTCATTCACACAAAACATTTTCTTTTGTGAGCAAATTGAAGGTTGTGAGAGGAGTTTTCAAAGGGAATGTTTCAATAGTCATTACATCAAAATATCTCTGTTAAAGGAATAAACAGTAGCCTAATTTACTTTGTGGAAAGAATGTTGCTTATCATACCATAAAGAAGCATATAGTCAATCAAAAGCCAAGGAAAAGGAGCATACATATTGCCAATCCCCAACTATTCAAAAATCATGAGATTGGTTTAACAATCTTGAGATGCTCTGAATTAATAATTTTGTGAGGGATTTTATATGCTTTATGGGGTTTTGAAGCTTTAGGTAGATGCCATCTGCCTCAAAAGTGTGTAAGAGCTTTTAAGGGTCAAAATCTCCATCCCTAGAGGTTTTTAAGTCATGGCTTTTCAAAGCCCTGGCTGCGATGATTTAGTTGGGGTTGGTCCCACTTTGGGTAGGGGACTGGATTTGATGACCTCCTCAGGTCTCTTCCAACCTATGATTCTATGATTAAATTCACCCTAGATGCAGAAATGTGTCTTTTCTCTGATTAATTGAACGGGGTTCTTCTTGACTTCTTCTTCCCTTAAGGCCGCATTTCTCAAACTGTGAGTCCCAACCCCCCGGAGAGTCGCAAGCAACTTAGAGGGAGGCACAGTATCACAAAGTTTGAGAACTCCTGTCTTAAGGTGAGGGAGTTGCCATTGAATCTCTCTCTTTCCCCCACTTTCTACTATACCTCCACTTTCTTCAACCTCCCTCAATCCTTCATTAGAGTTGTAGATGAAGTTTGCTTCTCTCACATTCTGCACATGCACATTTTACTTGTTATCTGATACTCCTCAGAGTCAGTTTTTTAACATTGTTTTTTTCTAGAGCCCTGTCTAGAGTGGCAGCCATTTTGCCTGTTGAAGGTGGCAGCCACATTTATTACAGGCAGCCTCACTTCCGAAAGCACATAGACTGTAAGAAAATTACCATCATACTCTTTTTGACCCCCTTGAGAGTAATGGGAAATGACAGCCATTCTGAGTAAGGGAAAATTCACAAGTTAACATGATGAAAGGCTACCCTCTCGAGACAGGTAAAAAAATGCCTCCAAACTGGCAGAGTCATGATTGAGAACTGGCAATAATGCATACTTCTCCGTGCATCAAAATGAAGAATGCATGCATTAAGAGATAGTATAATATTTGCTGTTTTTTTCAGGCACTAGATGTCTCCATATGATTTCAAGTGTTCTAAAAAGACTGTGTTCCCTACTACATGAAAAAAGCAAAGGTAAAACTCAAACTGTTTGGAAGCTTGTTTGCTTGTCTGCAGTTGTAGATATTTGTCTGTTGTAGATGCCCTGTGATTCTGAATATCATGACATTCTGGATCTGAGCTTTGCAAATTGACGACTATCCCTGGAAACGATCTGAAAAATGTAGAAATGACTGTTTTACCTCCCTTGGAGCATCAGCCTGGATAAAATCTGAATACATCTTTTGGGCCTTTGAGACAATTTTAGCAGAAGACTTAGTTTTCTTGAAATCCTCACAGGCCATCCAGAAGTCAATGTTCTCCTCACTGAACTCGGACTTCAGGAATGTTCTAAAGGCATCCAAGCCATCTGCAGAAATAGAAAAATAAATTAGAAGACATATATAATCGATGTAGCTTTCCAAGGAATAAAGATGTTAAGATCCAGAAATTGAATCCTGCTGTGCTTATTCAGTCTACAAGCTGTTGGGATAAAATCAGCCTTTTGTTAGACTCATACAAAACCTTATTCATTTCAGTGAGCATAACAGTGGACTGATTTCAGAACTTTGAATTTAAAAGGAGCCTTGTTTGAGAAATGAGCACAGGATTTATTTATATCACCATAATCAAATGTCTCCCATTGAAGAAATGTAGTTAGTGTTTCTGGGTTTTTATTTCTCCTTTCAAATATTTGACTCCCTCATGGAACTGATGGGCAGTATACCCCGGGGATGCTAACCTGAGGGGGAAAGGAATCCAGGAGAGCTGGCTGTATTTTAAAGAAGCCTTATTGAAGGTGCATGAACAAACCTTCCTGATTTACAGTAAAAAAATAAAATTTAAAAAAAATATGGTAGGCCATCAATTTGGCTTAACAGTCAATTCTTTGGCAAGTTTAAACACAAAAAGAAAGTTTACAACCCTTGCTGCAGCTCTGCAGAAAAAGTATTTAAGGAGCTGCAATGGAGGGAGTGGGGAATTATCCTTTTTTGTTTTAAAACAAGCTACAAGCAATTTTAATGTCTTAATAGTCTAAATGGCTTAGGGTGTAGAATTAACTTGGAAATAGCCCTGTTAGAAGAAAAGTGTTCTTGCTTATTCCAAAGATAATTGGTTTGAGTTACCAGAGCATATAAACACACTGAGCATGCACAGATTTCTTTTCACTAAGCTTGTAAATAGAAGAAAAAATTAATTGGTCTATTTAGGCCATCTAAATTATCTTGGAAAGCTCCAGTTCTGTTACATTATGTGATTAACTTTGAGCATGTGAGTGGGCTAACTGAAGTGTATAAACTGAAGTGTATAAACTGAAGCACATATGTGTCCACAAGATCAGGGCCTAAGTTAGCTGTGTGATATAATGGCTTTTTTCCTTCAGTAGCACTTAAGGAAGACTGTGCTGCTGGTTAAAAAAAGAAAATAAATAGTAAATGGCTGCACAGTAAACATTGTATTAGAAATATTGGGGTGGTTAAACGATTAACATTGAATTGTGATTAATTGTTCAATTAAAAATTGTGATTAATCATGCTATTAATTGTACTGTTAAACAATAAACTACCATTTATTTAATTATTTTTGGCTGTATTTTCTACATTTTAAAATATTTTGCCAAATACGCTGCAAAATTCTTCTTCAAACAAGCAACATATTTTGAGTCATAATCTGAGACTTCTAAAACATGAAATATATGGCAGGATGCAGGTAAAACAGAGCCAGAAACATACAGTTCCCCCATAAGAAATTAATTCACATATTTAATTAATGAATTATTTTTTAACAAGCATCATCAGCAAGTCCCATTTGAATACCCATGTGAATATCTCTGTTCTCACTTTCTGGTGAAATTGTAAATAAGAAGTGGGCAGCATTATCGCCCATAAAAGTAAGCAAACTTATCTGTCTGAAGGTATGTTTACACAGCAGGGCTAAAGTCGAATTAAACTATGCAACTTCAGCAACATCAATTGCGTGGCTTAAGTCAAAATAACTTAATTTGGCTTTTGGCACGTCTACACAGCCAGAAGTCAAAGGAAGAATACTCTTCCTTCAACTTCCCTTACTCCTCATGAAATAAGGGTTACCATGAGTCTGTATAAGAAGTCCTCCAATTCGACATTATTTTGAAATAAAGGCTTGTATTGTAGATGCACACTATGTTATTTCAGAATAACTGTGTAGATATACCCTTAGTGATTGGCTAAATAAGAAGTATGACTGAGTAGCACTGTAGTCTCTAAAGTTGTACATTGTTTTGTTTTTGAGTGCAGTTATGTAACAAAATTCCTACATTTGTAAGTTGTACTTTCATGATAAAGAGATTACAGTACTTATATGGTACTAAGGTAAATTGAAGAAACTATTTCTATCTATATATATAAAAACATATTTCCTGACGGTGACAGAATGACATTATCACACTTTCATGCTCTCTGGCCATGAAAGCTGTGAGAGAGGAGGATTGGTGAGCATAGCGAGCAATAGGTCCCCCTCCCCCAGTATCTAAAATATTGAAAAACATCCAAAATATTTAAGACATTTCAAGTGGTATTCTATTGTTTGACAGTGCAATTAAAACTTCATTTAATCACAATTTTTAATCACAATTAATTTTTGAGTCAATCACATTAATTGAGTAAACAACATCCCTCCAAAAATACCTGAGAAAAAATGGAATATATCAAAGTAAGGGTTTAGCAGTCTAAATCTCTGTTCTACAAGCATCCTTAAATTCACATCATTTTGGCTATGTAAAGGATCCTGTGACACATAAACCCCTGAGTGCCATCTAGCAATAGGGTTACAATAATATCCTGATCCTAGTATGTACTATCATGTGAAGTTTTAAATGAAAGCATGTCACACTTTTCATTAATATTGTTGTGAAATGTTTGCATAGGTACTATGGAAAGGGATATATATAATGAAAATGTGTTTTAAAGTCTGTATCAAGCTAGTTGAGAAACCGGCTTTTGGTCACAAAAGACGCTTTATTGACCCGTCTCTTTAGCAGCATGTTAAGCAGTGTAAACTAACACACTGGCTACCCATCTATATACAAAGTATACAAGGGGATGTGAATCAACAGTGCAGTCGGCACATCCATTTTACTTGGGACAGAAGACCTGTTTTTTTCAGTGAGTGTTCAATGGATAAGGGATTGTACACAATATAGCAATGCTTCAAAGGGACTTGGGAACTGGGATGCACCTACTGTTGTCCTGAAAAGTAAAGAAAGGGATGGCATAGCCCAGAGGAGATTTTGGGTAGTCAATAGACTGGTGTTGTCAGGAAGCTAACATCCAGTTATGCATAAGAAAGCCTGTTTGTCATTAGAGGCAGGAGTTAACAAGGTGACTCATAGTCCTAGGGATGGGTAGAACTGTCTTACTGTGTGAATGAGACTCAAGTGCTATGACGAAGGCTCATTGTTCTTCACAATATTTTCATTGCCTTAAAGGTGGAAACAAACCGCAATACTTCCCAGAGAGCAAAACCAAGAATTCCACAGGAATATTTAAGTTTGTAAGGAGTAAAACTAATGTGGCATTACTATTTCTCACATAATAGGAGGTATGTGTTCATCTAATTATACATAAGGTGTGGATGTAAATTAATGTCTGAGTGGTGGGGAAGGCTGCTTTATCTGGCACCTTAATGCTGGTCACTTTTTAGATACATGCACAACTGACTATACAGCTTAGAGACATTTCCCTGGACCTGTTCCTTTTTTTGTCTCCCCATTAAAATTATGGGCATCTGAATGAAGATGTACTTAGGTTGCACAACTGCAAAGTTTCAAGCTATCAGAGTTTAGGCAAAGTTTAAAGCTTATACTGGAAGAAAACTTTCACTTCCTTGGACAGGAAAACTGGAGAGTCAAAGTGGAAGATTTTCTAGAAAGAGTTGGCCAGATTCTATTCTTCATTCTGGCTGTTTAACACCAGGGCAATAATCTAAACAAGTCCAAATTCTTCAGTGGGGTTCTAACTGAAAGCATATGTGTATATTTTTTAAAAAGTAGCTAGTAATTTCAAAACTAATTGTAGGTGGCATATTCAGATCAAACTGACATTTAATTAAAGCATCTTTGGGCTTGAATCTGAGGCCTCTGAAATCTGTGCCAAAGCTTTCAGGTAAACAGGGCCGGTAGATACGTTTTTACAGTTACAGATACTTCTTACCTTTACTTTCCAGTAGTGTATCCACAGACTCAGACCACTCCATTGTTTCCCTAGAAGTTGACCTGTGGAAACAACATCTACCCTTGAAAATAGCATTGTGATCTTTTGCCAGTGCAGTATATGTTAGTTTTTTCGTTACTTGGAACATGTTATCCTTAACTCATTAATGAAGCAAAATGAGCATTGCACCATTTATCAAACAGTAAAAGAAAAAAAAAAGAAAAAAAAAGAAAAAAAAGTCTGATTTCTTTTTAGTGTGTAGATAACCATAAAGCACTGCAAAGTAGAATGTAGTTTGTTACTAGTAACTTGATTATTAATTTAGGAGACAGCAGTTTTATGCTTGCAATTGGCTAAATTATAATAAAATGCAGGAGAGATATTAGTCACTGTTTTGTGGTGGATTGCTGGATTTCTTCTTAACTTTGAATGGATTAACCATTAATTTACATGACAATTTTTGTTTGGAAAAGCTAGAATTATCTAAAAGGTTACCACACTAGCAATGGAGGGATAAATGGACTATTTCTTAATTTTCTAATGATATAAAAATCTGGATCCATGCTTAGTTTTGGTTCTCAACAACATTTTGGTTAATGGATGTTAAAAGCTGTTATAATCTCTCTTGTTTGTTTCCCATTGGTGTTGGAGGTTCCCTTTCTTGCATCTCTAAGAAAGCACAAGAATACAATTACTCGATACATTTTCAGTTCTGGGATGATGTATCTAATTTTAGGAACCTGTCAGAGCACATCTTTGCCAAACTAATTTATAGTTTTAAGTGCTCCTTCCGTGCAATGAAACATCCTTTTGGGCTGGATGCATGTGCAATATGGTCAAAAGCAGACTTGCTGAGCATCTGAACTGTTATCCATTGTCCCTAATGAATAAAATCCATTATTTATGTAGATCTTTCACTCTAAGGGATATCAGACGCAGAGCAGTAAAGTGGTTGTTTATACATTCTGTTGATTAGGCTGGCTACATTTTTTTAAATGTCCACTTTCTACAGACTTTACTGAATAACAATATTTATAGCACAATCTGTCTAGTTTAGACACTTTTAAGCCACCCATCAATTATATTTTAGCATTTCATCAAGATGTGCTTTAGATATTGATATACAAGGTGGAATGACTGTGACACTCAAATGTTTGGCCATGTCTAAAATGTTATAATCCTAGTAGCACAGATTATGCACATTGTAGTTTTAACACTTTACCTATGCTTAGGGTTTATCTCGATTAGCTAGCATGTAAAAACTGCAATTTACTATGTCTAAAATAGGATGTTAACACATTTTGAATACACCCCCCCTCTCCCAGTGAAGAGGAGGGTATATGTAAATTAGATCTGATCTACACTGAAAATGTATATCAACATAATTACGTCTTGCTGGGTTGTGAAAATCCATGCCCCTGAGAGACATAGATCTCCTATGTAGACAATACTAGGTCAACAAAAGAATTATTCTATCAGCCTAACTACCACCTCTTGGAGATATGTATTCATTACAGCAATGGGAGCTGTGGCAAGTTTCCTAAGTGAAGTACTACAGCAGTGTTTCTGTACCATGTTAGGTGTACACACAGGCTACGTCTACACAGGCACCCTTTTCCGGAAAAGGGATGCAAATG
>JANRFK010004893.1:13931843-13993476 GCA_030068395.1 Apalone spinifera | reverse complement strand
GGAAAATGCAAATCCCCGCTGCATTTGCAATTCCGACTTTCCTCATTTGCATCCTTTTTCCGGAAAAGGGTGCCTGTGTAGACGTAGCCATAGTGTCAGTATTTTTCTGTTAGCTAATTGATTGTTAATGGCAAATATTTGTGGCTTGCCCAAAGGCTCAGCCTACATAAACAACAAGCAAACAGTTGGGGAGTATCTATTTAAGCCTTTTCAATTGTGAACTGTCCTGAGTTGTTAAATTCCTGGTAAAAATCTTGGGGAATTTAAGGATTCAAGATTCCCTAAAATGAAAAGAAACCACCAGTACATGGAGTCACAGTGGGATGAGTGGGAGTTTGATCACATGCACCACAAAAAACTCTTTCTGAAATTTTTATGGCATTTGTAAGCCCTCCATTTTTAACACCCTATGGATTATGGAATGAGGGCAAGGGAGAGGATCTTGCCCTCGTTCCCTAATCAATAGTTCATAATGAAAAATTAGTAGGAGAAGTGGGTTGTGCTGAGAAAAATGCCAAACTACCTACTTAAAAGGACAATGCAGAAACTGGCTGAGGCTGATTCTTCAGGCTGGTGTGTGGAATATGGTATGTTAGCTAATTTCTTAAATCTTAAAAAAAAAGCAATTATTTGGCATTAGTAAGGTTTTGGTATCCTCTTTGGCACCTAATCAAAACTACAATAAAATCTTGAGGGGAAAAAATCAAGATTTTGGGGGGTCTGACTCAAGATTTGTGATGTCCTGAAGTTGACATTTCTGTGATTAGCTACCTGTTCCAAGCACCTAGGTTAGCCTAGGCTGGGAGTGAGAACCTCCCAAGGTCTTACTAGATTCATAGCCATGAAAAACACATCACAGACAATTAAATCTGGCCTTTTGTGTACTTTCACCCTATACTATACAGATTTCACTGGGGTGGCCAGCATCTCTCAAAGTGTGAGACCTGACCCAAAAGAGCTTGCAGGGGCTTTATTGTGTGTAGGAGAGGTGGGGCAAATCTCAGTATTGTCACTTTTCTGATCTGCCTTTAGAGCTCAGAGAATGGTGGCTGTTGGCTGGCTGCTCAGCTCTAAGGGCACTACCCTGCCAGAAGCAGTGCAGAAGTAAGGGTGCAGATACCATACCGTGCTGTCCTTACATCTGTGCTACTGCTGCTGCTGGCAGCTTTGCCTTGAGAACTGAGAACTTTCCCCTTTAGTGTAGACCAAGCCTTAGTGATTGTTGACTCACCAGATCACTGCAGGCTTCCTATGTTTATCAGCTAGAGACGCTATTCGTCATTCTTGAGGGGAGAAATCTTTCTTCTTCTGCTGCATAACACCTGATCAGGAATGCTTTACTGCTTCTTTCTTCAGAGTACAAACATGAGGAAGGATTATTTTAGGGTTGATTGGACACCCATCAGTCAGGAGAGAATTTTATAGTAACCTCTAATATGAAGTGTATGATGCTCTTGTCTAACAGACAATCTGTTCCGGAAATCATCTAAGGAATGTTCTTTATGCCAGTTGCTGACCCTAGAGAGGGCTGGTGCTCCTGAATACTGAATTTAAAAAGCAGTGTTTCCAGAGACCAATCACTTGGTAAACTAGTCAAACTTCATTCTGAATAACGTATTATGGGGCTTTTTAAAATTTTTAACTCAAACATGATTAATCTGTAAATATATTTGACATTCTTAACTAATCACTGAGAGCTAGGTTGTGTCAGCTCTTACTAAACTGTACAGGGGGGTTTGTGACTTATATTCCACTTACAGTTATGAAAATGTATTACAGACAATAATAGTCTTAATGTAAAATGTATTACAGACAATAATATTCATTAATTGCATATTTATCAAGATGCAATATGGGATCATCAACATGCTATCATGGGCATGCCATTGATTTTGGAGGATTGCATTAATATTATAGAATTGCAAGCATTATTTTGAAATCGCTGTCAATTTACTTGCAAGATAACTGTACAAAATTATATAAACAAAATTAATACAAATGTGTGTATATATATATAATGCATATATATATAAATTTGGAATCTAAATATATTCTATATATTTAAAAAATGCCAATCAAAATTATAAAATATATTTATGAAATTGTTACATTGTCAGTTTTCTGAAAACCTGTGAGCCTGAGAGCTCTCTACTGCCTTGGTGGTTATACCAGCAGAGAAATTGGACCAATAAATGTAACAACTATAATATATAACAAATACTTGGAAACCTCAGTGTATATTTAATTGCTTTCAAATCTCATGCCGAAGCAGTATCAAAGAATGGGCAAATTAAAAAGAATGGACCTAATCCCGTGTAGTTTCCTCATGAGAGTGGTGCTGTTTGCTTCACTCAGCATGATCTTACTGATTTCAATGAATGACTCCTGGGTATGGTAAGCAGAAATTGCCCCAAGGACCAAAATCAGCATATTAATTATAAAGAAGGAAGGGAAAAAAACTGTCCCGGATAATCAGATGTCAACTGTCCCATTCCATGCATCTTCTTAGATAAAAATAGCTATAAACAACAACTCACTTCACTGGCATTTTTTCGTTCCACTGTCTGACTGTCACAGGTAATGCAGATTTTTTTTTCTTTCTGACTGATCTTCAATCTGAAGGTAATGTGACAGCAGGAACATTACAATTAGTATGCAAATAACCAAACAGCAGGTTGCAAATTGACATTCTGTTTTACCACTTTCTTTCAAATTATTTCTGTTTCACAAACATGGCTTGTTTTTTATCATGGCCAGCCTAATTTAATCCTCCTCTCATCTTAAAGAACAGCCAGTTAATTAAACATGGTTTAAATGGAAACATCTTTCAAAGTTTATTTACACTCTGGACGTCTTTATAGAGACATCACCTTCTGGATCACTTCCTGGTTTTTAACCCATATTGTTATCAAGGTGCCAAATATGTTGGCAATGTATGCCCATTCCTCTTCCTCTTTTCTTTCCCTACTTCCTTCCTCTCTAATTCTAGCCTCAATAAACAAGCCAAAACCAACCAACAAACAAATCCTAAACTGAGTACACCTAACAAAGCAACGTCAATGCATTTCTGGGTTCACTTTTATGTGCTACATCCTTTGTCTTCTTTCTATCTGTACCTCTTCACTGTAGCACTCAAAGATAGCACTGTTCCTTTTGGGTATGTCTACACTACAGGAAAAGGTCGAATTAAGATATACAACTTCAGGTATGTTAATTGTGTAGCTGAAGTCTAAGCAGCTTAACTCAACTTTTGGTGCTGTCCACACTGCAAGTCAAAGGGAGAACTCTCCCTTCAATTTCCCTTACTCCTTGTGAAATGAGGGTTACAGGAGTCAGAGTAAGAAGTCCTTCATCTTGACATTAGTTCGAAATAATGTTGCTGTGTGGATATAGTCTTTGTGTGTTTGCATAATACCCAGAATAATGAGGCACTGAGCCTTTATGTGCATAAGTATTTAGTTCTATTACTACCATTCATAATGTGATCATGCAAAATTTCATCAGCAATTACAGAAATTCTTTCAGAATACATCTCTTTTCAACATGAACTCCATATGTATTTTGAATGGCGTTTAATGCTATAAATGTATTTTCTTTCTGGGAAAACTAATCTCACTTTCTCCTTCTGCTTTTTGAGTTATCTCTCCTTTCCTCTGTTTTTTATCCCTGAGCATCCCAGCATTTAATCTTACTCCTGCTCATTTCTCTGTCCTTCTTTGAGTCTTTTTCTCTGCCACTCCCCAAACACGTTAGCCTGGAGACTGGTTGGATGTCCTCTCCTTGTGGTCTTCTGCTCTGTCATCCCCTGCACATTCTGCCTCGCTGAATACTTGATGTTAGATTTTCTTGTGTAAATGAGATGTATGACTTAATATAGTTTGGGACATTTTTAATCAAGTGAGACCTGCACAAAAATTATCTTCAATAAGTCCCTGAATTAGGGACTGCTTCAAAGGACTATTATACAGTTTCCAATACAATATTGGTTGACCTTTATTGAAAGACAGATTTTGCTAAGCAACTGATATTTGCTAGTATACTGGAAAATCAATTGAGACAAGTTTTATTGTATTGGCTTTTAAAGGGTAACTGTAGGATGGCCTTAAATAACTTACCCTCAGAAAGATTAATTTAGTTTTTTGAGAAGTTTGATTCAATATTCCCCATAGAATTACTTGAATATTTTGAAAACTTCATTAGTCCATTAGTCTGTTTTTAAAGAAAAATTGACTTGATCTCAAACTTTAAGGTTATGTCTACACTGGCAGCTTCTTGCACAAGAACAGCTTTTCTTGCACAAAAACTTGTCGGGTGTCTACACTGCACGTGTGTTCTTGTGCAAGTAAATTTACAGTCTAGTGTCAGAAAACAGGGCTTCTTCCGAAAGAGTTATTCCTCTCCCCACAAGGAATAAGCCCTCTTGCGCAAGAGCTCTTGCACAAGAGCTAAAATGGCCATCAGAGCTTTCTTGCACAAGAGAGCGTCCACACTGCCATAGACGCTCTTGTGCAAAAGCACATCTCTTGCGCAAAAGCACATGCCCGTGTATACGCGCTCTTGTGGAAGACTTTTTGCACAAGAACTCTTCCACAAAACAGTTCTTGCGCAAGAAGCTGCCAGTGTAGACGTGGCCTCAGAGTTTAGCTATTTGAATGTATATTAAGTACTTCAGCAATACTTAAGATCCTCAGCACAAAGACACTAGATATTTTCATTAATAAATAAATTTCTTGTGATTTTGATGGCAATGCAAGTTAAGTGTAAAAGTATCTCACACAACAACAAAACCGTAGCTAAAAATAATTATAAAATCTAAAAACTGAACATTGCAAAGAATTTCTAGACAGTTTTATCAGTTCAAGGTCGTATAACTAGTGATTCGATAGTGAGCTTAAAGAGTATTCTGAAGTAGTTAAAATGTTTGAAAAAAGTAACTTGGTTCCCACAGGCTATTGGTGTAAAAGAAAAAAAATCATTGCACTATGTCTTTGCATTTTTCTACATACATAAATAGAAAAAGAGTTAGACTGTTGTTTGGGAAGAGTTAACATAAATCTTAACAAAAGTATTCAAATGATATGGATAAAGAAGAATGTTCTTGTGTTTTTAAGGCTTGCATGTGTAGGTCTCCACTTTTTCATTCAAACATTACACTTACTTTTAATAAGTACATTTTAGAAAATGCTGTGCTAAAACCAATCAAACACATACAAGTATTTTGGAACTGAACCCTGAAGCTCTGCTCTCGGGTGTGAACAACCAAGAGATAGCAATACAGAAAATTAGTATTAGTATATTTCAAAGCTTGTACAGGAATTTCTCCATAATTATTCCATTGACATATGCACCGTGTTGTTTTCCTCAAGCACATTTGGAGACAAGGGATCAAATTTTGCTTTGTATCAGTATTGCCAATCTGAAACATTTAAAAACCACAAGTTCAGTGTCAAAAGTATACTACTGGCTTAAAAATAATGAGAGAGAATATGGACATGGCCACTGTCCAAACAGCTTACTGTTTAATTTGAGTATGATAAGACAGGACACTGAATCAGATAAAGAGAGGAGTGGAGGGAGGAACAAACAAAATTGATTTGTGTAGCTTCTTGGCTGGCAAATCCTGTAATTAATTTACACAGAGCCACTTTGGTCTGACTGCTCTAAACTGTACAAGGTGTGGGGAGAGCGCTGTCTTAGTTAAGAGCTATATGGGATGCAAATCTATTTCACACTGGTTTGCTGCACACTGAGGCTATGTCTAGACTGCAGCACTTTTCCGGGATACCAGTGGTATCCTGGAAAAGCAATTTCGCGTCCATGGAACACATCTGCTTTTCCAAAAAACATTTCGGAAAAGCGGATGTGCACATTCACCATTCCTGCAAACCTCATTCTATGAGGAAGAAGGGATGTGTCAAAAGAGCAGGTTTTTCCGAAATGTGGCACCATGTAGACATGCCAAATTTCAGAAGTCACTTTAGAAAGAAAAGCAGTTCGCAATTTGCATATCTTTTTCCAACTTTTTTTTGTAGTGTAGAAGTAGCCAAACTGTCCATGTGGGACCTGTTGCTGTGCACTAAAAGTTGTCTTGTGCACTTTGATCCACTCCTGTTTCAAAATGGGACAGTTCAACACAAACTAGCATGTGGTGAGCAGCTGCAGCAGGTTCCACATGCAGAGCAGTGCAAGGTCGATTTACACCTCAGATTGCCATGCACTAACTGTTCATATAGCCAAGATATTCGTTATTATGGATTGCAATGTATAACCCATAGGTTTGTTGTTGTTTTTTTCTGATGAGGATAAGGCATTGTCTGGTCACAAAAACTGATAGTTAAGCAGTGTAATACTCTAATGTCTATGGTTATAATACCAGTAGAAAGGTGTCTATTTTGATACAGTTTATTTCTGTATGGGAAAGAGAGCAAGCTATAGTGGTACCCACACATTCGTACAGGTATAATAACTGCATCCATTCTAGCGGTTGTATTTGTATGTCTATGTTGCAGGGGAATCACTCCTAAAAAACAAAGCTGTATAGATCAGGCCTAATGTAGGGTGTGTCTAGACGACAGGGTTTTGTTGACAAAAGTGGACTTTTGTCGACAAATCTATACCTGTGTCTACACTACAGCCGAGTTCTGTCGACATAAGGTCAACAGAACTCGGCAGTTTTGTCGATGGTGGGTAAACCTCATTCTATGAGGAATAACGCCTTTTGTCGACAGAGTTCTGTCAACAGAAGGTGTTATTGCATCTACACTGTCCTTTGCGTCTACACTCTCATGTCGACAAAGCGGCCTGCTTCTTCAAGAGAACTGGATGTAGTCTAGATGCTCTTTGTTGATAGAAGCTTTGTCGACAGTATCTGTCAACAAAGCCTCTGTAGACAAAATTCTGTAGTCTAGACATACCAGTATGGAAGAGCTGTATAGAACAGTCCCAATGTACTTGAAGTGACTATTACAGATGTCATATTTTACTTTGTTTCTCAATCATGTCATTTATGACTTTCCCTCTAAACATGTTAATTCCATTTACTGTTCATCTTTGTTTAGCTGGATAGTACCTTTTGTTTCTTATCATCTCGTATCAATGCTGCACAAGTGCACTTTTTCTTTGAAAATAGCTTCAAAGTAATTCCTGTGTTAATTTCATGTTGTTTTTCATAGATTTACTTTATGATGCAATTTTTCATAAATGCCAAGCACTTTATCAGTCTAAAGGATTGTCTACATAGCTTCACAGTACTTACATGGGAGATGCAAGGCACGCATGCTAATGTGTTGCACTGTGACTGCCTTGTGTATACCCTGCTAGCAGAAACTAAAAGGGTCCATCTAGGGCTACTTTAATATGAATTAGGTAATATTTAGTTTACACTGGCCTAACCCACATTGGGAAATCATAGTGCAGTGCTTTAGGTCTGTTTTTCTTAAACTTTTTAAGACCGAGGAACACCAAACAATATTTTTTTTATGAGGAACACCAAGGATTTTTTGTGAAAGGAAAAAAAAAGGGTCGGGAGGGGAAAGTTATTGAGCAAAAAAAAAAAAAAAGGTTGCCTGCCCCTTTAAGGGCAGCCATTTTGTTGTTCTCCACGGCATACCTCTAACTGCCTTTCGGCACACCGGTGTACCTCAGAACACAGTTTAAGAAACACTGCTTTAGCTGGTACTGCAGCTCTACAGTCTGCATTTCAGGGCCATGTAAGCAAAACTCTATCAAGCTGCTCTCGATCAGCATTGCTTTCATTCTGTGGAGACCAATATGCTTCAGAACTTTACCTGCTTCTTTATTTTGTTACTTTGAATGATTGGGAGATGTCATTCATTTGAAGTTTAACTGGCAGCACATCTGCTAGAGATGTGAATAGGTAACCGTTTCCTGGTAAGCATCACACTTACAGGTTGTTGGGGCCTGGAGCCGGCAGCTAGCTCTGCATGGGAGTAGGAGCAGGATCCTCATGGGTTGGGGACTACTTCAGCCAGGCTTGCATGGTTAATGATAGGTTATTCTAATGTTAAACTGGTTGATTGATCAGGATTTTACATCCCTAGTTTCTGCACTAGGATGGGATTTTTGAGCTAGCATAAATGTGCTTCTGCTTTGAAATATGATATGTACATACCTAAATGCAGAACTAGTTTATGTATGTATGACTTACAAAAGCTATCTATTGAGCACACTGAAGGGGAGAACAGTTCCAGAACTGCAAGCACATTTTGTCATTTCTTTTAGGACTAGGTAATTAAGCCTAATGTTTGGCTCACCGTACAGTTAGGTGTAGACTGAACTATGTGGCAGAGTCTGAAATGTTAATTTTGAAATCAAAGTTTGTAGAGGAAATAATAGAATGAGATTTCCCTATGAGCAGACCTTCTTCAGAGTGAGATACAAATACGCACACACACTAGCCCACCACTCGTCTGATCTGAACCAGGGTTGCTTGTCAGGAATATGCTGGATTGTATGTGTGGCAGGAGAGGGTCTGTGTATCCTTAACTTGGGGCATCTGGGCCCAGGGATAAATCCAACATAAATTAGAACAGCATAAGAGCTGCTATAAAGTTCATAGGCTATAGATATGGTAATGGCATCAGTGGCTCACTGGGATTCATGACCAGGCCTCCTCTCCCTATCCATAACTCTTGTGCTGGTGGCCAGGATCAGGAAGTGGCGTAAGAGCTGCTATAACAGCTATACACCACCTAATTAAGTTTTTTAACTAGTCTTCCTTTACACACTGGCCAGTTAAGCTAGATGGCCTTATGATAGAAGTGAATCAAGACCTAGTACTGTAGTAAGAGTTCAATCTCCTTTTGTTTATGCATTCAAACATGATAGATGAACAGTCCATGGAGAGCACATAATAAAATAATTGTACTAACACTAATGAAAAGTCTAAATAGCAATGAGTTGAGCACTCCTCTTTAGTGCCATTCAGTATGTCAAAAGAATTGGAGAATAATCACTCTGTACAGGCACCTCCAACCCTGCCATTATGTAGCTTCTGGAAAATAGTGACCATTTTATCTAGGCATCCAAATGTTCTCAGGACCCAAGAGCTTATTGTACTTACAGCATGAATGGATGCTGCCTTGGAAGTTAGAGAAAAATATAAAATGAGTACATTTCCCCAGCTTCCCATAATGTTTCATCCTTGCACACACACTCATATATCAGTACATCATATCTCAGCCATCCTTCTGAAGAGCACCACTTTCATTGTCTCAAATGTATGTCGGCCCAGGGGTCTTCTGTTTCACTAAAATGATGGTGTTAACACTCTAATAGTACTAATATTCATTGGTAATAGGTATTATCAAAGTTCATCCATATATTCTTAATGGGTAAGTTCTAGCCTGGCCATATGACCAACATGAAACCTAGGTAATACTTAAATTCTCAACTATTCTGTAAACAGGCAATAAAATAGAGTGTAGGCCTTGTACTAGTCTTGTGCATGGGATGATTTTATTCCTATAGTGGACTACTAAATGATTATCTTTGTTACATCTAATCATTGATATTTCCCTTCAACTTTATTTTTTCTTTGTTTATATTAAGCATGCTGGTTGTCTTTCCTAAAGATACAATTGCTAAAAATATCATAAGCAATCCCTTATCTCATTAAAAATACTTTATATAAGCAAACAAGCCTGTTAACTTTGAGTGGGACTAATCACATAGCTCGGGTTTCCATGAAGGACCTCAGAGTTTGAACCTTTATCATATGTGTTTCTGAACTCAGTTGAATTCCAGGGGACTAATTGTGTGAATAAGAAAATAAGCTCAATGTGCCTTAGAGTTTCAGAATCCATTAATGTATTATTTATTATCTGATTCCAGTTTTACGTTGTAAATAAATTCTCATTACAGAAGCTTCAGAATTACTCTGTAGTAAAAGGACAGAATTAATTTTGTAAAGGTAGAAATGTATCTTTGGAATTGTATCAGAAGAAATCTGAAAGGAAACCTAGCAGGCATCCTCTTTACAGGTTCTTCAAAAAGAGCAAGCAGTAGATTATGGACTAGAATAGAAAGCTTTTTGAATAAAACATATGTGTTTTAAAATTGCTTGTATTGATTTAAAGCTTCCCTATTGTGTTTGCTGGCAGAAGTAGTAGCATCACAACGTTTCAAAATCAAAGATATAGAACAAAGTATGGCTAAAATCAGTTGTGAAACAAAATCTAAAAGAAGCTTTCTTTGGAAGAGAGTTTGATTTTAAGTCTAAATAGTTCATTTCCTAATGTTACTGACATATTTCCGACTTACAGTGTTGTATGCAAACTATTGCTTTCTTCTTCTAAAAGGGACAAAACAAATCGCAAGAAAAAATCTGATATGTCATTTTATAATGCTTATTGTGTTTAATCTCCCCTCGTCAATGGCACCCCATATGACAATTTTTAACCAATGGCTACAATATCCATTCAGGAGCAGAAATCTCATTGCATTTCAGGCTAAACAGCAACATGGAATATTTTCAGTTACTTTTCCTGGTGATCCTGTGATTCCTCTGTGGAGCATCAGTTAATATGTCACAAATGTCACAGCAGATAATATGGCTACTTTATTATAGCAGAACTCTTATGTGTATAGTGACAAAGTTAATTCTAATCAAATTCTTCTATGGAAAAGCAACCAGTACCATGAAATTTATTTACGTTTAGAATTCAAAAACCTGGAAGAATAACATTAACAATCCTTGTCATGTATTTGCTCCCTTTAAAGCTTAATAATAGCTTTCAGAGAAGGACTCTAATATCTTACTGAAATTCTTTATGAAGGAGAATATGACTGTTCTTAAAACTATTTTTATTAGTAGTAGAATAGTATGAAAATAATGCATCAATCCGGCTTAGTAACCTCTCTTCCAACAGTAGCTAGTACAAGATGCTTCAGAGGGAATGAACAAAACAGGACAATTACTGAATGATCCATTCTCTGTTTTCTAATCCCAGCTTCTGGGAGTTACATTTTTAGGGATACTCAAGCATCTGGTTGAGTCCCTGACTTTCTGTGCTAATAATTGGACCAATCAGGATTTAACTGCCCCCCCCCAAACCTGTCAGATGAGAAAGAGGGTAAATAAAAATATGAATATGTAATAGTAGAGCTGTGCTGATTTCAAATCCAAGCACCAAATATCCCTGCTGCCTGGGGTAGTTTTCAGGAGAGGCCCATCTCTAATATTCTAAATTAATGATATTTTAAAACTTTCAACCATGAGAAGTAAGACCAAGAAGAATGCCTATAGCATTGTTAAGAGTGCTTGAGAATCTTTTTTCTATATCTTTGGAAAACTCAAGCTAAAACTTTAGGAAAGAAAGAGTGATATTAGTGTATCAACTGATAATGCTTTATTTCTTACAAACATTGCCTAATGAGGCACAGTGCTGGCTTATGTTTTATGAATTATTTAGCTTTCCTAAACTTGCTCGACTTTAATGACTGATATACAATATTTGAGTACTT
Organism: Apalone spinifera; assembly: GCA_030068395.1. Classification (NCBI taxonomy): domain Eukaryota; kingdom Metazoa; phylum Chordata; order Testudines; family Trionychidae; genus Apalone; species Apalone spinifera. The sequence continues at coordinate 13,981,992 of JANRFK010004893.1, read as the reverse complement.
TAAAAAAATCTTCATTTTAAGTCAAGTGCATTTATATTGCATACCTAAAAATGCTTCTTTGTACTCACCTGGATGGAATGTGGGTGAAGGATCTGCACTTCTCTACTCTTTGCTTTGCTTCTCTACTTTGGTTACAAAGCTGCAGTGTACTTTGTTTTGTTGCTTTGGGTCCAAATGTGCTCTTCTTGCTTATGTCAGCTTTGCCGTCTCTTAAGCATCTAATTCAAGGTTGACACTTAACCACAGCTGAGTCCATCCCATACCCAGGTTTGTTTAGATTTTTGGTTTTTGTCTATGATTCACATTAATGGAAAGAAAGGAAATGTTCTGTTTGCCCAGATTGATCAATTGAACCATAAGACCTTCACTGCCTTTGTTATGCCATTGAAAAGGAAAGGCGTGCTAGATGTTCATGACACAGTTAGGAACTTAGCAATATGGAACCACCTGCCATGTGGCATTCAAATGCATTTTTGTTAGAACAATATGCAAATCTCCACATTGCAGTTGCACTGCACAGATTGAGAACAGCAAGGTCAACTTAGAAAAGTAATTTTTTTCCATAGGCATAATTTGCCTGTCTTCAGTATGCCACAAAGTCATTTTGCATAGGAAAATCACTTCAAGTAATGCCTGTCCTTCAGGTAAAATGTTTTGAAAGCCAAATGAAAAGAACTCTGGTTTTACATAAAATATTTCAAAAATTTTGATTAGCAATCTTTGTGTAAGTAAAATAAACAATTTCAAACTACTTGTCTTTGAACACAAATATTAAAATAGAATTTGAAAAATTTCCCAGGAATCAACTCATGCCCAGGATATATATATATATATATATATATATATATATATATATATAAAATGTGGCCTGGAATCTCAATACAATAAAAATATTTAGGGATAGAATGTGCATGCAGGTGCAACTCAAAGAAGATGAAAACTGCACCAACCCAGGACTGGCTGTGGGAAGCATTGTTCCCTAGAAATCTTGCTGAGATATAATTCCTTCCCTGCTTCAGTCTTGCTTCTGGGGTAAGGTCTTGCTGATGGTCTACACAGGCCAGGCTGTGCTAGCTAATGCATAGGGGAGAAAAGCCAATGTTCCACCCATTCCCTGCTGCTCCCCATCCGTGTGCTTTAGAGCCATGGAGAAGTGAGTATGTAACTCCTGACTTCACCAGTGGTCCTTGACCTAAGTAGTCTGGGCAGGGTGTGTGTGTGTATGTGTGGTGAAGGAGGGTTCTTACTGTTACTTATGTCCCTCTACATAAATCTTACAAAATAAATGCTAAAGGCTTTAACTTTTGTATGTTCTGACATTGACCTGGTCACTTGAGTGAAAACTCCAGCCTGCTTTGTCTTCCCTAGCATTTTACCTCATGTTAACTAACCTGAACTAAGAAAATTCTTTTAAAGGCAAGCCATGAGGAAGAGTTTAGATAGCACATTAGTTGGTCAGTGGTGGGTATAATACAAATAAATGAAAGTTGGAGAAGGAGGGGAAAGACCCTTGGAGTAAAGGCAGAGGAACTTTTCCTAAGAAATTAAAGGATTAGAATAAAAAATGAAAGAAGGTTCTAAAAGGATTGTTGACGAGAGAAGAGTGGGCCTATGGATGGAGTTTAAAGGAAACAATGGCTGAGATGTATTTTGCATGTAACTATGCAGAGTCTTAAAGATATCTAAGTACAATGGAAAGAAAGAAAGAAAGAAAGATGTCAGGAAAGTGAACTCAGGGAGATGTGTGTGTGATATAGACAGAGATGAAATGTGATTTCTTTATTTTTGCTAAGTCAGGGAGACAGTTTGGTGATGAGAGCAAGGAATCTGGAAAAGAGAAGATAATTAACTAAATCAAGTGTTTTGTACACAATGGAAGTACATATTTAATACTGAAATGTAAAGAAAATGAAACCCTCAGAAATGTAAACTTACTAGAAGATTTTCCTTGTGTTGCTCAGGTCCTTGATTATTTTTTGTTTTTCTTCATTTAAATATTTGCTCTTGGGTGGGGCTGGGGGTGAGGGGTTCAGTATGCATGCTGCCCCAGGGAGAGAGGACTGCCCCAGCAACTTGGGGCCAGGAAAGAAGCACCTCTCCATAGCTGCTGTGGCTCCAGCAGGCACAGCTGGGGAAGAGGCGTGTGTCCCCTTGGTGGGGCAGGTCCAGATTCATCTACTCCCTGCAACCCCAGGCAGAGTGAGGAATACAGCAACACATTTTTAGAATATAGTTGTTGTACTTAAACTATTATAATCATTAGGCTAAAGTATGAACCAAGGGGTGTGAGCTTGCCTTGTGTGTTGTAGCTATACAACATAGGTGCCCAGGGAACTTTCCTCCCTGATGAAGGAGAACAGCCAGCAATGTTTGTGTATAAATGTGTGTGTGGGGAGAGAAGGGGGGAGCTTCAGTCCCCACACTTTCCCTAAAGGGTGTTAGGGGGTGAGCAGGTGGCTCAGATAGAGGAGGTGCACCCTCAGCCAGCCCCTTTCACCTGCCTAGTGATTCAGTCTCTTTTCTGTATGCTTTTATGAGCACCAACCCCATCCCAGGCGCATCATAAGCTTATCTTGCTTTAAGTTTTGATAAGAGGAAGCTGTACACCAATTTGGTAGTCCTAGCTCTTATAATTTAGGAGGATTTCTTGAACAAACAGACAGCTGGACAGAGATGCACAGACATACACACAAATCTTCTCACATACATAGTAGATTAAATATAGGCCCATATCCTCTTCTACTGTGTAAAACCATGAATAGAGATATGAGTTAATGTAAGAGCTTTGTGATTCTAAGAGATCTCAACCATGAAGTGTAAAGTGCCTCCAGCAGCATTAGTTTTGCACAGTCTTTACCTGGTGATTGGTCTAGGGTTTTCAGGCACCTGCTTTTCAGCCGGAACCGCCAGTTGGAAAGGAACCCTGACAGCTCTAGCTGGCATTGCCAACTGGACCATTAAAAATCTGTCACTGGTACAGGGGGCCCCGGAGTTAAGATAGGTTCTCTGCCTGCCCTGATTTGACATGGTTTTTATAAGTGGCTGCTAGATCCCTGCTGTCCATAGGCTCCACACGCTGTCCACACTCAATGTGCTGGCTCCATAGCTCCCTTTGGTCATGAATTGTAGCCAATATGAACTGTACGGGCAATACTTGTGGGCACAAGAGCAGCACATGGAGCCTTCCTGGCCACCCATGTGCCATAGCTACAACATAGAAGGTAAGCTTGCATTCCTCGGTTCATACTTTAGCCTAGTGATTATAATAGTTCAAATAAGTACAACAACTATATTTTAAAAATGTGTTACTAAATAATAAACTTGAACCACACAAATAAAAATGTAATTCAAATAAAACATATACAAAGAAAAAGAAAGCTAATGTTGTGTCGTGAATAAATTAAATTAAGCATGGGGGATATCTCATTTCTTGGAAGACCAGATTAGGGAGTAATCAGATCAGCAGGCTGAAAATTGAATGTTTAGGTAAAATCCAATATGGAAATGGTGCATGGACAAAGCACATTGTATAGGGATTTGTTCCTGCAATGTAAGCAAGCCAATCCTACAATATGTGATAAAATGTGTAGTGAAAGTAGTGTGATGTGTCCATGAATATAAAGAAGGGGTTTGTTAGCACAACATTATGTATATTTATAGCTTTACTCATATAAACAGTCTCCTTAAGTCCATAGAACTGAACCTATTCATAAATACTGGCTGGACCATGATTTCTATTTTATAAAGAGACTGAGAGTCAGATACTCACCAGATGTAAATAGACTAAATGGAGCTATTCTGGTTTACACTGTCTAAGAATTCAGGTCTGTAAGTTTGGCTCTATTTTATCTTGTTTTAATCTGACACAAACTTCCTAACTGAATTTTGCCAATAGATGTCAGTGACAGGCTACCTAATCAAAACTGCTGCAGTAAGTGCTCATCTTTTTAAATGGCCCTTAAAAAAGCCCTCTTCTGTTCAAGAGAAATTTTCCCCCATACATCTAAAAATGTCACCTTGGAAAGAATTTGTAACAATATTATTTTATAATAAACATAATTTGTCAGTAATTTGCTGCTATTGTGGTCTCAATGAGTTGCACTGATAAAAAATTATGGACAGTTTAGAAGATATATGCTTTTCCCCATATTAAATATTTCATAATCAATCTCTTGCTTCTCTTTTTAATTGATACAGCTCAATAACTTAGTGTTATAGAAAGGAAGATGCTGACCACATGTAACATCTCTCTCTCTCATCTAGTATGTGAATCTGCTGCATGGCCAAAGGAGTGCATCAGTTTTAATTTTGTTTTTAATTTGTATGTCAGCTTGTCCCACTACTCCACTCCATTTCTTAATTAATCCTTCTTTCAGATACACTGTATATCTGACAAAAAATATTGTCAATACAGTTGATAAAATAATGTTCTGACGTGCATTTTCAGTGCCATAGAAAAAGCAAGGTACTTCAGAGCATTCCATACTAAAGTACTAGAAAGGATAATATGCTTGTATTATTCTAATAACACTGATATTTTAGTGACAATTAATAAATATTTATGTTAATCAATTGGTGTGAAAGTCACACCAGTGACATATGAATGCACAAGACCCTCCCTGCCCTTTATATGCTGAATTAAGGACTTAAGTGAGGCTTAAGTAGTGTGTGGGACTCTGTGTGGGGCCTCAGCAATAAAGAGTTTCATCCTTGAATGAATGGATTGAGGAATTCTAGTCATGTAACCAGATATACTGTTACCTACCAGCCCTGTGCTCTTGGGAGCCAGGGAGTGACATTCATGGAAAATCATCCCCTCTCCCCCTTCCTCTAAGCCTTTGCTAGAATCAGACAAAGCAATGAAAAGGCCAGGGAAGACACACCTAAACTAATTAAGGAAATACCCCAGCCTCATCTGCATTGAAGATAGAACTCATTAGCATACAGAATGGAGACCAGCTCTTCCAAGGCAGGAACCCCAGTGAACTATGGGATACCGAAAGCAGAGAAGCACTGCCTGATGGGAAATCTCTACTCCAGATGCTAATGAACGCAGGCCTGCTCACACCCAAATTAGTCATTATCAGACCAGTTCTAGTAATGATCCTATTGACATCCAAAATACTGAAACTGCCTAGTTGCATTGTGAGCTCCTTCAAGGAACATCACCCATAACCAGGGGTGATGAGTCTTTATTGTCTTGCCTCTTTCTCTTTGAACTATTGTCCTATCCCTATAAAAACTCCTATCCTTGCCCCAAGAAAAACTATTCTGATACCTGGATTTAAACTGCATCAGTTCCATTGAGACTTCTTCATCTCCTGTTTGATCGTGCTGGGGGCTCTGCTCTACTTGTCTCCTGCCCTCTGGACCCCCGGCTGCCATCATCATCTGGGAACCCCGATCAGTGCAAGCTCCATGGAGTGGTGAGGTCTTTCTCTCTCTCTTTTTCTCTCTCTCTCTCTCACACACACATCAACTATCTCTCTAAGCATAGCCTCCTGACCCTGCCCTATGTTATCTGTTATATGGTTAGCTAGCCCTAACAGTTGTAATCAGTTTCAATTTAGATTTAATATTGTAATTGTTAGATTTAATATTGTAACTGTTTGATATCTATTCACTACTCAGAAATAAATAACTTTCATTATTAAGCTGGTTGCTTCTCTTTCTCTTTCTTTCTCTTTTGCTCACTCTTCCTCAAGGGGTGTTGTTTTGACTACCCCATTCGCTCTGCAACAACTCTTCTTGTACCCAAGCTAAAGATCCCTGTAATGCCCAAAGTCCTGTGGGGTTTGCTCATCGTGTGGTTTACCAGTGAATGATTGTGGTGTGAAAGTGGGGATAGGGAAGTGCTGAACCTGGGGGTGTATGAGGATGGCAGCTTAAAGTGCTGTTTAATCCAGCCCATTGAGTCCAAAGGCACATGAGGGTGCAGTGTGGCATTGCTGTTAAATCCAGCCAGCTGAGTCCAGGGACATATGAGGGGGTCAGCTTATGAGTGTTAATTACCCAGTTCTGTCAGACATGACCTGTTAGTGGGTATGAGTGTCTGTGTGTTTTGCTAAGGTGGTAAGAACCCCATCCTGAAGAACCTAGTTCCTGCAGGAGAGCTCCAGTGGGAGGGGGAATTGGCAGCAGGAAGAATTCAGCTCCATATGAGAGCACAAGTAAGCACAAGCAGCACATTGATAGAATTGTTAACCTTCCCCCAGTCCGATAAGAGTAACCCTAATAAATGAGCATACTCCAGAGTATTTGGCAAATCTGATAACAATACATATCTATTAAATGGCAATTAAAACTGAGTAAATGTGTTTGGGCAAAACAGTGGTCATCACTATACTTTACACTGCAATCAGTGGTGGCAACCTCACCAGAGAGAGACCAACCGTGATCGGAGGGTGTTTAGACAAAATACCACCCAAAGAAAGGGTGTTATGCTTTGGCAAGTGAGGTAAGAAAAGCTTAGCCTGTGCATGCTAAAGATACTCTAGATTCAGTAGACTTCCCTGTCTACTGCGGTCTGTCCAGCAAATTGTACCACCACTAAAATCACTCGCAGTGTTAAATGGAGAATTTGTCAAATATTATTCATGAATTATTTTGTTCTTTACATAACAAACATAAACCTTCTTCCATTTTTGAATGCAGGTTTGGCTAACTGTTTATAAAAGGGCAGATTGTGAATCCCTTTCCCATGCTGGTGAAGGCAACAGTATATTCACATAAGTAAGTACTTAATGAGGGAAAGTAAAAAGTTGATAATGTGGCTGAAAGTGTTTAATTACCAGATAATTATTAGGATATTTATTGAAGTTTTACTCCTCAATGAGAAGGGTCACCATACTATCATGAGGAGCGAAAATAATACCTAGCATATGTTTCAGTGGCATGATGCTACCTACAGTTAGGAAACAAAAACAGCATCATATGACTTATTCTACCAATCGCAATTTAGCAACATGACTCAAATTCCAAATGCTCTTCAGGATGATAAAAAGAAAAAAAATCTAAATGTGCTGAAGAAGCTATTAGTTGTGAATTAATTGCTTTAGTTCTCTTGTACTTGAGGTATTTGACCTTGGCCCTACTTCAGTTAAAAAGTGGAGCAAGAGGAACCTGACATTTACTTGTGTCATTAAGTTGTTTCATGTAATATGAAGGTGACCTCTTAGAGTAAAGGACCATTTACATACCATTCATTAAAATACAAAACCAAGTAGAATGTTCTCAAATTAGCTTTTCTGCAGATTTTTCTGGAAACCGTTATCACTGAATACGATAGTAAGTGTGCGATTGAATAGCTTTGTGTAGTTTATGTAGGATCTGCATGAGACAGGTCTGTTCTTCCATTTGTGCACCCTTTTAATTCTATTATGTGTGTTAACCTCAGTTAATACACAATCAGAAAATTGGGTAGTTGGCTTTCTAGCGGGTTGCTTAAAATAACATTATCAAGATATCTACAATAGGTTTTCTATTTTAGATCTCTTAGGGTATATCTACACTTGCACTCTAGTTCGAACTAGGAATGCAAATGTAGGCATTCGAAATAGTCAATGAAGCGGGGATTTAAATGTCCCGCGCTTCATTAGCATGATCTCGCTGGTGCGTTACGCCAATCAACAGCTGTTTCGAAAGAGAAAGTGTGCACCGGGACGCGTTAGTTCGAACCAAACCCCTTGGTTTGAACTAACATTACTCCTCATTTTTTGGAGTAATGAGGAGTAACGTTAGTTCAAATCAAGGGGTTTGGTTCGAACTAATGCGTCCTGGAGTGCACTTTCACTTTTGAAACAGCTGTTGATCGGAGTAATGAACCAGTGAGATCATGCTAATGAAGCGCAGGATATTTAAATCCCCGCTTCATTGACTATTTCGAATGCCTACATTTGCATCCTTAGTTCAAACTAGAGTGCAAGTGTAGACATACCCTTAGTGAAAGAGTGTGCCAGGAAACAACCTGACTTAAGACTTATAAATGTATTGAAACCACCAGTACCAATGCAGGGTTGCCAACATTCATTCTGTGAATAAGCAATCAGGACTTTAAAAATACATGGAAATGCATGCTAACCTCTTTTCAAAATGAGGTTAACCCCCCCTAAAAATCCCAGTCCATGTGACTGGATCCCCTAGGTTCATTTTATGGGCCTTCTGCACCCCCTGATGTGTATCCTGTTCCCTTGTGCCTCTTCTTGCTCTCTTGTATCACTGCTTGCCCTTCTCCCTATAAGCCTCCCTAAGTCCTGGTGGCTTTCCATGCTGTTGAGCCTCCCTATGCCCCAGTACCTCCCCTCATCCTTTGCCCTCTTTGGGCCTACATTTGCTTCTCCCCATGCCTGACTCCTGGCCCTTATTGTGACCCCTTTCCTTTTGCTCCTCTCCTTACTCCTAGTGCCACCCCTTACTCTTAACTCTACATGCTCCCACATGGCCCCACTGTCTTGTGGGGTCTCCCAGAGGTGCTCTGCTGCAGTGCACACAGAGGCATCATGAACAAACTGAAACATATTAAACAGTCTATTTTTGGCTAAACTGGCATGCCAGGTTTCAACTCCACCACCCCCTACTGACTCTGACAATACAGATCCTACAAAATCATATAGCCAGCAGCTTTCCCAAAAGTCACTTCCTTTGGACAAGTCACGGGGGTTGCACAGACAGGACAGAATCACAGAATCCTAGGACTGGAAGAGACCTCAGGAGGTCATTGAGTCCAGCCCCTTGCCCAAGGCAGGACCAACCTAAATCATCCGAGCCAGGGCTTTGTCAAGCTGGGACTTAAAAACCTTAGGGATAGAGATTCCACCACTTCTCTAGGTAACCCATTCCAGCGCTTCACCACCTTCCTAGTGAAATAGTTTTTCCTAATATCCAAGCCTAGACCTTCCCCACTGTAACTTGAGACCATTGCTCCTTCTTCTGCCATCAGTCACCACTGAGAACACCCTCACTCCATCTCCTCTGAAACCTCCCTTCAGGAAGTTGAAGGCTGCTATCAAATCCCCCCTCATTCTTCTCTTCTGCAGACTAAATAAGCCCAAATTCCTCAGCCTCTCCTCATAGGTCATGCGCTCCAGCCTCATAATAATTTTGGTTGCCCTCTGCTGGATACTCTCCAATGTGTCCAAATCCTTTCCATAGTTGGAGGAAGAGGTGGCAGAAATTAACACAATAGTCCAGATGTGGCCTCACCAGTGCTGAATAAAGAGGAATAATAACATCTCTAGATCTGCTGGCAATACTCCTTCTAATGCACCCTAATATGCAATTAGCCTTCTTGGCTACAAGGGCACACTGTTGACTCATATCCTGCTTCTCATCCACTATAACCCCTAGGTCCTTTTCTGCAGAACTGCTACTTAGCTAGTCAGTCCCCAGCCTGTAACAATGCTTGGAATTCTTCCATCCCAAGCACAGGACTCTGCCCGTGTCTTTGTTGTACCTCATCAGATTTCTGTTTGCCCAATCCTCCAATTTTCTAGATCACTCTGGACCCTATCCTGTAAACCTCCTTGCAGGAGGCATAAGGGAACTTTTGAAAAAGGCTTTCTTTCTCGACAGATCCCCCTCTAGACTGCCTCTTTTTGCCAACAAAGTGCTGAGTTGGCAAAACACTGTGGCCATTTTATGCAAATAAAGCATGGAATATTTAAATCCCTGCCTCATTTGCAATGTTGACCTGCCTAATCTGCATCCCTCTGCCAACAGAAGGATGCAGTCTAGACATACTCCTGGTTACCTCCCTCATCCAGTAAGGGTCCCACATGCTCCCTGATCACTCTTTTATTACTAACATGCCTGTAGAAACCTTTCTTCTGATAACTCCCCTGCATTCTCGAGCAATATATTTGTACTCCCCCATGTCATCTTTCCAAGATTCCACTTCTTGGAAGCTTCCCTTTTGTGTTTAAGCTTGCCAAGGATTTCACTGCTACGCCAAGCTGCTCGCCTAACACTTTTGCTTTTCTTATTGAGTTTTTGGATGGTTTGTTCCTGTGCCTTCAATAAGGTTTCTTAAAAATAATGCCAGTTCTCCTGGACTCCTTTCCCCCTCATGTTATCATCTCAGGGGATCCTACCAGATAGGTGGTATTGATGAATTATTCTGATAGGGCAGTAGTAAGTGTTTATGGTTTGGTGGTGACTGACTGTCCCTGCCTACTCCTCATCCATAAAACATTTATGACGGTCCTTTCATAAGTTTGGAAGAAAGACTTAAAATGACACATAGACAGTAGAGAGGACAATATGACCCTAGATATTTTAATTTGTGGAAACTTATTTGACAGGGATATCTCAACTGATGTAGGAATGCAATGCTTTACAGCTTATATAACATTTGATTTTTGTGGCAGCTTGTTATCAGCAGAGAAACAAATCCAGTAATATAGTATATGCTCTGTAAAAGAGTTCAGTGCTCACTGGGCAAAAAGTAAGTTATTAATAAGAAAATGTAGGAGCATATGCAAAGAAATGCAGCTGCAAAATAATGGAGGGGGGTTGAAAATGAAAAGCATGTCCCACATCCGTGGAAAAGAAAATAATTGGATAATCAATGTTTATGTTTGAATGCATGTCATAGGGGTCAGGACTGAACATTTTTTCTCTACTATGTACATGTAGATTTTTGTTATTTTTTCCTGAACCATCAGATAGCTGGATATGCCAGGGGTCTGGATATGCCAGGGAAAACAAGAGGGTAAGAAAAGTCTGAGCTAATATGTGACTCCTGTGTTCCTATTTTCCTTTCCACTTGCATGTTACAGTCCTAAACTCTCTGACTTTTGTTCATTGATATGATAAAGATCAGCTTTTGGGAAGAGATGGATACTTCTAGAGTCTCCACAGTTCATAAAATTTTTCAGAACCTGCCTTTCCAATGAGTCATCTTAAAATGCTGCATTTAGACCTTGGCTTGAATTAAAAATATTTAAGACGTGTAGTTATTCTTTTCTGTTTCTTTTATAGTAGATATTTAAATGAATTAATTAAATGTAACAAGAGGAGTTGTGTTTTCCTCTAGCTCTTTTTCTGTATCAGCTCTGATTTTTTTTGACTGTATGGACGTTTCTGTCTTTTATGTTATTACTCAAGGACACCCAAACGAGCAGCATGATGTAGTAGTTATAGTGCTACCAAAATCCCAACTGGAAGCTGTTTCCTAGAGAGGTGTCTTTCATCACCATTTCAAAACAGAAATGTTCTGGAAAACTAATAATAGATACAAAGGCAAACAATTCCATGAGGCCTAATTTACAGCTAATTCTAACAGAATAAGTATGAAAATTGATGCCAATTGAATTATTAAAACAAGGCTATTGAATATTCAGAAATATAACAGTCAACAAAGAAGTAAACTATTGTTGTGAGAATCTCCCAGTCCTATATGAGAGGGAAAAAATTGAATTATGGAGAACAAAATAATTTCCTACTACTACTGTCTCAGGGCCAAGTTTGTGTGTGCATTTTGGACAGTAAGTTGTCTTTGAAATGAAACCACTAGTCAAAAAAGTAGACCTCACATGTTGTGTTTAATTTATTAGCTTCAGTTTCTACAGCCCTATTCACATTATTCTGAGCATGCCCTAGAAGGAAAAGATCCTCAGGAGTTCTGACTCCTACTGTGGTTTCTCTAGGCTCTTAATTAACATTTTATAAATCAGACAGAAAGAGGTGATGTGAGGCATGTTTTCTCTTCTTTTAAGAATACAGATTACTAAATGATCTTTTCTAAATGGGTTCTAAAGGTCAATAATTAGACAAGGACACATAATTTAGTATTTCAACTGACCAGCTTCCTTTAATGTATTTTTTATAAACTACTTTTAATGTCCAAGAAGATTTATTATGCTTACTTGGATGAGTTTAATGGATTTTTTAATGAAAGCTGATCAATAAAAGCTAAGCAAATAAGCAACATATTATACACATATAATGAAAACAGTAAACTAATGTCTCATGAATTGGTATAGAAGAAAGGAAGAGAAAATAAAAATTCCTTTTTCATCTCTTTATGGAAGAATTTTGAATATTGTAATGACATTTTCCTGCTACAAAAATTACTTTCTGCCTGTGTTTGTTTTCAGGAGGAAGGACCACTTGACCTTCAAATCAAGAGAAGAAAGTGGAGATGGCTAGGCCACACTTTCAGAAAACCATCATCCAGCATAGTCCACAGCTCACATGGAACCCGCAAGGAAAGCACAAAAGAGGAAGACCTTGGACTTCGTGGAGAAGATCCACTGAGATTGAAGGACAACAACTGGGGTACTCCTAGAGTCAGCTAGAAGTTTTGTCTCAAGACAGAGTGAAGTGGAGGAGACTTGTAGGTGACCTATGCTTCACTTGGAGTACAAGGGTTTAATATGAAGAAAAGGTAGCTTCTCAAACATGTGGGCCAGAATTTCTGCTGACATCAACCCATTGAGCTCAGTGAGACTTATTACTTGCTAAGGTGTTACCCAGTGTGTGGAGATCAGAATATGCTCTTTTATTTTCACTCATTTGTTTTGCCAGCAAATCCAATGATGTCAATGGGAATACACTTAGGTGAGGACTGTGCAATAATGAAGTAAAATACTCCAGATTTAGCTCATTGATCTTGTACCTATGATCAGGGCCGACTTATCCATTAGGCACAGTAGGCACAGTGTCTAGGGCCCACGATACTTTTAGGGGCTCATGAAAATGTTTTAATTTCTTTTAAAATCAGAAAAAAAAAGAACTTTTAGGGTCGAAGAAAATGTTTTAATTTTTTGCTCACATCAGAAAAAGAATGAAACTTTTAGGGCCCACAAAAATCTATTAAATTTTGCCTAAAACAGAAAAAAAATAAAATGTTGAAGTATTTAAAGTTACATCAAAAATAATTTTTAATATTTTTTTTTTTATGGAGGAAGGGGCCCACAAAGGCAAAAGTGCTTAGGGCCCACGAAAGTCATAATGCGGCCCTGCCTATGATCACGTATATATGCTAATAATTAACTCTTAACCATGTATATATGCTTGCAGTTAACTTTATCATCAAATATATCCTGCAGAAATTCTCATACAGTTCACGTTGGTAGCAAGAATATGTAAACAATTTATTAAAAGGAAATTCAATACAGCTAATCAGTTTAGTTCAATGACCTAATGCCAGTTTATATTTGAGCACCATGGTTTCACTTCTTTATGTGAAAATTTAGAAAAGGGCAGGAAAGGGAGTTGCTTAGATTATCATATGATCTTGTGCAATATTATTGTTTTATCAGGGTTAAAACTTAGTTGAAAAACTTGAAATGTACACTGAATTGATCTCATTTTTCACCTGTTACAGGCATGCATGTGCAATTTTATTGACTAGATCAGCAATATATTAATTGTCCAAATGCTTTAAATATGGGTTTTGTTCCCCACAGATTTAAGGATTACTTATAAAATAAAGCTCTTGGGATATTTATCATATAAAAGTTCCATTGTGACATGCATACTTCAGAATATGCATTTTCTTTTCAATCCTTTGTCATCTTTGAAATATAGGCATATCTTGAGTGTCACGGCTAGAATATACTCAACAAGAATGGGTATAGAGACTCAACAAGTCTCTCTAAAATCAGCTTTACTCATGTACAAAGGTCTATTAAAGTATTGTACTGCAATTGACAATTATTATTTATTTTTAGAGAGTGTTACAAGGAATCTTGTGATAAGGAAACTGGACCTTTCAGGATTTTTTGGGGGAAAAAATTCTTTCATTTTAGGTTGCCTGTCTGAAATCTGTCTATGTTAGTAATGATTCATTGCTGTTGAGCGAACTGTGTAAAAACCGTCAGGAAGTGTCAGTCTGGTTAACAGGCATTTGTGTCACACAAACCACTAGAGCATCTTGTTTTGTCATTGGTGGTTTTAGAAGTGAAACCAAGGACAGAATGGCTGTAAAAAAATAAGTAAATTACTTTAGTTCAGACATGGAGGCATGGGGCATTACCTGTTCTGACTGTCTTGCACATAAATGGAAACCTTCAGTGCTCTCATATCTGTCACACAGGCTATGACAGATCTTCCAGAAAAATTTCTTTTGAAAGGGAGCGTCCACACAGCAAAAGCTCATTGAAAATGCTTTTTTGAAAGATAGCGTACACATGGATTGGATGCTATCTCTCATTTAAGTTGTGATTACTATGGCCATAGTGGCCAGTAGGGCACCTGTGCTTTTTTCCTGGAGGGATTCTTCTTTCAAAAAAAACCCTCTTCCCCATCTACACAGACCTTTTTCTGAAAGAGCTCTTTCAGAAAAAAGCTTCTTCCTCATAGAAAGAGATTTACTGCTGTTGGAAAAACCCCTCTGTTCTTTAGACTTTTTGTTGAAAGAACGCAATTGCAGTGTAGACATAAGTGTAGTTTTTCTGGAAAAACAGCCGTTTTTCTGGAAAAACTCTGCAGTGTAAACATACCTTCAGAGACTTTTCAAAATTAGCATGTCTTTTTCTCTGCCTTCTACATATTGAGAGTACTTAGGATGAATTAGTTCAAACAAGAATTCAAAATAAATCATGTCAAGTCCTATATTGTAAAAGTGTAATAATTATATGCCATTCATCTCTTAAATATACAGGCTATATCTTCAGCTGATATGAATTTTCAGAGCTCCATAGACTTCAGCTGAGCGATGATAATGTAAACGAAGATCCAGACTGAGACGTCTCAAACCAAAGAAGAACCACAGGAGCACTGTTTACATGGCAAAGGCCAGATTATGCCAGAAAGGCACTGTAGGTGAGTGCTGGAGGAAGCTTTTTAGATACAAACTCTCCAGAAAAGAGAGGGGGGTATATTGATGCTGCTTTACTCCATAAGAGAATGTTGCATGTCTAGACAGTTCTGTTTGCCACTGTGGATATGGGGTCAGCTAACATCACACTTTCCCTTTTCCCCTCTGCGGGGTGGCTAACACCTTTTGGTGCCCCCAGGGAGTAGTTCCTTAATTCAGGGGGACCCAGGGACTAAAATAAGGGTGTCTCAAGGAAGTCAACTTTATTGGTGTTTTACTCTTTTGTTCTATGAAAGAGGAACAAAAGTAAGTCTATATAACAAATGTCCTTGATCTACCCATGTAACTCAAACTGACAGCAGATAAAACTCCCACCGTGGTAATATATTGATCACACAGTATACTTGCTTTAAATCACTTTTAAGGAACAGAGTATATTCTTAAAATAGAAAGTAAATGTGTAGGAATGACTCACTATGTTTTGTCAATTTTATAATTCAGCTAAGTAACGGCAGAACTTTAAAGTATGCCAAAGTATTTGGAAGAGGAGCCTATTTATAATACACTCTTTGTTAACACTTTTTTAATACCATACCTGTGAATGAAAAATACATTAGCACAAAGGGGAATATTTATGAAGCTAGTGAGGAGGAATCTATTTGCTTTTGGCCTTTCAGGCTGAGATCTTTCTGAAAAGACTGATAGACCAGTTGGGTTTCAGAATTCTGAAAGAAACTACTGTGTGGCTATTGAAGCATTGTACTAATGGTCTAGCTGAAGAATAAGATGATCATTTGTCCTCAGACATTGATACAGTGGCTCCTAGATATCCTCCTTCATCACCCTGTCTTTATAGGTCACATTGCTTTACAGATTATCTGTTTTGAGGGGAGTAGGTTAATGCTGTTTCTATTCTTTAGCTCAGCTTTTTTTAGTGACTGCATCTGCAGCACAGACAGTTCTTTCAATCTTTGACAAAGGCATGGTGGACTCTGAGAAAGCATTGTTCAATTCTGAGCATGCATGAAGCCTAAAGTGATAACCTTAGAGTGGTGGACACGTTGGGGAATCAAGGATGTTTCTTCTCAGAAACGGTCAACTCTTTTTGCCCATAGAGAATTTTGTATTTACCCAGGAATGACAGATTATTGCATTAATAATGGATTGTCTACATCCATGGGTGTGGATTCATGCCAATAGGTGAAAAATGCATAGTGGTCTCTGGATGATGTTTCGCTTATCAAGACTCAGAGTGCTGGAGGGGCTTCAATGTGCCAATCGTAGCTGGTGAAAGCAAGCAGGAAGAATTTGGGAGTAATGCTTCGGTTTTGGTGGGAATGGGTTCAGCCTCTTTAACTGGTGTTTAAGACCCCACATTAAGTATCACTGAGTGATATTTATAGTTTCCTTACTTAGTACTTGATCTCCTACCTTCCCTAAGTGGTAAGGGCACATGTAAAGCAGGGCTAGCTGAATCTGGAGCCATTTCTCTTACCCAATTTAGTTTAGTATGAGACATGGGTATGGTGAAGAGAGTGCCTTTATTTCCTAAGTTGGTGATCTTCCCTTTCAATGGGCAAAGAATAGATGTCTATTCTGACTGTGTTAGATTTAAAAGAGTTGGCTGCAAGGTGTGCTGTTAACATGCCTACAGAGGCTTTCAGAGCAGAATGGATTCCCTTTTTAGTGATTTTTTTCCTCTTTGAGGTTTCACAAGGCAATATTGGGAAGTGGCTAATCTGACCAGATGGCTTTTCTGTGTGTGCTTCGGTCCTACTTAACAAGAATGTCACACTCCTGAGAAAACACATGAGAAGTTTGGGGTTGAAGTGCTATTGCTGGTCTAGTCACCTTTGTCTCTTTCCTTCACAGGATGTGGGCAGCGCAGTTGCTCTGCTTTACCTGTGCTTAAATGAGATAGGGACAAGAGTGAGAGCAAGCTGGCTGTAGCACAGTCCAGACAAGAAACAGGTGATACTATCAGTTAGGGAGAAGGAAATTGGTTAGTCATCAAAACAAAAGTCTTAAGTCTAGATTAAGGTCTCGTTCATTATGTATAGAGCTTCTAAAGCTGTAAATGAGAGCTTTGAACTTGGGAGGCACACTTCAGCTCTAAATATTTTCTGTCCCATATAGAGTAAAAAATAATTGCGTTAGTTTTTAGGAACAAATCTTGCCTTCCTGTTGTTAGTCAGGCATGCTTCTGAGATGTTGCTAGCATGGATAGACAGTGAAGTATGCCAAAAACTGCACATTACATCTCAGGAGAGCTCACTTTTGATTCCCCCCATTTCTGGCTTGGCTGTGTGTCTAGCTGCTTTGCTACTTTGTTCCTCTCTGAACCCCAATAACAGCATTAAAGAAAGCATAAGGTAAGCCGCTATGCCACAATAGGATTGCCATATGCTTGGGAGATCTTCCCATTACCAGCTATGACAGCTTCACCCCAGTGAGACACTATAGCATGGGATCTGGATTTCTGAGTTCAATGGGAGTTATCATGGTAAATATTCACAAAGGAAAAATAAAACTTATTGCCTGTGCATTAACAATAAACAGAGAAAAGGCCAGTCTAGGAAGACCTAAACCTAAAGATCACACCAGGAAGAGAGTTATTGATGGGGAAAAAAATGTGCACAGAGCCACAGAGAATCCCAAAAGATTGCTGGTAGTCAACTGAATCTAAGACTTAGTAGGTCATTAGACACTTTTACAACATGGATTCCTTTAAAAGCTTTTTAGATAAGAAAACTTCCAGTGTGTTGAATGTAACCATAGTAAGAATAAGGCTAATGAAGAAAGTTTAAATGACTGTAAGAGTTACCAGGCTTTTTGTTAGAACAAAACTATGCAGGATTATGTCTGTTTGCCTCTGTGGGTTTGTAAAACCAATATGGGATGAATACAGTGATGTATCCTTTCAGGGCTGAAAAACTGCTAGAAGTTAGTGGAGTATCTGAGATGTCAAAATATAGAGCAGATTGCTGGAGTTTTGCAAATAACCATCATTAAACATGTATCTGTCTGTTTGCCTGGATTTACTTGCACAACACACTACAGGCAAGTAGAGGGGGGGATGTATGTGCAAATACCAGGTGCACTCCACACATACTCCCCTCCCTGAAATACCATTATTCCTATAGTTCCCACTGGGATGGTGTAGACCCATGGCATCTTTGGTGGTGAGCTGTTCCATACATGCCCTCTGGAGCTGCAGTCACAACACTGGTATTTAACATTTAGGATGCATCTACACAGCACCCTAATCTCAAAATTGCAATCTGCGCTATGCAAATTGTGTATCTTATTTCACATCTATTTTGAAATAGCTTATTTTGAAATTTGGTGTATCTACACAGCACCAAATTTCAAAATAACACGCTATTTCGAGACATCCCTTAACCCTCATGGAATGAGGGTTACCAGGATGCTGAAATAGCACACCCGTTAATTTGAAAAGTATTTTGAAATAACAGGTAGCTTGTATAGATGCGGAGCCATGCAGTGTAGACGTACCCTTTGAGACATTTTTTGCCCTGATTTTCATGCTGTACAATCCTAAAATTGGCATAGAAATTTGCCCTTAAAATTTTGTAATTCTCAAAGTTAAGAATTACACTAATTCTTATTATTGCATTGCATTATTATTGTTAATGCAATGGTGCTACCTGTACTAATTCAGAATGCAGTTTTCTGTATAGCACTCTCATGATTACAAATATTTTTCTACTCTAAGGCTATTCTACTGAGGAATAGGTGACATTTCCTTTAAAACAGACTCCTATAACTTTGTTCAGAAATTTCTCATGCAATTCTTTTTGTTTACACTTCATACTCTTTTAATGACACCTCCTTGTTTGCGTAACCTTGGGTAGGCTAAACTTCACTGCCCTTCTCCAGTGTCTAAAAAAACCCCCAATCCCACAGAAGTACTGGAGACCCAGAGTTCAGTCTGTAAGAAATTTCAGAAAGGATTGTCCAGGGTCATTTCCCTACATTCAAGTTCCAAAAGAAACTGAAGAATGAATTTAATTAAACAACTTTATAAAAATCTTATGAAGAAACAAGTAATCTAATTCTTACAACATAACACAGCTATTTTATAGCCCACAGATATTGTCCACAGTTACAGTAAACGTAAGAGAAAACAAAGTAAAATTTGAACAGTTCAGTCCACACAAACACAATAAGAAGAGACTAAGAGGCCCCAAAAATTTAGATTTAGTTCACCAAAGTCACAATTTGTGCCTTTGATCATCAAATCTGCATCATATGCTGAGTCTGAACCATCTCTCAACTTGCTTGTAGGGATCCTTAGTTGGAGTCCAGGCAGACTCTTCCTCTGCTGTGGATCACTGGTAGGCAGCCAGCTCACTGATTAATCAATCAGTTAACTCACAAGTGGACAGGCTTAAAGAAATCCTGTTACAAGAAAATAAAGAAACTGAGAACAACAAAACAAAAATGACTCTTTCTCCATTGCTACATTTACAGAGGAGCTGAATAATCCCACTGACTGAGAAAATGAACAAAAACTAGGGTTGCCAGGTGTCCGGTATTGAGCCAGAGAGTCCGGTATTTTCACCTCCTGTCTGGTAAAAAAATTCAGAAAATACCAGACACCTAAAATGTCCGGTATTTTCTGATTTTTTTCCCTGCCAGGAGGCAAAAACACCAAACACCTGGCAACCCTACACACACTTAGCAACCGGGTCCAGCCCCCGGGCCCCTTCCCTGAGCCCCCCAGACCCTCCACTTACCTGGTTCCTCAGGGAAGCTGTCTTTTGGCTCAATCAGGAAAACAAGATGGCCACCAGCAAAAAGCTTTAAAGGCTTTTCTTAAAGGGGACATGCTGTTTTATGTTTTATTTTTTTATTTTTTTTATTTTTGCCCAACAACTTTGGTCTCCCCCTTTTTTGGGGGGAGGAAAGGGGGTGTTTGGTATTTTTAGTTAAACCCCATCTGACAACCCCAACTAAAACAATTTGGATAAACTCAAAACAGCATTTAAAGCAGACAGTTAACACTGACAAAAGTATTTCCTCTTCCAGGTTCTTCTTGCTATAAGTTGCACTGACCATGATCCTTGCTAGAAGGTTAACAACATCACTAACTGCTGCAAAGTGCTGCAGAATGAGGAACAACAGTCTGTTCTCTGCTCCTGGCTCAGCATCTCCCAGCTCACACAGGCCTTAGAAAAGCATCTGCCCTGCCTGCTTGCTGGTGGAGTCTGACCCCATACTACCCCACCCAACTTCAGAAACTTCTGGGTGTGGAGTGCTGAATCTGCCTAGCAACAGGAACAGTAACACTCAACTCACTCCTACCTCTGCCACAGGGGTCTCTTAAAGAGATAGCCCCCTATTAGGTGCATGGATTACATTTGCAGAGCTAAACTGATGCATTTTAGCAGTTGTTAATCCTGCAAAGTCTGTTCTAAGAAAGAGCCTCAGTGAAATGTACAAACAAGTCTCTCGAGATGAGGAGCTTTAGCTGAGATGTTTTCTGCCAGCCACATTGTCATGGCCCTCTTCTCTGAATGACTGAATTATGCACAGGAGGCTCATACTGAGGAGTGAGCCAGCAGAAAATTTAAAATTTTCACCAGAGAGCATGTGAGAGATTAGCATTTGAGAGGTGGGAAGAGCCAACTGGGCTGCTAAAGTGAAAGGTCATTCAGAACAAAGTCTTTTCACTGATTTTTTTGTGGAAGTGAAAGATGGGAGAGATGTTCTGATGACTGCAATTGTGACTCCTTCAAAAACCAAAAGAGGATAAAGGGAGGTGAATTGACTATGAAAATAATGCCTCTTAACATGTCTTTCCTAGTGCTCTCTTGACTGCAATGAAGGGAGAGTAGGCTTCTTAAGGGAAAAAACATTCTTTATCATGTAGCTTTTCTTCCTGTTTGTATTCTGTCCTGTTACCCTTCTCAATGACAGATGGATCAGGCCATAATAGAGAGCAGAGTTTAGTTCAGTAAACATAAGAAATTCTGTCTAGCTTTGAGCAGCAAAATAAAAATCCTAGAAACAGAACTATACTGCTACCAAAGAAGCAAAATTTGCAGTAGAAGACTGATATTTCCTCAGTGGACCATTCCTGCAGTCAGGACCAGCTGTAGCTAAACATTTAAGCACATGTTTCACTTTATTTTCATGCACAGTCCTAATGGCTTCACTGGGACTGTTTCCTACTGAAAGTTAGGTATGTGTTTAAGTACCTTGTTGAATTTGGATCTCATTATATATAGCTTATCATTGGAGAAAGTATAGTATTGCTGCTGATAGCTGCAGAAGTTCACAGAACTGTTATAATCAACTGACCCATGATATTCACAACTATTGGAACTTGCAGTTTTGCCCATTGAAAAATGTGCTTAGTTGTATTAAAGGGAATCTGAAAAACTAGGGCAGGGATAGGCTTAAAACAGCATTCTCTTCCCTGCTCAAAATAGCACAGATGGTCTTGTGTCCAGTAGGTAAGTGAAGCACATATTTTCACCAGTGCTACTATCAGTTCAGCTTCATCAGTGGTAGTATACAAGGAGCACTGGCATAGGCAAGGCTCTGGCAACCTTCAGCCTTTTGCTATTGTGTAAACCAACTGTGCTGTTCGAATAGAGCTGAAAGCAACCAGAAACTAAAGGAACTGTGTCCACATTAATATTCTCTTGATACAGTTATACTGGTGGTTGCACTAATGGGATTTTCTTGCTAAAATATTTTGCTATGAAAAGGTTCCTTAGCACCAAAAGAAGCAACAAATTACATTTTTTAATTTGTTTTCTTTAAATGTATAGATACAGTAAATAAGAGACACTGCCTGGTATATCTTTTTCTAATAGTGCAAAGTAGTAAATGTCCAAGATATGGAAAGACAAGCTGGGTGAAAATATTTTTAGTGAACTAAGTTCTGAGGGTGACAGAGATAAGATTTGGAGCTTTCAAGAGGTCTTCTACAACAACATTACATACAAAATATGTTGGATAATTCAAAACATTTTAATCTAATAAAAATTAAATTGCCATTCAATACTGTTCTTTTAAAATTGTTATTTTCAAATTATTTACCTACAAATTAGGGATGTAACCAGTTAACTGGTTATCAAAAAACATTTCCCTTACTGGTGATGCTTACCGGTAACCGGTTAATTGGTGGCTTGGCTGGGCTGGAGCAGTTCTCTGCCTGCGGTGTGGCATGGCTGGCCTGGCCAAAGCAACCCCCACACACAGTGGGCTCAGTATGGTGGGCCCGGCTGGGCTGGAGCAGGTCCTCTGCCCATGCCGTGCCATGGGTGGGGGCTGTTTCAGCCCTGCTAGACGCCCACCCTTGCGAGATTGCAAATAAGCAGTTAACCAGTTAAACGTAATGTTTAAGCGATTAACTGGTTAAATGGCGTTTTACATTCCTACTACAAATGCAATTTTCAGCTCAATTATCCTGAAAATATGCAACTCGTTATGTCATAGAACGTCCTGGGTTATACTTGAAGCTGCAGCAGCAGTTTTAATTTTGCTCAGTGAAGCTACAATATTGAACCTAGAATGAATACATTTTCTTGGGATGATAGTGTGTAAATTTTTCAGGCTGGCTAATAAGAACAAACCAAACTTTTGTGGTATGGCAACTTTTCTACTGCTCACAGGACAAGTTCAAAAACTTTGGAGTTGAAATTCTTGGTAAAATTCTTGTGACTATGGTTGAGATAGGTGTTTTGTTGAATGTTCTGAGACTGGCATTGTCAATCCACAAATCCAAGCAGCACAGAGTCTGTAGAAGCTCATTGCCTCCTTGGTCTTCTTGTAACCTTTTCTGGAGAAGAAGCTACTTCCAGATGATAAGTCTGGTTACCAATTCACTCTTTAGCTTCAGGTGGGAGTGTGAAAGCACTTACTATCTTAGAACTGTACTGGTCTACAAGCTCATTTTGTAAGTAGTATAGGTATCCAGTGAAATGGCAAGAATTTCTAAAGCAAAATTGATTGGGAACTCGAGTCTTTTAACCTTAACCTGTTGATATTTTGACGGGAAGGAATTGTGTTAATGTAATGGAAAAAATAACATTTCAGTAGTAGCTAATGGGTATGTGTTACATATGATTGGATCACATGAACTATTTCATTAGAGTTGAACAAATAACGTGTGTAAGATTTAGTTTCCTTTTCTGCTTTTTGAATGCCAGCAAGCACATTGTGATTCCCTCCGATGTATTTTAAATGATTTGACCATTTCCTTTCCCCCAGATGTACTGGGTAGACTGATCATGTATTCTGACAATTCTGAGTATTTAGTACTCAATATTCAAACTATTATTGGTTAATTGTGATTCTGGGTCATGACATACAGTTTCAGTTCCATGGTCATCTCATCAGGTTATCTCATCAGATGATATGAAACCTAGAAAACTACTTTGTGTGAACATTTGTGGCAGTGAAACCCAAATGCATGGATGTTCACTGAAAGCAAACACAAAAGGTGTGCAACTATGGTAGAACAAATTCTGTTAAAGTTTTATAATATTTCCATAACTTAGGTAAGCATTGTGCTGCTTCCTCACTATGGCATCAATCCTTCAGAGCCCTCTGCATGTGCTTAACTTTAAGCTCGAAAATAGACCCACCAAGGATCTACTCACATGTTTAAACACTGCATAAATCTTTGAAAGGTTAGGACATTAGTCTGGTAGATTAAGGCTTCACAAACACAATAAAAGCATTACAGGCTTCCTGTAACTATGGACTAGCCAGAGGGTTTAATTCACATAGCAGAGTTATGGCAGGGGACATTTATGATAGTGAACTAAAAAGAATGTTTGGCTTTTAAAAAGAAGTGAACAAATAATAAAAGAAAAACTCAGCTACTTAATAGAAATCATCAAGCATTCAGATTGTAGACGTGTTGAAACAAGACCGAAATTAAATGCATATGAAGTCTTCTGAATGAGGGAATTCGTACTGCACCTATTTCACATTCAGTTCCACCCAGCTACACTGATTCTTAGTCTATGGAATCAAATTAGGACTATATGATCATCGTAATTAGACCTGAGGAAGAACGATTAGTTTTTCCTCTCCTCCCTTACTTGAAGAACTACATTGTAGTTTGTAAATTTAAAATAATGCATATGCTATTTATTTTTTAAGGTAAATTGACCTATTTAAATGAAGTGTTCAGGTTAAGATTGTGTATTAAGATGATGGAAAGTAATAAACCGAAGAGTGAAAAATTCCATATGCCTTACCTTCTACATTCCAACTAACTTCCCGATTCAGGATCATTGTTTTGGTACCCTGGATACTTTGATGCATCAGTGCAGGAAGTATAAATGTATTGTATGTTTTTTATCTTTATCACCTTTTTCGTTCTTTCTTTCTTTCTTTCTTTCTTTCTTTCTTTCTTTCTTTCTTTCTTTCTTATACAATTTAAGAAGCTTTTTAATGTTTACTTTAAACAAAGGCACTGAGACGTCCTTTAAATGACAGATATAAAATAGGGGAGATCAAAATCTCAAAAGGTAATTTTATTTTGAAGCCACTGGCTCTTGACTCCATTTTTTATGTGTAAACACATTCTCTTCAAGTAAAGACTCCATGCTGAAGAATTATGTCATTCTATTTTATCTTCTCACACTTGGCTTTCCTTCCTCTAGATTTATCTCTTACAACAGTTCCCCTGACACTGGTCTGCTGGGGACTAAGTTATGTTTAATAATTATCTTTGAAAAACATACATGCATAAATAGGTACCAGTAATATCTTGTTAGTTTAAATTACAAAACTTATGAGTGAATGTACAAAATAAAGGCCTTCCTGGGAAAAGACAAATTCTTCACTGTTAACTTAGGAAATGAAAAAAAAGGTGTATGCTGACTTCTACTTCTTATTATGATCACTTTTAGATATGAGGCATCTGTCTTTTGCTTGGGAATAAAAAGCACTTATCTACTGTGTTGACACAGTTGGGTAATTGTCTTATTATTCATACATCATCTTGTTTCATCAACATTAAAAAAACTAAAAACTGTTTTTATTTTTATAATTGTAGCAATAATAAAGATTTGGATTCTCAGTTGGTGAAAGTCAATGCAACTCCTTTGGAGACAATGGAGCTGCACATATTTGAACCAGCTGAGAATCTGACCCTAAATGTGTAAGAAATATGTAAGATTAATGTCTTTGTTTATATGGGTTGCACTCAGAAAACTCAAAGATACCATCAGACAAGGACTGCGCATGAAGCAATTTGCATGGAACTTGGAAGGGAGGGAGAATAGGTTGCAATAAGGAAGAATTTTGAAGAGGCACCAAGATGTCAGCCTGTATGCACACAGCTGCAATTGTAGCAACTGTGTAAAATGGTTCTCCAAATGATGAGCCAGATTTGTTTTAAAACAAAGGAAACCTCTCATGTTGTTGTCTAGTAAATGGTACATGGAATAGTCATCTCTCTTGCTTTAATTAATATACCTCTATGAATTATTTCATGTGTGATGGTAGAGTAGTCACCTACAATTTTTGAAGGGACAATGTATCATTGGGAACACATCAATCAAAAGTTCAAAAAGTAAGAGGAGTCTCAGGACTGCATCTGGACTTGATCCAAACCTACTGAAGTCACTGGGAATCTTCCTAACAAAAGTCTATAGGCAATACTTTTTGAAATACAAACATTAGATTAAAAAAACATAGGTTAAAGTTGTCTCTAGGTTAATTAATGATTACAAGCTTTTTTAGGTATGATGACCTGCTTCATAGCCATGTCAACATCCCTGAACACACCACAAAACTAAATGTCCTTCTTTACTAAGTGTTAATATTACTGTGCTTTTTAAATATCTCATTTTATATTGTTTCAGTGCTTGTGTAGCTCTCATTTGCCACATTTGCTCTGCTGCACATCTATTAATGCTCCATTGGAGTGAATGGAACGTTAGCATGCACCTGGACAATTTAAGCTGCATAACAGGTGTGTTCCAACAGGGTATATGGCAGCAGTCCAGCTATTAATTACAAAAAGGAATTCAGTGTAAGATTAATCATCATCAGGGGGAAACACCTGTGTCTTATCAGTTAGTTAATCATGTTATCTCCTTGAAAATTCTGTGGTTCTTCATTTTACTTTTAAGCAAACAAAAGAGACAATGACTTTATTGCATTTGAAAATGTTGGAAAAATAACACTGCACTTAATTAGAAAGAATCAGTGCATCAGTGTTCTGCTTCCTAGGGGAAACAGACACAAAACTCTGAAAAGTTTGAAACAGAGTCTTGTTTTTACTTGAAACTCAAGATAGGATTTGAACCCAGCCCTCCAAAGATGATAGCCTTATAAGTTTCTAGCCTTTACTAGTTGCCTTTTTGTTGTAAATCTTAATTGTTACAATGATAAGCACATTTTTTAATAAGAATAGCAATTTTATAGTTATAAAGTTATAAAGTATCATTCATGAAGGGATCTCAAAGGGTTTTACAAACTTTTTACAACCAGAATTAACCTTCACTATTCATTGGGGATAGATATTATTTTATCTTAAAAAATGTGAGGCAGTTGGAACACAGAAACTTTAAGATCCAAAGGTCATTAATTTGAAGCCAAATTCTGACATTCATAATTATGTGGACTAGGAATTCACCAACAAAATGCTCTGTATAAATAACGTTAGTAGAATAAAACCCTGAGTTGTGATAGATTTCTAGAGGAAATCCAGCTTGACATCTGGCCCATGTTGTCTTAGGGTTGAGCAATCAAAAACTGAGGCATATAAGTTTAGTGAGATTTCTGAAAATCTATTTGACCAAGTTTATTTTACAAGTCAATAGTGGAGGTGGAATTTGTGCAATTTTCATGCCACAAGAATGAAAGAAATAGCAATTAGCAGGCATTTGGAAAAAAGATGTAAAATAATTTAGTAGGGACCTCCTTTGTCTCAGTATTCTCCTGTTTAGTATTTCTCTTATAACCTCCCTTCTTATGGAGTGCCTTGTGGAAGCAATTCATACAGAACAATAGATAGACAGTAGTAACACTGTCATCTATCTTCTGATAGTGGTGAAATAACATACCTTTGGCACCTCTCTGGGCTAATTTTATATGTATATAACTGATCTGTATAGTGTCATGTACATTTCTGTTGCAGCACACAGATACTTCAAAGTATTGTACCTGTACTTTACTATCCCTAGTGAAGAGGGTCTGAGTAAGGGAAGAAACAGCCAGAAGAAATCCTTGCACACACTGGATATGAAGAATATTTTTAAAGTATTGCAAATTATATAATTTCACTAAGTTCTCAGGCTGTATCCATAGACAAGAAATATCTCATGTACATTTTGAATAATAAGGTCATCTCAGGCCCATGCAAATGGGGAGTTAAAATAGTTTACCGCGTGGGCAAATGAGAAGAGAATCAAGCCCAAAATATTTAAAATCTATCAGTTGTGATGAGACCCTGTAGGTCACAAGATCTGATTAGAACCAGGTGTTTGAAAAAAACTTGGAGGTCATTTGGAATTATGGAAATTTAATATAAGCACATGCCTAAATATAACTTAGTCCAGTATTTCTATATATACAAAGGCAGTGCATTTGGGTATTGCTTGGCTACAGTATTCATAACATTCTGACCACTGTGCTTTACATAGTCTTGTTGAGGGACACTAAAAGTTAATTGTGTAATTCCCCATACTAAATCTGAAAAAAATATGCCATTGGAGAAAGACAATTTTTGATTATAACAACACTATCTGTAAAGTATCAAAGGAAGAAACATAATGAATATTTTCTCAATAGTTGGCAGAAGTAGTTTATGAATCAATGCACTGGAAGTACAAAATGAAAAGTCTCTTTAATTTTGCAAAAATGAGATTGAAAGATGCAGGCCAATGCAATACATTAACTTTTTATTCACGTGCATCACAAGTTGCATAAGTCTTTTAGAAAATGTAATAATTTCAAAATAAAGTGTAAATGTTATTTACTTCAAATGTTAATATGAATATGCATTCGGCATTGCTTTTCCTCTTCTGTTAATGTAGAATTTTTTATTTAATCAATAGATTCATTAGATTGTAAATGAGTTTCTCTTCTTTCTCGTAAATCATGGTTCCTAAAATTTAAAAAACAGTATTTTTCTTCTGTGAACTTGAAACCCATCAATATATGAGCATTTATGGAATACAGATCTGAATGACCCTTCAAGCTGCAGAAAACTTTCCAGAAAACCTCAATGGCATGGGTGACCCATGAGTTGCTAACCTTTGGACTTGCAATTAATAGTTATTGTCTTAATTGTGTCCTACACAGATAATATAATTGTAAACAATGTATTAAATAATTGCTTTGACTCTTTTTTATTGCAATTCATATTTTAAAGACACTTATAAAAGTAAATAAGCTCAAGTATTGTTGGAAATTATCAATTTTTACACCTTATATGGTATATTCTGATAGTACTACAGTAGTATGTTCTCTTTTTTACAAGGCAAGGTCCTAATTGGCCATAAATCAGTGTATCTCCATTGAAGTCAATAGAGTGATGTTGATTTACACTTGCTGACAATCTGGACTGTTGTATTTGTATTTCACATTCAACATGGTTGAAGACTTTATTAGTCAAAACTTTCACTAGTTCAACTTTCAGTTACATCTATGTAAATCTGGAGTAACTCTACTGAAATAATCAGCGTCCTCTGAGTTGCATCTAGATTTTCACTGGTTTAAAAGAGAGTAGAATTTGGATCAGATAGAGCTTTGCCTGAGTGTTTAAGGATTTGTTAATTGAATTACCCAGATATCTACTGGTTTATATAAGAGCTATTCAGATGATGATATATATTTAGCTGTATTTCAGAGTGTCATGATGATCTCCTGCATTGCCATCATACTTTGCCATGCAACCCACTGAATGGTGGGGAAAGAATCTGAGCAAGGCAATAGGCTTGAGCAAGTTCTGATTTTTTTATGAACCCAGATGCCCATATTCAGTAAGGAGATACTAATTCTTTATGTGAAAGAGGGTTTGGCCCAGATTCTTGCTCAAGGCCAAAGAACACATAGTACAACTCAGAAATGAATGCTAATGTAGTTATAAACCAGGAAAGCCCCTCTCCCATCCTGAGCTAGCTCTGGTCCAGGGAGGTACTTCAGCATAAGTCAGAGTGAACGTTAAATTGCCCTAATTTACACCAATTGTTTTTAGCCCCAGAGAACCATTATGGTATCTGGAGATTGCTGGTATAGAGGGGAACCCTGGACATCTCCAGTCTCTTAACCACATTCCCAACCCTGGGCTCAATAGAATGAGATTGGTGTAGGAGTTGCAGTAGTTCTGTGCCACCAGAAAATTTTTCTTGTATTGGGAAAATTTATATATATATATTTCCTTATATTTTCCTTCTTGGGCAAGCTGTGCTACAGGCTATCAGGCAGTCCAGGGCTTTATAAAGGAGTGAGTCAGCAATCAGGGAGCTTGTGAACAGGGACTGCTAATAGTGAGTTTGGAGAAGGAGAAGGAGGGGGAGTGGGAAGGAGGCTAGATACACTCGCCATTCTTTAAAATCCTTTTACTACACTCCTGCCCTTCAATGAGACATTTAATAACATCTGAGGAATCTCTCAGAAGGAAGGCAGGTATGGATAGTGATAGGTCTGCTGTTGTTACCTGCACAGCATGTGCCATGTTTGTCTTCCTCCAGAAGAAAGAAAGGATTCCATCTGCACTAAGTGCAAGCTGGTTGCCATTTTGGAAGAAAAAATTAGAGAACTTGAGGCCTAAGTATCGACCCTATATTCCATCAGAGAAGATGAAGACTTCCTCTATAGAAGGCAGCATTTAATCCTGCAGGCACAGTAGGCTGAAGAGCCAGTGAGGGCAGTACAGGACAAGGAAGAAAACTGGCAGCATGTAACCTCTAGAAGAAGAAGAAGGCCAACTCAGGTATCCCCCATTCCTGTAGAGGTAAGTAACCACTTTCAGGCTCTCTCCACAGGCACTGAGGTGGAGAATGATTTGGCAGGGACTCTCAGGGAAGAAATCAGAAAGGAACACCATGTACTGGAAGGCATGGGATGTATAATCCTAGAGATGGGGGTTCCACAACCACCACCCCCAAAAGAAGAAGATGGGTGGTGGTGGTTGGGAACTCCCTCCTGAGCGGGACTGAGTCATCCATCTGCCGTCCAGACCTGGAATCTCAAGAAGTGTGCTGCTTATCAGGACTCACATTCAGGATGTGACCAGGAGTTTTTCCAAAGTGATCAAACCCTCGGATTGCTATCCCTTCCATGTAGGAACTAACAATACAGCTTTTCCATGTAGGAACTAACGATACGGCCAAGAATGGCCTTGAGTGGGTTACAGCAGATTATGTAGTGCTGGGAAGAAGGATCAAGGAATTTGAGGCACAAGTAGTATTCTCATCCATCCTCCCTGTGGAAGGAAAACGTCCAGGTAGGGATCGTCGAATTGAGGAAGTAATTGCGTGGTTGCGCAGGTGGTGTCAGAGAGAGGGCTTTGGTTTCTTTGACCATGAGACTCTGTTCCGGGCACAAGGATTGTTAGGAAGAGATGGGATCCACCTAACCAAGGGTATGTCTACACTAGTCCCCTAGTTTGAACTAGGGCGGCTAATGTAGGCATTCGAAGTTGCAAATGAAGCCCGGGATTCAAATATCCTGGACTTCATTTGCATCTTCCTGGGCACTGCCATTTTTAAATCCCTCTTAGTCCGAACTCCGTGCCTGCAGCTACACGCGGCATGGAGTAGGTAGTTTGAATTAGGATCTCTAATTCAAACTACCATTACTCCTCGTGGAACGAGGTGTACCGGTGCTCACAAACAGGGAGGGACTAGTAAGGGGAAGTAGAGGTGGGTGTCAACCTGGGAAGCAGTGATCATGAGATGGTAAATTTCAGGATCCTGACCAAAGGAAGAAAGGAGAGTAGCAAAATACAAATCCTGGACTTCAGAAGAGCAGTTCAAACTAGGGGGTTAGTGTAGACATACCCCAAGAGAGGAAAGAGCATCTTCGCGGGCAGGCTTGCAAACCTAGTGAGGAGGGCTTAAAACTAGGTTTGTTGAGGGCCGGTGACCAGAGCCCTGAGGTAAGTGAGGAAGTCATATACCGGAAGAAACACAAGAAGCAACGAGCAACAAGGGAAGACCACTGATTTTTATGGAGAAGGTAGGGCAATTAACTGGTTATCTAAGGTGTTTGTACACAAATGCGAGAAACCTGGGAAACAAACAGGAAGAATTAGAAGCCCTGGCACAGTCCAAGAACTATGATTTGATTGGAATAATGGAGACTTGTTGGGATGACTTGCATGACTGGAGCACTGTCATGGAAGGGTATAAACTGTTCAGGAAGAACAGGTGAGGGAGAAAAGGAGGAGGAGTTGAATTCTATATAAGAGAGCAGTATGATTGCTTGGAGCTCCAGAAAAGCCTGATGAGAGTCTATGGGATAAGTTAGAGGTGGAAGCAACAGGGGTGATGTTGTGGTTGGTGTCTGCTATAGACCACTGGATCAGGTGGATGAGGTAGATAAGGCTTTCTTCAGACAACTGAGAGAAGCTTCCAGATCACAGGTCCTGGTTCTCATGGGGGACTTTAATCACCCTGACATCTGTTGGGAGACCAATACCGCAGTACACGGACAGTCCAGGAAGTTTTTGGAGAATGTTGGGGATAACTTCTTGGTACAAGTGTTCAAGGAACCAACAAGGAGCCATGCATAGCTTGACCTGCTGCTCACAAACAGGTAGGAACTAGTAGGGGAAGGAGAGGTGGGTTACAACCTGGGAAGTAGTGATCATGAGATGGTAAATTTCAGGATCCTGACCAAAGGAAGAAAAGAGAGTAGCAAAATACACATCCTGGACTTCAGAAGAGCAGACTTTGACTCCCTCAGAGAACTGATCCCTGGGATGCTTACATGAAGGGGAAAGGAGTCAAGCAGAGCTGGCAGTATTTTAAAGAAACCTTATTAAAGGCACAGGAAGAAACCATCCCAATGCTCAGCAAGAAAAGCAAATATGGTAGGTGACCAGATTGGCTTTCTGGGAAAATTCTTGGTGAACTTAAGCACAAAAAGGAAGCTTACAAGAAGTGGAAACTTGCACAGATGACTAGGGAGGAGTATAAATATATTGCTCAAGAATGCAGGGGAATTATCGGGAAGGCGAAAGCACAATTGGAATTGCAGTTAGCAAGGGATGTGAAGGATAACAAGAAAAGTTTCTACAGGCATTTTAGCAATAAAAGGGTGATCAGAGAGGGTGTGGGGCCCTTATTGGATTAGGGAGGTAACCTAGTGACAGATGATGTGGGAAAAGCTGAAGTACTCAATGCTTTCTTTGCCTCTGTCTTCACAGAGAAGGTCAGCTCCCAGACAAATGCAATAGTCAATGCAGCATGGGAAGGAGGTGGACAGCCCTTGGTGAGGAAAGAACAGTCTAGGAAGTATTTAGAAAAGCTAAACATACACAAATCCATGGGCCCGGATTTAAGGCATCCAATGGCATTCATGGAGTTGGCAAATTTATTACGGAGCCTTTGGCCATTATCTTTGAAAACTCGTGAAGATCGGGAGAGATCCCGGATGAATGGAAAAAGGCAAATGTAGTGCCCATCTTTAAAAAAGGGAAGAAGGACAATCCAGGGAACTACAAACCCGTCAGCCTTACTTCAGTCCCTGGAAAAATCATGGAGGGGATCCTCAAGGAATCCATTTTGATTTGATAGCAGCCTTCAACTTCCTGAAGGGAGGTTCCAAAGAGGTTGGAGAAAGGCTGTTCTTAGTAGTGACGGATGGCGGAACAAGAAGCAATGGTTTCAAGTTACAGTGGGAGAGGTCTAGGTTGGATATTAGGAAAAACTATTTCACTAGGAGGATAGTGAAGCACTGGAATGGGTTACCTAGGGAGATGGTGGAATTTCCATCCCTAAAGGTTTTTAAGTTTCAGCTTGACAAAGCCCTGGCTGTGTTGATTTAGTTGGGATTGGTCCTGCCTTGGGCAGGGGGCTGGACTTGATGACCTCCTGACATCTCTTCCAGCTCTATGATTCTATGATTTTATTCATGCACTGTGACACAAAGAATCCTGAATATAGTGGGAATATTTAAAAAGATTATTTAATTTTAAAATACAACTCTTCTTGTGCTTACCTGAGTAATGTTTGTGCATGAATCCAGTTAGCTAACTTTACAATTCTGAGTTAAGGGTTATGGACATTAAGTACTATACAATTCTATTAGTGTTTTAAAGCAATTTTTAGGAGTTGTCAGTTTATTTCAATTTGTTAAAAAACTAGAAAATTCAGGTAGTGAGGAACATCAATTAGTATCACGGAGGCATAGGGTACAATGTTTTTCCTGGCTTGGTTACTTATATAATAATCTTCTCTATGTTGCATATTTTTTAATTAATATAATTTGTTAGAATCACTTTTATGCCAAGTGCTGCTATTCTATATTGAACTTGAGCATTGAAACATTTGTTTTCATTAAACCAAAAAGGCAAAACAAGAATAAAAGCAAAACAACCCTTTCAATGTCTGGGTATCTTTTTCTGGTTAAAAGCATATAAAATCTGGTAATACTTCATGAAATCATGAATTTCAAATGTCTTATAAGCACATGTATTGCCTTTTCCTTCTAATATGACTAGATTGCCTAACTGTTCTGCAACAGTGTGAACAATATTAGGTTTTAATCATGTTAAGACTTTCAAACATTGACAGCACTTTCCACAGTATTTTTTTTTATTGTAAGACTAACTGATGCTTAAGGACATTTCCAAGATAAAGATATAAGAACATGGTGCTGTTTAGAAAGGGTATTGGCAATATGACCATTTAAAACTCATTCCTTTTAATGTACTAGTTCTCCCAGGACAGCATATAATTACTTCTTGAATACGTTTGCATTTTTCCTAGTAAACCATTAGGCACATTTGTTATACTCCAAAATTTTTTTGCCTTTATTTTTCTTGTTTTCAGATTCTGTCACTTAATACATTCACAATATCAAAATGATAAGTGACATTACTCTGTGTGGTTTAGTTAATTATCTGTAATATAATGTTTAAATAAAGCAATTTCACTAAATCTGATGTGAGCGAATGGCCCTTTTTCCTCTTCAACTTTGCCCATGTCGGATTCCAATATCAGTAACACTGGTGTAAATTCAAAATAACTTCATTGCCTTAATGTTGTTCTAGATTTCCATTGTTGTAACTCACAAGAGAATGTATCTGTATGAAGTGATATCATGTTCCCACCAAACTCAATGACAAAACTTTCACCAATGGATAGTATTTCACCCTAAGGGTGTGCCTAGACTACAGGGCTTTTTTGAAAAAAGTGTACTTCTTTTAAAAAAAAACTTCCCCTGCGTCTAGACTGCTGCTGCGTTCCTTCGAAAGTAAATCGAAAGAATGCGGCAGATTTTTTGACCACGGAAAACCTTGTTTTATGAGGAAGAACGCCTTTTTTCAAAAGTGCTCTTTCAAAAAAAGGCGCTATGTAATACAAACTGTGCTTTTTCAAAAGAGAGCATCCAGACTGCCTGGGTGCTCTCTTTCGAAAAAGCTCCTTGCTTTTTCAAAAGTACTGATTGTAGTCAAGATGCTCCTTTTCGAAAGCGGCTTGTAGTCTAGACATAGCCAAAGGGTTTAACTCGTGGTTTTACTATAGTAGGATTAGTAGACCATACTACAAAAGCCACTCAATTGTTTAAAGTTTTCTCACTATCACAATAAAAGTTCACAAATCTTCCAAGTGAATGCAAGCAAAGTTCCAAATGAGCCTGTCTGGTGACTGAACTGCAATGAGTTTTGCTTTGAATGTTTGATTTAATTCAAACATGAAATCCAAAAACAAAATTCAGTTGGTGCTAAACCTACAGACCAAATGAAAGAAAATAGTTACAGAACTTTTTGTGAACCAAAACCAGTGTGTTTCACTCACACTGCTTTGAATTGGGTGTCTGGTTGGTGAGTCTTGCCCACGTGCTCAGGGTTTAGCTGATCGCCATATTTGGGGTCGGGAAGGAATTTTCCTCCAGGGTAGATTGGCAGAGGCCCTGGAGGTTTTTCGCCTTCCTCTGTAGCATGGGGCACGGGTCACTTGCGGGAGAATTCTCTGCATCTTGGGGTCTTTGAACCATCGTTTCAGGGACTTCAAGTATCTGAGACACAGGTGAGAGGATTATTCTAGGAGTAGGGTGTGTGAGATTCTGTGGCCTGCATTGTGCAGGGGGTCAGACTAGATGATCAAAATGGTCCCTTCTGACCTTAAAGTCTATGAGTCTATGAGTCTATGAGAATTAAGAGACATATCTAAGTGTTGAGGAGACTGATTTTTCTGCTGTTGGTAATTTTTCAAGTAATAAATAGAAGAGGAGACATGAAATGGTTTCAGCAAGCACCATAGAACCATAACTGCTATGTTTATGATGCAATTAGTTTTTGAATTTACTCTGCAGGGACCATAGAAACTGCTTCAGGCTTTGCAAACTTTCTTAAAGCATAGTTAATGGAGCTATCATAAAATCTGCATAGATATTGGAAACTTTAAAGATGAGTTTTACCTGTGGTAACATAGGGTATGTCTACACTTGTTCCCTAGTTCAGACTAGGGAGGCAAATGAAGCATACCGAAGTTGCTAATGAAGCGTGGGATTTAAATATCCCATGCTTGATTAGCATATTCGCGGCCGGTCACCATTTTAAAATGCCGGTAGCCCGAATTAACTCGCCGCGTGCAGTTAACTCATTGCATGAGTAGTAACAGTTAATTCAAGGGAAGGGTTTCAGACTACTGTGTCTACATGCGGCAAGTTAATTCAGGCTACCAGCATTTTAAAATGGCATATTGGAAAAATATGGACGTGAATATGCTAATCAAGCGCGGGATATTTAAATCCCATTCTTCATTAGCAACTTTGGTATGCTTCATTTGCCTCCCTAGTCCGAACTAGGGGGCAAGTGTAGACATACCCATACAAGGTAGAATGTGTATTGCACAAATCTTTGCAAAAGCTTTTAGAGGCTGAATCCCATATGGGCTTGAAGCTGTAGATTAAGATATTAACTTAGATGGTAGCCCATCTCAGTATGGGTGCAATCCCTGATCTATACATTCTGTTCTCCACCTCCTCTCTTTGCATACTGCTGCTGTTACTCTTTAAGGGTGCGTCTACACAGCATAGTTATTTCAAAATAATGGACATGATTATGAAATAACAATGTGCGTGTCCACATAGTAATTCCATAATTTTGAAATAATGGACGGTTTATTCCAACTTCTGTAAACCTCATTCTATGAGGAATAATGCCTATTCTGAAATAGCTATTTCAGATTATGGCATGTGTAGACATGGCAGCTGGAATTATTTTAAAATAAGGGGCCTCCAGGAAATCCCGCAGATGTCCTGCTGGCCACTCTGTCCACACACATTAGGACTCTATAATTCCTCATCCCCTACAGCCCTTAAAGCTGAAGCCACAGGGGATAGGGCTTGTGGCAGGAAGCTGGCCCTCACAGCCTTCAGCCACACACAGCTGCCACAGCATGTCATCGGGCCAGCATGACCTACCCTCAAGCCCCCCAAGAGCCCTTCCCCATTCCCAGGGAGCAATCTGGTGGCTCCCAGGAGCCTGCCAAGTGCTGCAAAAAGCATGCGCCATCCTGATCTGGGGCAAAGATCGTAGGTTTGGGGCAAGAAGGAAAACCTCCAGAATTTCTGCACCAGATGGCGCAGTGCTGACATATACAGCCACATGGCCGACAGCCATCCTTCAAAGGGCCACATCTGGACCCAGGACCAAGTCTGGATGAAAGTTTAGGAGCTCTGCCAGGCATATACCAGACCCAGAGAGTGCAGCTCCCACTCCGGGGCAGTAGCCCACACCTGCCCCTATTGTCAGGACCTGCACTGCATCCTGGGGGGCAGTGCAGTCCCTTCCCCACCTCTGGTGGTTGACTTGGGACTGGAGAGCCCTGTCATCACCCATCCCGGGGGCAGAGCTTGTTGTGCAGAGGAGGAGGACTCTGATGCAGCCAGCACTGTCACCACACTGACACTTGAGCCAGTACCCCACAGCCTACATGTGCCCCAGGCATCCTCCAAGGCAGGGAAAGGATCATCAGTTGAGTAAGGGGCTGGGGCATGCTTCTTTCATGGCCTTCTCAGCCTGGGATAGTGCTGCAGTACATGCATGTGGATACACATGCAATGCCGGTCTGGGCTACACAGCTCTAGGAGGCTGCATCAGAGCTTCCCGGGCTCTTGCTCACAAGGTCTGGGGAGGCCGGCCTCACTTCTGACATCTGAGTGGGACACCCTCCTATGACAAGCCACCACTAGAAGGAGACTGGGGATATGGCCACACACACAAACACATACACTCAGGAGTGCTGCACATGGCACATGGGCATGCCTGCATGATCGAGGCAGCACCCACTCCCAGGGACAGCGCTGCCAGGCTTAGGAACATCTGCCGCTCACACATGCACCTCCCCACCACACACTGATCCCCTCTCCTCCAGTGGCCAGGGACAGAAGTCCTCTCCCCTGGGGATGCCACCTTGGAGAACCTGGCATGTGTGTGGCACCAAGGCAAGCTCAGGCTGGCCCCCCTCCTGCCCACAGGATCCCGGTGTGGCCAGCAAATTTCCATGCCTGCTTGTCCCTGATACATGAGGGTGGTGAGGCTGCTCCCCTCGGGACATCTAGACCTCTGTAAGAAAGGGCCCACTGTCTAGGCTATAGATGACCTTGCTCCCAGTACTGTCAGTCTTGGCTCACAGATGAGGACAAGACTCACAAATGAGGGCAACACTATCCAAAGCAGCCGCCTAACACCGGGGAAGCCACAGGTACCAGAGAAAGCAAGAGGAACTGCTGTAACAGCACCTCTCTGTGCTCCGGGCCCTGCATGAGATGCTGGACCAGAGACTCCGGGAGGACATGCAATGTGGAGAGAGATTTAGAAGAAGTTGCTGCAGCAGGGCCGCACCATGTGTGTGGCCTTTCAGTCTCTCCTCCGTGTCATGGAGCCAGTTCCTGCTCCTGCTGCCACTCCTGCCCCACCTCCTATGCCAGCCTCTGCTCCATCTCCCATACCAGGCCCTGCCCTACCTCCTATGCCAGACCCTGTTCCAACTTCATCTTCTGTTTTTCCCCTTATCCTCCCCGTCCATGGTTGCCAAGGTCCCTGCACATGAGGCTTGGAACCAACCAAGCCAGGTGCCAATCACACTACTAGCCCTGAGCCTCTTCTAACCACTCTTTCACCCTCTAAGTTTCTCATCTCCCCTCCTCTCGCTCCCTCCACTCTCCTCTCCCAGGTTCTTTCCCCAATCCCTCCCCAGCTACGTTGACCCCAAATAAAAACCACACCCAGTTTATTGTTTCCAAACAAAAAGTCAGTTTTATTAACTCTACAGGGGAGGAGGGAAGGGGAGAGAAGGGAACGGTGAGGGAGGAAAGGCAAAGAGGGTCAAGAGACAGGCCCCCTAGTGGGGAGATCATGGGGAGAGTGTCACTAGGGTCCTTGTGAGAAACTCTCCCTCAGGGCCTCCCGGATGCACACACAGCCTTGATGGGCCTGCCAGATGGCAGCTGTGCACGGCTGTTCAAAGGCCATGCCAACACAGCCAGCCTCGGCCCCCCCGACCCCGGGAGGAACATCTCCCTCTTCCGCTCATAAATATTGTTGCGCACACAACACGTGGCCACTTTATGGGGGATGTTCCATTCCTCAACATCCAGTCGGGTAAGGAGGCATCTGAACCTCACTTTGAGATGCTCAAAGGCTCCCTCCACTACCATGTGCACCCAGCCAAGCCTGACATTGAAGCATTCCTTGCTGGGGTCAAGGTGTCCAGTGTAAGGCTTCATGAGCCAGGGCACAAGAGGGTAGGCCGTGTTCCCCATGATGTGCATGTCCACATCCCCCACCCTGATGGCACAGTCAGAATGTGCCAACTTCCAGCTTCTGGAAGATGTTGGAGTTGTGGAAGACATGGGTGTTGTGAGCCTTTCCAACCAGCCACCAATGATATCAGTGAACTGCCCGTGATGGTTGACAAGGGCCTGCAGGACCATCAAGCAGTACCCCTTGCGGTTGATATAGACAGATGCTTGGTGGTCGGGGACCCAGATGGGGATCCATTAAAAGCCCCCCTGCAGTTGGGGAACCCCGTTGTGGCAAAGCCAGTGATGTTGTGGTCCACATCGCTGAGGTGGATGACCCTGCGCAGCAGGACAGAGTTGATGGCCCGCACCACCTGTAAAAGGAGACAAACAGAGAATCACAGGGGTGAGAGAGCCCTTGGGAAGTCCCTGAGCCCACCTGTTTTCCCCACATACATACACACACACACCAGAAGCATCCCAGTACAAAGCCCATCCCCTGGCAGGGCTTTGTGAAGACGGAACTGAAAAAGAACCCGGGAAAGGGGTCTTCCCCCACCCCCCAATTCCCCCTTTTCCTAGGGTTCTCTATTCCCCATTCTCCCTCCTGGAACACTAGCCCTAGAGCATCACACCTGCATGACGAAGGCCCTGACGATCGACTTATGCTGAACTGGTTGCTGAAGGATCAATAGCTGTCCAGCATGGTGAGCTTCCACACAGTGATGGCAAACCACTTCTCCGGAGGAATGGCGGATCGCATGTGTGTGTCCTGTTGCGTGAGGCGGGGGTGAGTTAGGCACACAGCTCCAGAAAGTTGTCCTTCTGCATGCAGAAATACTGGAGCCACTGCTGGTCATTCCACCACTCCATAATGAGCCAATCCCACCAATCAGAACTATGCACAGTGGGGTGCAGGTGGAAGAGATGTGCTCCTAGACAGATGACGAAGATCTCCTTAATCAGCTGGGGGTTGCGTTTCTGCATGGCCAAGAGAGCAGCCTGCAGAAACTGCTGCAGAAACTGCAGCATGACAGATGAGGATGACTGACTGTCCAGAGGCACTTCTGGCTTCATGTCTGGCAAGCTGAGGTGTCCGCAAGAGCAACCAGAGCAGTCAAAGCAAAGGCTTTGCTGTCCCTCAAGAAGGTAGGCAAAGGTAAAAACTTGAGAAACAGCTAACTAGGAGGGTCCTTTTAAGCACAAGTCTCAGATAGCCTCACGCTGCAGGTGCAAGAAGTAACTGCTGACCTGATGCCCTGCCTGAAGTGGTTCTGATTGGTCTTAAATGTGATTCATCATCCAATCAGTGTGGTCACTTTATTTCAAAATAGCTAAGTGCTATTTTTTATGATCTTTTTGTGTGTAGACGAGCTATTTCGAAATAAGTTATTTCGGAATATTTCTTCCAAAATTGCTTATTTCGAAATAAGCATGCGGTGTTTTTGCTAAACAGTGACATGTTGTATATGTAAAAGCCTTTTGGCCCTCCTCTATCCTCTCATGTTCCCTCATTATCCCTCTTCTGTTTGCAAACTATTTGATCAGAAATGAAATATTGAAATTACTCACTCTAAAATGCTATCTTAATTGTATATATTAAAGTGCTAGCACAGACAACATCTGAGATAAATTCTTCTTAGGAGATCTCTCATTTGGTGCAATCATGTTGTGATGATATGCTATACACATACATTGCACGATCAAAGCTATTTAAACAGGGCCAGATTATGCCATACTTACTCAAACTGAGTAGTGCTGCACTCCATGAATAGTCTCACAT
Organism: Apalone spinifera; assembly: GCA_030068395.1. Taxonomy (NCBI): domain Eukaryota; kingdom Metazoa; phylum Chordata; order Testudines; family Trionychidae; genus Apalone; species Apalone spinifera. Next base: position 13,941,523 of record JANRFK010004893.1, on the reverse strand, counting down.
GTTTCAGTGGTTCACAGAAAGATTAAATTTTTACTGTTGTAGTATTAGAACTACAATATCCTTGTTGTATTCAGTCAATAGAGAACTATTGGGTAGGTTAATTCCAATACCTGAGATTGTCTCACTATGAGGATTCTCATGGCCAATTTAAGTAAATATAATTTATGCAAAATACATAAACTAGGAATTCTCACCAGATTAGCAGTTAGATGATAATTAATTTCGGTCATAATTTACTAGTTGGTAAATGGAACTGTGTGAACTATTTAAAGCAGATTTAAGAGGCATATGTGTGAACAATATGTTTTAAAGGAAGTGCTCATTGAACAATTTTATAGGAGAAAATTTATAAAACTCAAAGCTCATTCCTGAAGAGTGCAATTTTTTGTGTATGTTTTGAGTCATTTGATTATATGTGCTGGATGACTGATCAGCCATTTCATACGGTATTGCTATCTGATTGGGTAAGTGTGTCTATTGTAAAGTGAAGGGGGGAGGGCAAATCAGAGATGTGATTGCACTTTTTATTTTCTCACTTATTTCAAAAGATGAGCCTTGGAAAATATTGGCTGATAATGAACAAGAGATAGTATAATTTCTGAAGATCCACCCTTCATATTGTGTTGACCATGTAAATCACATGGTATTTTTCCACCATATGAGTGGATGCTTGAATCATTTTAACTGTAAGAGTAATAAATAGCAAATAACAAATAAGCACCTTAGTGTGAACTTTCAAATGAATGATGATCATTTGTATTGAAATTCATGAAACTTTCAAGATAATAAATAGTTTCATAAATACCCTCTGATTATTTGAATAGACATGTTGTGATGGACTGCCCCCCCCCCCATGCTTTATGAAATGGACTTATGGACATGAATTTACATAACTCAAAGGTGCTTTGAGCGAATTATTTCATATAATCACGGGGCGGCCCATGGCTACAGGTGGACTCGGCAGCTTGGGTCACCTGATGACATTACGGGGGTGCCCGGAGCACCCGCCGATGACAGCAGGCCATTGATGGACCTACAGGCGGGGGCACCGATCGCATGCTCTACCTGGGGTGCCAGCTGTTGCAGCTGGCCTCGGGCCACTCCTGGTAACTCATCCATCTTCATGTCACAATCTGCTGGCTCTGTTTATCTTACTTTGATTTATGTATCATTTGTGTGTGTAAAACTAGACATACGGAGTGGGGAATACTTTGAGGGTTTCAAATGTGTGAATGAGAAACAGGGAGGGTGTTACCCCTCAAAGGCTTGATGAGCTTAAACTATCTCCTTTGTCCTTAAGTCTGAGCAGTGGTTGGTAGGGAGTGGCCTCAATTCCTTAAGAAAAAGAATAGGAAAGCAGAGTCTTTTGGCTGGGCTGCACCTGAAGGAAGGATCCAAAGACCCCAGGTTGGGGAAACAGCCCTCGTTTGGAGGGGCAGCTGGAAAAGAGGTTTTAGGTTGAGTGTGAAGAGTCTGTACTGAGGTTTTAGTGTAGAATTAGCCAAGAGCTTTTGTTTCTTTTGATTTGTAACCTACTTTGGTCTGCCTGTTCTCACTCATTATCACTTAAATCCTGCTGCTTTTACTTAATAAAATCAAACCCAGTGTAAATAATTGTTACCTGGGGAGAGGGAACCAGTGTGCACATTCCCCCTTTCATTGTTAAAGGTGGCTTACCCTTCTCTAATTCTTTGGGGTTTGATCCCATCTGGGGAGTGGTATCCCAGGAAGCTGAGCCCTAAACTGCACTCTCCTGGGACTTGAAGAGGTTCAGAGTCTGTACTGCTTCTCAGAGGGGACCAGTGGAGCTGGCCCAGCAGGACTGCACAGTGAGGATCCCCAGAGAGTGGGAAGGCGAGTGGCAGTGGCTGTGTCAGCATCTCAGGAGGCATCCCAAGGGGTCGTCTGTGACCATACCCTGTCACACATGTAGAGGAGCCATTGCCCCCCTCTGGCCAGAAGGAATTAAACTAGAATGGAGGGAGCCAGTGCAAAGCCTCAGTCTGTCAGAAAGAGACATAAGGCGACAATGAGAAGGCAGCTTGCTGGAGTGGTCCTGCTATAAGGAACTATTCAGCAGAGCAGAAACAGTTGGGTCCTAACCAGTGTAGAGTCACCTCTCAGTGAAAAAGAAGCATCTTAGCTGGAGCAGTGCTAGGCAGGTTAAGGTGAGCTAAGAAAAGGAGCTCTGGCTTGATACCTCCCAGGCTGTGGCCTTGATAAAATTGCTAAGAAGGTGCAAGAGGTCATGGGGAAATGACCCAGGGAATAAAAAGCAGAAGAAGGGAGAGAAAGAGCACAAGACAAGGCTGCCACCAGTGGGTCCTGGATCAGGACTTGAGAGCAGTGGGCAAGCCTGGTGATGTGGGTCCAGAGCTAGAGGGTGGAGAGAGCGTGCAGTGCAATGATGGGTGAGACACTGGCCAGAAAAGATCACCCTGATGGTCACAATGACACAAATAATGTGAGTTAGCTAAAATCTTCACTTTTTAAAACTATGCAATCTGTCATTAGGCTCTTAATATCTGCATTATTTATTAACAATATCAACTGTATCTTTAATTCCATATCAACAAAGATCAAGACTTCATGTCTTTCAGCATCTAATGAGCATGGTGTTTTTTCAGATCTTTTTTTATGGATTCTATTAAAATATCTGCAACACATGTTAGAAAGAAGATTGTTTTTGCTATAGCAGGAAATCGTGCAAACATTATTTTAGATTGATATATTGGGTTAATATTGCCCACACTGTTTTGTTTTACGAAGCCTTAAAATTTGAATATTTCCATTTCACGTGGATATAATTTATTCATAGAGAATGGGCTCTTACAGAAGGAAGAATATGTAGTGTAAATAAGTCACCATAATTAATATCATAATAAAAAGCTATGACTTTAGAAAAGTCCTTTTTAATCCTTTTTTGTGGGTCAGTTAGTAATTGCTCCAAAATCCTGAATTAAAAGTATAACCAAAAGATGGGTATTCCTTCTATAGTTTCTATAGTTATTTCTTCAGACCACACCATGTAGGGCTAGCCTGTGAAAACAGGCATAGCTCTGCATTGGAGGTATATATATAAACTGCATAATCCCAAATGTAATCTTGGAAGGCATATGCTTTAGAGGCACACTCCTTTGTGGCATACTTTTTCCCTTGTTTCTTGCTTGCACCAAAGAATAGCAAATTACTATGGGCCTGTAACAGAAAGACATTTCCTAGTCTCACTCCTTATCTACCCACTTTTCAGCCAGGTGACGTGTGATTGGCTGCAAGGTTTGTCTTCAGTCCCCGTCCTCCTTGTAAAGCACACCACATCCACTTTTCTTAGGGAGAGAATAAGAAGTTTAGGGAATAACTCCACTTAGTCCTGCATGTGTGAGCTGAAGCCTGTACAGTGTCTATAAAGGGACAGAGGAAATTCTAACTCATTGGAGCAGGTGTGCAGTACAAGTCACAATCCAGCCCATAGTAGGCAAATGTATTCCTAATCAAGCTGCCTCATATAGCACAGATTCAGAATGTTCCAAAATGGAAGTCAGTAGTCAGGAGGCTTTCCAGCAGCTGAATCCAGTGTGTTCCTTGTGTGTACAGTAGACTTTGCACTTTTAGGGTTTGATTTAAATTGTGCCACCAGATAGGATAGGCTAGAAACTAGGAAAGACATAAGAAAAGGAAGGCAAAAAGTTATTATATACAGGAGGGGCCCAATCGTGAGAGTTAATGAAAGCCTCAGTACTCAAAGGTACTCGGCAATCCATAGTATTGGCCTTCAGATGAGACCCATAGAATGCCATCAGGGCATATTATTCATAAGGAAAGAAAGTGAATAGATATTTAGAGCATGCAACTGAATTTTAATGAACAGATGGTCCTTCTGTTCCATATTTATTTTCTGTTTGCACTTGTAAACAGTACTGAAACTAGGGATGTTTTCTATAGAAGATTAGTAATTATTACTTAAGCTATTTATTGAAATTTGAATGACAAAGGATATCACAAAACAAAGGAATAGCATTTGTTTTCTAAAATTAAAATACCCTGGAGAAAAATATCTCCTTATTATCCTTGGGTATGTCTAGACTACATGCCTCTGACGCCAGAGGCATGTAAATTAGACTACCCGACATAGTCAATGAAGCCTGGCTTCATTAAAATAAAAATGGCCGCCGCGCTGTGCCGGCTCAGCTTATCATCTGCACAGTGTGCGAGTGAAGACGTGGATCGGTTGACAAGGGAAGCCTTTGTCGACCGCTCCCTTATGCCTCTGACATTTGGTCCAGTCTAGACAGGCCAAATGTTGGAAAAACTTCTTCCTACAGAGAACTGGGGAAAAAAAGCAGCAGTATAAGGGTTGGGGATAGCAAGTGATGGAGAGGAGGAGAATAGAGAGGGCGGGGTTCAAAGGAAGAGGCGGAGTGTCAAGGAAGGGGGCAGGGCGGTAGATCTTGGCTTGTTCTGTCATTTAAAAATTGTTCTTGGGTGTAAAAAGGTTGGAGACCAATGGAATAGATGATATGGGTCTTTATTTAAATAGTTAGAGAAATTATTCCGAGGTTTTGATAATTTTGTAAAATCATCTGATATCTGTAGCTCTTTTGTTTTCATGTTAAGTTGTCCAAAACAATTATTAATTTCCTCATTTACTAATTTTCACATGTGTTGTATCATTGAAAAAAGTATTGTAAACTAGAGAAAAATAACGGATGATTAATAATATACATGGAATCTGTATAACTATATAACCACGTGTCACATGGTTGAATAGAAATTACATTATGTTCCACAGAGTGTCCTCTAATGTCTTCTTTAAAATCTGGTCCATTAAAAATTTTGCAGAGAATAACTCCAGAATAACTGAGTAAACTCCAGAACAACTGAGTGAAAAAACAGTCAAGTACAATTTTATCTTCCATCACTCAGCGGAGGATATTTAGGGTAATTTATTGTCATGCCGTTGGGACACACACATATAAGTGTTCTTTGCCTGGACAAAAAATACCAGAGAATCTACAATAAAATGTATCTTTAGTGATGACTCAAAATATGGCCAATCCAAACATGCTGATCATAGATATGGAGTATGGAGCAAGCAAGTGGAGGAAAGGTGAAAAGTCCCTAAAACAATTGAAAAAGTAAACATTCTCAAAATAACAAGCTTCCTGGCCTGTAACCTCACCCCCAACACTGTTGTTTAACCCATGGTGTCCCATCTGCTCATCTACATAGGCACTAATATTTTGTAGGATTTTGGGGGCATGCTAGTATGTGAGAGAAATGGTATTGGAAGGGAAATGCATAGGACAGAATGAACAATTCAGGCCCCAGTGGATTTTTATTTGAATTGATGGTCCTTTTACCCATCTGAAGATTTGTATCTGGAACCATAGAAGCATTAAAAGGAAACCTCAAAACTTATATTTGTGGATCCTTTGTTACAAATATGGTATTACCCTAAGTCAGGCCAGTGCTTCGGTTAAAGAATGAAAATAAATTTATTCAAAGTGGATATAAATCTTTGAACATTTAGTTTCACATTTTTATAATAATAATAATAATAATAATTAATAAATGTTAGTTAGTGTTGAATTAATGCTAAAATATCTTTGTCAGAATCAGAGCTAACCCATGCTGGGTGTTATAAAAAATATAAAAGTGCATTAAGAAGATGTCATATTCAGCTGGATAGTTTTCAAGTAAAACCTATTTAAATCTAAAAACATAAGAATGGACACACTAGGTCAGAGCAAAGGTCCAGCTAGCCCACTATCCTGTTTTCTAAACGTGGCCAAAACCAGATGCCCTAGAAGGTATGTACAGAACAGGTAATCATCATGTGATCCCTCTCCTGCCAACCATTTCCAGTCTCTGACAAACAAAGGCTAGGGACACCATTTCTGCCCAACCTGGCTAATGGCCATTGTTGGATCTAGCCTCCATTAATGTATCTAGTCCTTTTTTGAACCCTGCTAAAGTCCTGGTCTTCACAACATCCTCTGTCAAGGAGTTCCATGTGTTGACTGTGCGCCGAGTGAAGAAAAACTTCCTTTCGTTTGTTTTAAACCTGCTACCTATAAATTTCATTTGGTGATCCCTAGTTCTTATGTTAGGGAAAAAAGTAAATAACTTTTTCTTATTCATTTTTTCCACACTCACCAGTCATGATTTTATAGACCGCTATCATATCCTCTCCTTAGTCTCCTCTTTTCTAAGCTGAAATGTCTCAGTCTTTTTAATCTTTCTTCATATGGGACTTGTTCCAAACTCCTAATTATTTTTCTTGCCCTTTTCTGAACCTTTTCCAATGCCAATATATCCTTTTAAGATGAGGTTACCACATCTGTACATAGTATTCAAGATGTGGGCGTACCATGGTTTTACAGAGAGGCAATAAAATATTCTCTGTCTTATTCTCTTTCCCTTTTTAAATGATTCCTAACTTTCTATTTGCTGCATTTTGAAGTCTGTATGTAGTACTAGGAGGATATTTGTGTAAGAATGTATCTCCTAGGTTTTACTGCTATATAGGTCTTGCACTATAGTATGTAGTTCTGCTGTCAGAAATCTGCTACAGCTGTTTAGTGAGATGTAACACAGACAATGGGCATTGGAGATGGACATATGAAAATCCTTTAGATGCAGATCTAGCATTAAGAAACCATATGGATAAAGCTTGCTTTAGGAATTAGATGGAGGGTTTTCTAAAAGAGCCAATCCACAGTGTGAATACAACTATGACAGGAGAGCTGGTTTTAAAAAAGTCTTCCCTGATCTGGACTGTGATCCATAATGTCCTGTTTTCATTACTGAATTTAACTGTTCAGTAACCATAGACCTTAAATCAATTGTATTCCATTCAGTGGCCTTGGTGATTTTCAGTGCAGGTTTCCACATCCCAAAACAGTCATGCAGAGGGCTATGAAGAGGTAGTATTTAATATAGGGATACAGAAAGAAAGGCAGCTATGATTATGCAAATAGCCTGGAAGAGGGGGACAAGAAATAGGCTCAAGGTTTTCAGGACAAGGACTGTCTTTTTGTTTTGTGTACACAGTGCTTATCACAATGGGATGACTGGGATCCCTCAGTGCAAACAATTTATAATAATTATGATAAGATCCTGATTCAATGCATTTGGAGTCTTAGGAATTATGTTCTGATTGGCCTCAATCCAGCAAAGCATTTAAATATACACTAAATTTTAAGCACATTCCCATAAAAGACAAATGAACTACTCCATGCTTAAAATTAAGGGCATGTTCAAGAGGATGCTTGATGGGCTCCCATATTCTATATAGCTAGAGAAAAGTGTCCTATCAAACCAGAGATTTAGGGTATGTCTACACTTGCAGCCTAATTCAAACTAGGGCTGCAAATGCAGGCAATCAGAATTGCAAATCAAGCCTGGGATTTAAATATCCCGGGCTTGATTTGCATTTTCCCGTCCGGGCATCATTTTTTTTTTTTTTTTAAATTTACAAGCCCGAAGTTACTGCCCACGTCTACATGCGGCAGTGAAACGGGTGTTCGAAATAAAGCCCTAGTTCAAACTACCTGTTAAACCTCATTGCAGGAGGAATAACAGGTAGTTTGAAATAGGGCTTTATTTCAAATGCCCATTTCACTGCTGCGTGTAGACACGGGAAGTTACTTCGGGCTTGTACATTTCAAAAAATGGCGCCCGGCCAGGAAGATGCAAATCAAGCACGGGATATTTAAATCCTGGGCTTGATTTGCAATTCCGAATGCCTACATTTGCAGCCCTAGTTCGAATTAGGCTGTAAGTATAGACATGCCCTTAGGGAGCAACATTCAATAACAAATGCTTTTCTTGTTCAAACTATGTATTATCAATTATAACAGAAAATAAGCTCATTTAGATACTGTATACTATATAGTTAGTGAAAACATGTTTTCTATGTTTTACAATCATTTCATTTTCAGTGATATTCTTGAATCTAATGTGTGCCTCTTCTTAATATATAGTTAGTATTTCTAATACTGTCTCTCTACTTCTGTTAATCTGTGTATATTCATTCAAGTGTAACAATAAATATAATTATATGTAAAGAATGAAAAATAAGTGTGGATTAATTATATTCATGTTTTCACGCACAGCATCATATGACTAGCAAATTAATACACTGCCTTATATACAATAGGAACTACAGGAGAATTACAAACTTGTCAGCTTCATCTTAATCTTTGGAAAAATCATGGAGCAAGTCCTCATACAATCAATTTTGAAGCACTTGGAAGAAAGGAAGGTGATCAGAAATAGTCAACATGGATTCACCAAGGGCAAATCATGCCTCACCAACCTGAATGCCTTCTATGATGATATCGGGAATGTGGTGCATATGATATACCTTGATTTAGCAAAGCTTTTGATATGGTCTTCGACAATATTCTTGCGGTCAAATTAAAAAAAATATGGCTTGGATGAATGGATTATAAGGTAGATAAAAAGCTGTCTAGATTGTTGAGCTCCATGAGTAGTGATCAGTGGCTCAATGTCTTCTTGGCAGCCAGTATCAAGCAGAGTACCCCAGGGATCAGTACTGGGGCTAGTTTTGCTCAACATCATCATCATGATCTGAATGATGGGTTGGTTTGCTGTTATCTACCAGCCCTGCGCTCTTGGGAGCCAGGGAGTGACATTCATGGAAAACCATCCTCCTCCCCTTCCCCTAAGCCTTTGCTAGAATCAGACAAAGCAATGAAAAGGCCAGGGAAGACACACCTAAACTAATTAAGGAAACACCCCAGCCTCATCTGCATTGAAGATAGAACTCATTAGCATACAGAATGGAGACCAGCTCTTCCAAGGCAGGAACCACAGTGAACTATGGGATACCGAAAGCAGAGAAGCACTGCCTGATGGGAAATCTCTACTCCAGATGCTAATAAACGCAGGCCTTCTCACACCCAAATTAGTCATTATCAGACCAATTCTAGTAACGATCCTATTGACATCCAAAATACTGAAACTGTCTAGTTGCATTGTGAGCTCCTTCAAGGAACATCACCCATAACCAGGGGTGATCAGACTCTATTGTCTCGCCTCTTTCTCTTTGAACTATTGTCCTGTCCCTATAAAAACTCCTATCCTTGCCCCCAAGAAAAACTGTTCTGATACCTAGATTTAAACTGCATCAGTTCCATTGAGACTTCTTCATCTCCTGTTTGATCGTGCTGGGGGCTCTGCTCTGCTTGTCTCCTGGCCTCTGGACCCCCGGCTACCATCATCATCTGGGAACCCCGATCAGTGCAAGCTCCATGGAGTGGTGAGGTCTCTCTCACTCTCTCTCTCTCTTTCTCACACATATCAACTACCTCTCTAAGCATAGCCTCCTGACCCTGCCCTATGTTATCTGTTATATGGTTAGCTAGCCCTAACATTTGTAATCAGTTTCAATTTAGATTTAATATTGTAACTATTTGATACCTATTCACTACTCAGAAATAAATAAGGGTATGTCTACACTAGCTTGTTAATTTGAGCTAGGTAGGCAAATCAGGGGACCAGAGTTGCAAATGAAGTCCGGGATTTAAATATCCTGGGCTTTATGTGCATGTTCCCAGCCGGCCGCCATATTTAAATCCCCCTTAGTCCGAATGAACTGTCCGTGGCTACACGTGGCAGTTTAAAGTTAATCCGAACTAAGTCCTTAGTTCGGA
>JANRFK010004893.1:13905758-13921974 GCA_030068395.1 Apalone spinifera | reverse complement strand
CCACACTAATACCAACCCTGGCACCTTCCCTTGCAACAAACCTCGCTGCCAGCTTTCTCCACATATTCACCCTGCTGATACCATTATTGGACCTAACCAAGTGAGTTATAAGATCAAAAACACATATTCCTGCGCATCCAGAAATATAAATTTTGCTATCATGTACCGAAAGTGTCCATCTGCTATGTACATTGGACAAACATCTCAGACACTTCGCCAAAGGATCACAAAACAGATATTAGACAGGATCACAAAGAAAAAACAGTTTCTTCCCATTTCAACCAGAAAGGACATTGTCTCAATGACTTGATTACCTGCATCCTGCTTCAAAGGCCTTTTAAGACTGCACTTGAAAGAGAATCCTCTGAATTGTTATTCATGCTTAAATTCGACACTTTACACCAAAATTTGAATAAGGGATCTAATTATCTTACCCATTACAAGGCTAGCTTCCCCAATTATCACCTCTAATACATTAACTCACAGACATTCACCTTTCCCCCCCCCCCATCCACCTTCTGTTCTGAAATTTGATTTGTCCTTTTCATATATGTGTTCATTTTTTTTAATTGTATCCTTTGGTATATATGGTTGTGACAATTTTCTTCCACTACTTGATCTGAGGAAGTGGGTCTGGCCCATGAAACCTCATCACCTAATAAACCATCTTGTTAGTCTTTAAAGTGCTACATAGTCCTGTATTTTCTTCCAGTTCTAGTATTCTGTGCTTCTAGTAGTCTGTGATTTTGAATAGGATGTTCTCAGGTCCAAAATCTTCATCTTAAATTTTATATTTGTTCTCTGCTGTAAATGTGATGTTGGATGTACTTGACTATCAAATTAATTGCAAAGTTTAGGGAAAATCATCAAAATCATCTCATCTGAAGAAGTGAGTTTTGTCCATGAAATCTCATTATACTATATATTTGGGTTTTTTTAGTCACTAAGGGCATGTCTAAAGTTGGAAATTAATTTAAAATAACTTATTTCAAAATAATAACTCCCAGAATAACTATTTTGAAGTAAAAAAACAACAAATGGTCTGGTAGCACTTTATAGACTATCAAAACATGTAGATGGTATCATGAGCTTTTGTGGGCACAGCCCACTTCTTCAGATGACTGCAGTTATGAGTTGAGGATACAAAAACTCAAAATAAATAGGAGAGGGGAAGAGGAGGGAGGAAATAAAGAAAAAGGGAGAGAGATAGGAGACAGAGCATCATTAAGTATCTGGAGACTGGGTACTTAAACCTGAGCAGATAAAAATCAAAGACAATAGACAGATTCCTAAAACAGGAAGGATACCACTCAGGGAGCTGTTAGCACCTTCAGTGGTTATTAAGTAGGTAGAGTCCCACTAGCCCATATCACGACTGAGTCCATTAGCATGTGAATTGAAATTGTGGATCAACTAGGATTCCAGGGCTTCTCTGTGTATTTGGCTTGTAGAGCTGGTTTGTGACAAAACAGCTACTTTCAGGTCTGTCAGACTGTGGTTAGGCAAGCTGAAATGCTCACCAACAGGCTTCTGTATATTCCCTTTGCGTATATCCAATTTGTGTCCATTGATTCTTTCCCGCAGAGACCATATTCTTGCTACAGGGTATCCATGCTACAGGGTAGCCTCATATTTAGTCTGAAGCAGGCTTCCTCAATGTGGACGCACTACCTCAACTTAAAACCCCAGAAAGCACTGGGTAGTAATTACTTTGAATCAATCTGGGGAATAGTTATTTCAAAATAATGGGAGTGGAGCATTCACATGGCGCTACTTCAAAATAACTATTTTGAAATAAGCGTTATTCCTTGTGGAAAGCAGGAGTTATTATTTTGAAATAACAAGCCTGTTATTTTGAAATAATGGGCTTGCTAGTATGGATGCTCCACTTGTTATTCTGAAGTAAGGGGAGTTATTTCAAAATAATTCCCATGGGTAGACCAGGGCTAAGGTGCCACAGGTGTACTCATTGTTTTTAAATTTTGCTTCTATGGTTTAGGGAAGTTCAAATCAGTTTTTAGTCCACTGGACAGACAGAGCCAAATATGAAGTTTGGGTTTATAACTGAACTTGTGGAGAGTTTGGTTCTGATTGGTTTAGTTTCAATTCTGCAAAAAAGAATTGAAATTGCAATTCAAATATGACATTGCAATTTTACTTTTCAACCATATAAAATCTCTGTAAGCCAAAGTTCACCCTATGCTAGTTTAAGAGTGAAAGATAATGTAATGAAACTCATGGAAAATGCATTTTTTTCAAGAAGAAAAAATATAATTTCATTGTGTACTGCATAAATAATGACATTTTCTGGGGCAATAGCTTAAATATTGCATTGTCCACAGTTTAAGCCATTATATTAATATTTAACATACATGTGTATGACTTTTGAATATCTGCTGACAGTGCTTCCTGGATGGCAAATTTTAATAAGAGTATTCAATTTCAGTTTTTGTATATGTATCTTTATTCCGCTTTTCCTTTTCCAGAGTCATTTGCCTATCCTTAGAGAATTTCCATGTAATTGTCTGCTCTAGATGTGGTGTGGAGGTTATCCAAGTTGTGACAATCTCTCTACCTGGTACAGCAGAGAGCAGAAGAGCTACCCTTCTTCATTTGGCCTCATTGAAACCAAATGACTGGGAGGCAAGTGGCCCCCGAACTGATGCAGTGGCACAGTGCAGCTGGTCCTAGTGTAGGAGGTCTAAATACCAGTAATTGGGACAGTACACCCCCCCCCCCCCAGAAGGTTACATTAGCAGAAGCTTCAGGTTCTCTTTGAGGTTTGGGGGGGAGGGATAACTAAACCAGTGCCTTTTCTTCGAGGGAAAATTGTATTCCTACTAATGGAATGACTGATGGAAAACTGCATGCTAGAAGTTGCCCCTTGCTGTGGGGGTTCCCTGAGAAACGGACAGTCTATTCCCTTTGTCCCTTGTTTTTATGCAGCAATCCTTAGAAAATTCACTTTTTAAAGATAATTTTTCTTAACTGTCTATAACAGTCTGAATTTTGATGCCTCTGCTCCACAAATCATATTTATTCCCTAGGTATCTTCTCTTCTATCTGTTTCATGCTGATCCATGTCTTTGCTCTTTAATATCATAACTAGCCCATATTCTTCTGTAATGGTCAAATTGCTCTTGTATCAGCTAGTTTCTCCTCTTGATTTAAGAATGGTTGCTACTGGTGATTAGAGCTGGGTGAAATAATTTAGCAACATCTCAGCAAATTAGACATCAATATTTGGTTTGCTGTGTTAATGTCCCTTTCTGTATTCTGTTCTCACAAATATATGTATGAGGAAAGTTTTGCATATATTGATGTTCTCTGAAAACAAATTTCAGGCCAGTAGCCAAAACTGGTTTGATGATAAAAACAAAATTCTATTTGGAAGGAAACAAAAATAACAGACTCTCAGCTTTTTCAGTGTGCTGTTTCTTTTCAGCAGATGCAATATGTTCTTCTACTAGCCCACAAGCCACGCTGTAATGAAAAGCCTATGCTGTTGATATCCATATAAATACTGTCCCTTAGTATCTGTATAGAGCCCAAATGGTCTTTGGGGTAGATTTCTTTTCTCTTTCTGTTCTATCTTTCTTATGCACTGATAACAAGCTAAGATAGTTACAGAACAGAAGGACAGACCTGTTGAACTATGCTCCAGGTCACTGTCCTGGGGCTTTTCACATTTTGAAGTATGCATCTGATAGGATTAGTATGTGTCTATGACCGGAGGTGGGTGACAGAAAACTGGAAAGTGATTTGTTTAAAAAATTATTAGTACAGTATATTAGTGTCATAATTGTCTACGAGATATGCTTACCAACAAAAAGCACTATAGGCAATTCTTTCCTTCCCAGACTCCTGACAGACAGGCAGGGTCCTAGCCATAAATTTTCCAACTAGCACTGTAAATAGACCCACATAGTGCAGTTGCTAATTTGTGAGAATATTGATTGAAAATTGGAGACTGGTAAATTCAAAGCATGCACTTGAGAATTGTATGAACTTTTGTAGAACAGTCTCGGTATCACCAACATAGTAACTGTCATCCTGAAACCCTCGGGCCAGATGGCCAAAATCTTGGTACTTCCACCGCTAAATGACATGTGACTGAATCATACACCACTGATACAGGGCACCAAACTCTGGACAGAGCTTTGGCATGCACCAGGGGGATGATGGTGATAATTAATATAACTAGACAAGCATTAGTCCATATTCTGAACACCCAAAATGACACAACTTACTTGGTTTATCAGGGTGCTTAAAGGAAGAGTCTCTCTGAGGCATTGTGGCTCAACAATACCCTAATCAGTGAAGCAACTACACACTTCACTTTACAACAGCAATTTTTCCTCCTCTTTCAGATTGAAAAACCCCTCAATTTGAAATAACTGTGGCTTCTCCAGATAAATGCGTATTTATAACTGAAAAGCTGTGGTACTATCATCCTGACTGGTTTTCAAAGGATTACAGACAGGCCTCAATTAAAAGATAACTGTTGAACATCTGTAAGCCTTGGGAATTTTGGCTCTGGGGAGGTGGTCAAACTTTGTTACTTTGACCCATAACTACCAACTCCAATAATAGAATTAGCATTTTATGCATAGAAATCCTGTCATTGAACTACATCCTGTCATTTTTAAATTTTGGTACAAAAACAACTCAGTGGACTATGTGAGATCTTGGCTGTACAGCTGGTATACACCCTACATTGGTAATTAACATAAACAACAGTCACTAAAAAGTGTTTCTTTTGTCTTTTATTGGTTACTAAAAAGAAAGATGGTGGGAAAAACTTAAATTCCATGAAAGGTGATTGATTATTCCAGTCACACACATTATTAAATCCTGTAGTCACTGAATTATTAAACTAAAACAATGTTTAATATTTTAAGAATTGCCCTGTGCTTCAAGATATCTTCAGCAGAATCCTCCAAGCAAAAAAAGCTTGATACATGCCAATGATGGGGCTGTGAGGATGAATTGTAAAGAATTTAAAAGGCAAACTCTCCCTTCCTCTTCTCATCCTGCATGTATTGCATGTAGAGAGTATATTAAACAAATGCCCTATTTAACAAGTAGAACTGCATCCCTATTAAGATCTCCTACTTCAACCCAGAGAAGACTTGACTGTTACTGTTTAGCTTATCCCTTTAAAACAAAAGTCATAGGAACTTAGGGCAGATTTACAAAGGTGTTAAGCACCTAAAAATGCAGATAGGTGCCTAGTGAAATTTTAAAAAGTGCTTAAGAATTTTGAGTGTCCGCAGAAATACCTTAAATACCTTTGAAGATGAGACCATTAGTGCTTACTAGCACATTGGCTCTATGAATATTTGGTCTTATTTCTCATGTTGATTAAAGTGGTTTCACTGTTATTCCCTGACATACTAGCTTTGCAAATACTTGCCTCCACAAAGAATCTCTTTAGTACAGCAGATCAATTTAATTTTTCATTAGGAGTCCGATCATTGGCCATATATTTCATATTTGTAATGTGCTTCTGTCTTATGCTAGGCAAGGCTCTGAAACTGCAAGCACTTACAGATATGTGTAACTTTACAGATATGATTAGGCCTATTACAACTAGGAAAGCAAGTAGCTCTCTATTCTGTTCTCTATAGCTTTTTATTCCCCTCCTGAAATCTTAGGACTTGAATGCATTTCATTAGTGCATTAACCAACATGAATAATGTGCATTATATTTGGTTTATTCTCTATTTCAACGGCACTACTTATGTCTCCAAGTTATTTATGTGTGCATTCATGTGTGCAGAATTGGAGCAGAAAGTTGGTTATTTCTTGTGCTAGGTTGCCAGGTACCACTGTTGCGAGTCATACAAAGTAATAGTGAGACACCTTGCCCAGGTTCCAATTATAAATGAACACTTCCCCCAAAAGAAGTTTACTTGATGAGATAAAGATTTTGAATGAGTCAAAAGATTTTGTACATAGACTGGAATTCTAGTGGCAGAAACATCAGCTTGATAGAGCACGAGAGACTCAGTCAAAGGTGTTCTGGGTCTAATTCTGAGAAGTATTATTTCCCAGAGAAGTCTCCAGTAAAGGGAGGAACCCCAAGTCGATCAGAGTGGTCAAGGAGCAAATGTTTGCGATAAAAGCACTAAAAGTTTATCACAGTAACACCTACTTCATATTCTGGCTAAATTAGTCCTGCCTCTGTCCGCAATTCAACAAAACACGCACATGCTTAAAGAGATGTGCAAAAGACCCATTAAAGTCAATGGGACTGTAATGAAGCGGGGTAGCCACCCATTGACCTCAAGGGGGAGGAGCCCCTCCCAGAGCTCTGGTGGGCAGAGGCTGGCCCCAGTGAATCACTTTACCAGAAGTTAAGAGGCGAGGCTAGAACTATAGAAGGCCAGCCTGGAAGGTCAGTCAGCCTCCAGCTGCTAGAAGAACCAGATGGCTGCCTGGCATTCCCAAGCTGGGAAGTGGAGGTGGACCTGAAAGAGGAGGAGGACTGGCCAAGATCGCCAGGATCACAAATAGATTATGGCCTGAAGGAACTGCTCTCCCTGCCAAAGATTCCAGCCCTACAATGATCAGAGGCCCTGCACTGGAGCCAAGTAGTTTGCCAGAAGGGAGAATGGAAGGAGCCCAGGAATAGCCAAGAGTAGTCTGGCTGTGCCAGAGCTGGGGAGAGCGTGTTGTGGTCAGGATCCCTGCTGACTGAGCAGCAGACTAATCTGCTGCTCTTAGGCCCTGGGCTGGGAAGCAGGGGAATGGGTAGGCCAGCATCCCCCCTCCCCCTTGGCTGTTCCAGGCTAATTGTCTGTGTTTGTCAGACTGCCACCTGAGCAAGGAGATCTGAGTGTTTGCCTTAATTTGGACTATGGGCTCTTTGTTTGCTATCCTACCCTGACCCAGAGCCTGGTTCTAAGAACTGTTTGTTTTCCTCTCCACCCTGAACCAGGGCCTGGGCCTTAGGACTCTGAGGCTGAAGCTCAGCACAGCTGATTCTCCAAGTGGACTGAGCTTTGGTGCAGTGAGGTAGAGTGGCTGCCCACTGACTCTGAGGGGGAGGATCCCCTCCAGTATCTTGGTGGGCTACAGGGACTTAAGCAGGTGCTTAAGTGCTTTGCTAAATGGAAACCTTTATCAAGAATAATCTATCTATGTCAGTGAATATACACTCATAGCATATTCCCACTTGGGTAGAAATTGCCTGAATTAGTATCTCAAAGTTTAGCAGACAAGTTGGAATTAAACAAAATTTACAAATGAATTGCAAATTAAAAGTTCATTCTACTGGCATTTGATGATACAAAACACACTAAATTCTTGTCCTTTTATTATTGTTCATTTTGCTGCATATAATATAATACAAATATTTGAGTGCAAAGGCTAAACTGTACAACTTAATTTAAATAGAGAGAACAGAGAAATGTAATATGAAAATACCATAAAATGTCATACTATAAAATTAATTAAATAGCTGTAACCCTCTCTTTCCTACCTGGATTACTCAGGAGCAGGCCACAATCACCTGTGTGCCTGGATGCCTAATGACTTTAACATTAAAGGAGATCCTGCTTACCCCAAGGGTGATGTTGTTTAGTTGGGGATTCCCTATCCATCCTCTTGCTGCAGTCCCTTGCTCCTAAAGGAATATACTATGGTGGTGCTTCCGCCTGGTTGGCCCTGTACACACTTAATGGTGTGCCTTGGGAGCCTCCAGGAATAAACTTATTACAGTAATAATTTGGATCTAATTCCAAAACAACAATTATAAATAATGTACATCTGACTGATTACATTTAGGGTTGTCAGATGTACGGTATTGGCCTGGACAATCCAGTATTTGCGGCCTCTGTCTGGTAAGAAACCCAGAAAATTCTTGATATAAAATGTCCAGTATTTTCTGTTTTTCTCGGCTAGAAGGCCTCATGGGACATTCTTCCCCTGCTGCATCTGGCGGGGGCACGGGGAGCGGGGAGTGTGGGGATTTAAAGGCACAGTGATTCTTTTTTTGTGTGTGCAGTTTTGTTTTGGTTTTTTTTGTTTAACAACTTTGATCCCCCCACCCCCTTTTTTTTTGCTCAACCAATTTTTCCCCGCCATGTTCGGTATTTTTTGTGAAAGTATCTGGCAACCCTAATTACATTAGAATTAACACACCTTTACTTAACAACTTAAAGAAACAGGGTTTAACTTATTAAAAATGAATAAAATCAATTAGCAAAGTACGCAGAAATAAAGGAAACTTATCTAATTGGCATTTAAACTGCTACCATTCATCCCTCCCCAAAGTGTGCACTCCTCTGGATACACTTGCATGTGTGGGCGCACTTGAAGGTCTGCAGCTGGAGTGGAAACAGCACTGTGCAGGTTGTGTGTGTCAGTCCAAGCAAGTAGCCAGCTGCAAAATCCCTCTGCCACTGGAGCAGGCTGCACAAACTGCCAGCAGCTCTGGTTCACTGGGCTGGTCACTCTGGCTCTTTTTGGACCCAGAGAGAGTGTGTCTATTGTGCTCCATCCCAGGCTGCATTTTCCCAGAGAGCCACAGTTACTCACAGTTACCTTCTATGCAGGTATATGCAGGCCCTTCTCAGCCACAGGCACAGCCAGGGTCTCTCCCCTCCAGGGACAATCACCACCAACCCCTGAAGCAACCTGCTAGATCCAAGCCCCAGCAGGATCTCAGTAACAGGGTCTAGCTTCATCATAGCTCCTGGCCTAGAAAAGGACACACACCAGCAATCTGGCTCCTCACTCTAAAATGAAGCCTCCCCTAACCCTCTCTCTCCATGCCTGGAAGGGAGCAGAGATTTTTTCCCTCCTTTTTCCACAGGGGTTTATGGGAGTTGTAGTCTCTAGGGTTAGACTGCAGCACAAAGGATCCTCCCAGTAAAAGTCAAAGGCTCTCATAGTAAAGAGAACCTACAAAGACATTTTGCTATGTACCTCTTAAAATATGCAATGGTTAAAGTTCTTTAGTTATATAGGAACTAAAAGTAAAAATCATGATATTCTGTCCATTTGCCTAATTAATGTTTCTGTGTACTTGTGGTATATGGAAATACCACAAAAACTATGCTTAGTGTAGGAGCTATTGCAGTAATGTTAACTATGTGCAAATGATGAGTGTAAAGACTTTGATGGTGACAACATTGTGTATTTTAAATATGATGGACCCAGGAGAGAGATAGAATTGTGGAAATGTTTTTAGAACAGTGTTTCAGATAGTTATCACTGTCAGGTATGATTTGGTGGAAAGAATGCTTACATTTTCCTAGTTGAGTTTCAAAGGCGTAATCTCTTGTATGAGTTCATTACATCTCATACATCTTGCCACATCTAATACATCTTGCAAATATGCTGCATATCTCTTTACAATAAGTTAAGTTAATCAATCCCTGGCTACAGGTTTTTTGTTTGTTTTTTTTTTGAGCCAGGTACTTCAGTGGAGTAAATAGATGTAACACAATTGAAGTCAATGAATCCACATCCATGTGCAGCATCTGAAGGTTTGTGTTTAGGATGCTGTGTATTACAATTTGCTACATAGAATCCAATGAGGATAAATTTTTCTATAACCAAATGGTAAAGTCTGTTTGCACATCCTGGAATTCATTGAAGGTAAAAGAGCGTGATCGCCTTCTAAGAGCAGGATGACGAGGGTGTCTCCCCTTAATCAGGTCTAAATACATGTCTGATCTCAGGAAGCGTGGGTAACTGTCTTGTTCCATCAGCCTGTAGACTTTGGCCTGTGCTGCATCAAAGCTGTTGAGTGTGGGGTGAATAATATTCTGAGCAGTGAATTCTTTGGTGTGAAAGTCAAGGTTAACCTGGAAAAAGGGCAAAAAGGGCATTAATTATCTTGATATACTGTCATTAATATTTAACTTGTGAAAACCATACTCTTCTAAAAATGTTTGATATTCCAGATCCAGATGGATATGGATATAAATATTGTGAAATCCACTGAGTCAGCATTTGTTAATGGCTACTGAAGAAGAACCACAGATCTCTACAAAAAACTGGGGAAAGTTGATAATCAAAGATATCACTTCTGGGTGGTACCTTTTATTTAGAGTCAATTTTCTAATGGTGCCCACTATACCTTTGCTGTGACAGTGACACTGTTCTGCAAAGTACTCAGCTTGCTGACTTCCCATTGAAGCAGAGAAAACAGAAATCAAGAACCAGTCTTGCAAGGTCAAGGCTCTATATCTTTTGAATTAATCAGATCATGTTTTTGGAATACTTTTTGGAATGCTGTATCAATAGTTCTTGTTACAGTTTGTTGTCAGCCCAAACTGTTGGTAGAATGGTACGCTGGCAAAATAGTATTCTACTTCAGAGAATGCAAAAACCCCCAAATTAAATCAGGGCCTGATCCTGCAAAGTGTCATATAATAGAATGCAAAAGGGTATTGAAATCACTCAGCATCTCATGGAACTGGGCCATTACTCTTTGAGGCCATGTCTACACCATGGAGGGAAGATTGACATTGCTGCAGTCAATCTTCCAGATTTGATTTAATGGGTCTAGTAAAGACTCACTAAATCGAACTCAGAGGGCACCCCTGTCGGCACCAGTACTCCTGCTCCTTACAAAGAGTAAGGGAAGCTGATGAGAATGTTTGCTTCTGTCGACCTCCCACTGTGTGGACGGCAAGGAAAAGCGACTTAAAATAAGTCAGCTCCAGCTATGTAATTTACATAGCTTAAGTCGACCTCCCACTGTAGTGAAGACCAAGCCTGAGAGTAAACCAAACAAATAGGACCTCTGCCCTTAAGTCAGAGTGGTAATCCACAAGGTCACACAGAGGGAATTATTAATTTAATTTTTACCACTCTGTATCACTCCCTCACACTGAAGAGTGATGCTTTTTTTCTGCACTACATCAACAGGTGAGTTTTCAAATTGCCAACATTTAGCATTTCCTCTATCAATAGTAAGAAAAGAACAGAGAAAATTAGAGGACAGTCAATCTACCTATTCTTAATCTGTTATATAGAATTATAGGTAATAGAAATACAAAAGATGTATTAGGGACCTGATCTTCCAGTCATTATTTAGCCAAGCCCCTGTTGACATTAGTGGGGGTTTTATCATCTTCCAGCCAGTCCATCCTCCTACTAGTGTGAGGAAAATAATTATTATATTCATTTACATGAATTTATAATTATATTGTTGCTGTTGTTAAAGGTCCTACACGAGGACCTTTTACAACAGTATGACAGATTAATACAATTTCCATCCTTCTAAATCCTTTAACACTATCAGAGCAGTATAAGATACCATAGTATTGACTCATTGCTCAGAGATTCCTTTAAAAAAATTAAAAATAGTCCCACACCTATGTTCATCAAGTCTTTTCTCTGCTTAAAATATTGTAACTTTTACCTTGAAGGGTATGTTTCATTTGTTGATTTGTTTTATTCATTTGTCATATTAAATTCATTATCTGCTATACTAATATCAGTTGCTAGTTGGAAGAGCTGCATGCTATCCTGCATGTCTCCAGGTGGCAGATAGGAGGGGGCCTCTTTTCAGAGGTTTGCTGCAAAGTAAGTGCGCTTTGTTGTGCGAATATGCAGCCATGGACCAGCAGTGGCAACATTACCAGGGTGTGATGGGACATTGGGTGGTATCCGATGCTCTGACTAAAAGTCACAAGTGTCCAATGACGATGTTGTGACATGGCGAGTGCAGCCCGCTATTAAATAAGGCTGCCCTACCCCCTCACTCTGTCGGTTGAGGGTCTGAGATACTTGGATCCCTGGTTTACTTTGGATAATCCAATTGGCGTATGAACCATGATTGGTCACAGCATCCACAGGATAGTGACTCCTTACGTTACCCCAGGGAAGAGAACCCTGACAGAAAATTCTCCACTGCCTTGTTCGGGAGATCCAGGTTCGGGAGATCCAAAGGCTATGGGAGTAAACCCAGACAGATAATCCAGAGTGGAGACCCTAAGGCAGTTAACAGTGAGGTTTCATCCAATCTGTTTTTCTGGCAGCTCCTGCAGTCATCTCAGTTCCTAATGTACTGGCTTTTGTCTTTCCTTTGGATCTAACTGGGGCGACTGAGAAGGGGATAGTGCCGCTTGGGCAACGCACTTTCCTCAAACAGTAGCGCAGGCAATGCAGCGCGCAGGAGGAGACACTTACCCACACACAGCTATATACAGCTACTACAGTCAATACAATAAGCCAGCTTGCCTCCGGCTTGGTAGCTGGAATGTGCGGATGGCATGTAGCTATTGTAATCGACTGTGCAAATCCAATATTGGACACATAAGCCATGAAAGAAGTTGCAGATCCAGGCACGATTCATAGATTGTCACTGCCGCTGCTTACCACCGTCTCTCAAGACGAATGGGCCATATATATATATATATATATATAGTAATTTGATCTTTAATGCTGGTTAGCAGACAAAGCATAATTCTACTGGTCTGTAAGCAGAGTTAAATGTACACAAAACACTGGCAAATGACATGGAAGCCTATTTTTGCCACTTTCGTCTGAAGAAATATTTCCAACACTCCACGGAACATCACTCTGGTCCTTAGGTTCCCCTAACTTACAAGAGGAAGACTGCAATGTGGACCCTTCCTAATGGTTGCAATGAGAGTCTGGACTTTACATTGATTGCTTCTGCAAACGTGCATAGAGTGACATTGTAAACAAACAACATCATGTGACATATAACCTCAGTGATGCAGAATGCTATGCTGTCCACAATCTCAAAAACAAGTCTAACATTATCATCAAAAAGGCTGACAAAGGAGGTCCTGGAGTCGTCATGAACAGGTTGGATTATGAATAGGAGGCTGACAGATAACTCACCAAAACAACATTCTACAGGTTCTTTCCTCTAATCCCACTGAGAAATATCAAAAGAAAGTACCCCATCTGCTCATGAAACACCCTGCTACAACTCAAGACTAAATCTATACTAACACCCCCCCATCCCGAACCAGAAGTATTTTATCTGCTACCCCAAATCAATAAACCTGGAAATCCTGGACATCCAATCATCACAGGCATCGTCACTCTTACAGCAGGATTATTTGGTCATGTTGACTCTCTCAGATCCTATGCTACCAGCACTCTTAGCTACCTTTGAGACACCACTGACGTTCTGAGGATACTACAGAGCATCAGTTATCTCATTGAAAATACCTTCCTAGGAACCATGGACGTAGAAACTCATTAAACCAACATTCCACATGATGATAGATTACTAGCTGTCAGTATGCCACAGCACACCTGGTGACTGAGTTATGTGACTTTGTCCTCACCCACAACTATTTCCAATTTGGGGACAATTTATACCTTCAAGTCAGCTGCATGCTCAGGGTACATCTACACTGCAACGCTATTTCAGGATACAAGAGTATTCCGAAATAGCTATCCCGCGTCTTCACAGCAAGCCTGTTATTTTGGGCTCGCTATTCTGATGTCACTGTAAACCTCATTCTATGAGGAGCAAGGGACATTTCAGAATAGCACTTTATTTTGAAATTTGGTGCTTTGTAGACACCACCAAATGATGAAATAAGCTATTTCAAAATAACATCGAAATAAGATACGCAATTTGTGTAGCTCAAATTGCTGTGTAGAGACACCATAAGCTGCCACAGAACTACTAATTGCTTTTAATGTTATTGACAAATGATTATTATTATTGAGTGTGTGTATTATTATGACAACGTAATACTAAATGTGAAGTTAAATTAGGTGTTTATATATAACAATGAGAAGTCTGAACATTTCTTTGACTAGCATGACATATTACAACTACAGGGTTTTTTTTTTAGGGTTAAATGAATAATATGGAGGTAATGCGGGGCTGAGGGGGGGGGGGGGGGGGGGGGGGGAGAAAGAGATTGTTTTGTAGAGGTTGGATTCCATACTTCCTTCCAAAGCACTTTTTTTATATTTAAGCTACAGTATTCCAGTGGCAGGGTCCACATGACAAACTACTACAAATTCATCAAAAGTTGACCTTCATGACTGAATGGATGATGCTTGTGAATGAAGCATTTATGAAAGGCAGCTTCTATCAAATGTAGCTTGTATCAAGCACTGCGTATCTTTAGTTTTTCTGTACCTCTTTTGGAGCATCCTTCCTTACGAATGTATCATAAATTGTCTTGGCTATAGGAAGAAGTTGATGAGATGTTTTGTTCTTCTTATAATCCTCACAGGCTGTCCAAAACTCAATGTTCTCCTCGCTGAACTCAGTTTTCAGAAACCTTGTAAAAGCATCCAATCCGGCTTTAAAAAGAAACATTGAATTACTTTAATTAACTGAAACATTATATTACCACTCCAGTTAGACACTAGAACACAATTCTGCCTTTCAAGTTATGTAACAACATATATTTGATCTCATTTTAAACTATTTATGAAACTTCATATTATGGAATCTACTTTTACATCACAAAACAAGTGGGCTGCGTCTAGACTGGCAAGATTTTGCACAAAAGCAACTGCTTTTGCGCAAAAACTTGCCAGCTGTCTACACTGGCCACTTGAATTTGCGCAAGAGCACTGACGATCTAATGTATGATTGTCAGTGTTCTTGCACAAATACACTGACACTACCGCTCAGGGAAAAGCCCTCTTGCACAAATGCTTTTGCGCAAGAGGGCCAGTGTAGACAGGTTAAAAAAGTGTTTTGTGCAAAAAAGCCCCGATGGCGAAAATGGCCACCAGAGCTTTCTTGCGCAAAACTGCGTCTAGATTGGCACAGATGCTTTTGCGCAAAACCACTTTTTGCGCAAAAGCATCCATGCCAATCTAAACGCTCTTTTCCGCAAATGCTTTTAACGGAAAAACTTTTCCATTAAAAGCATTTGTGGAAAATCATGCCAGTCTAGATGCAGCCGTGCTATTTAATTGCTTTGCAGTTAGGTCAGAGACAGTGATAGTTGGCTTTAGGCCAAAATTTGAAATGTGGCCTCTGGTTTTGGATGCCTCTTTGCCAATGTCAAATTTTCAAAGACACTGACTCAAAGTTCCTGTTGATCTCAGTAGCAACCGTGGATGCTCAACCTCTTTAAAAATTAGACAATAGGTGGTTACATCATAAATGGAGTGACCAAAAGTGTGGCCATTTTCAACCATTTAAGTCCTAGTTTTAATTCCAATCAGATTTAGGATGCCTAAAATGTCATTTAAATCTTCAATGTATTTATAAATAGACTGTGTCCCAGAAATGAGACAAGCGAAGACAGTTTAAAAGATAATGTAAGTAAAATCTTTACAATTTTCTTTGCCTATAATTATCATTGCCAAGTTGTTCATGGTATTCCCTTTATTAAATAGAATTAATGTGCAGAAATAACTAGGATGTTATTATTGTTATTACCTACAATCACAAAATTGCAATGATTGTAATGGCCACCACTATACTGAGGAAGACTCATCTTAGCTATGTGCAGCAAAGGCAGAAAATGAAACAGGTCTCCAATCAGTAACTTGAATTTCAGGCATTAGACAATTAGGTATTTGGCTGATAACTTTTTCCCATATTACTGTTTCAGAAACAAGCTCTAAGTAAGATGACACGTGTCTTGTACAAAGACACTAAATAGAGATATTAGCAGGGCCTCAGTGAGCATTTGAGCAATGCTGCAATGAAAGACCATCCTATTTGTCATTTGTTGCAAACATTGGTATTAACTCCTTGGTCATGTCTCTCATGGTCTGCCAAATCTATGGACAAACTTTGCCTTCTACACCATTATAGCCTGAATATGCCTCATGGTGCCTTATCCAATCTCATGTATATGGCAAAAATTCTCCATGCATCCATCTGATATTTGATCACATGACATTATCTAATTAAAATATGACAATCATTGTTGCAACCACTGTACAAAATGTGGCATTCAGGGCAACACTGTAGAAAATGCAACATAGAAAGGGTATGATTTGTTGAATTTGATTATGCTATTTGTAAGCGTGTATCATTTTTGTATTTGAAGTTATGAATATTAGCTGCGTACCTGTACTTCAAATGATTGGCCACTGTGGTAAGACTCAGGAGGTATATAGACAGCACATTGTGAAGGAATGGCTCATCAAGAAACACTTTGATCCCATTGAACCATGGAACTTGTCCATTTGCACCTTCTGGACTTTCCTGTGAACATTCAAACTACAGTGTGGCTACGTCTAGACTGGCATGATTTTCCACAAATGCTTTTAACGGAAAAGT
>JANRFK010004893.1:13874118-13887306 GCA_030068395.1 Apalone spinifera | reverse complement strand
CTGGCCTCCTTTGCATGACTTTTTCGGCAAAGGGGGCCTGTCTAGACACAGCCACAGTGTTTGGCCTACTTATTTAAAATTGTCCTCACAACTTCCACATAAGTTAATTTCATAGTATGTTACAACTAATGTGTGCTAACTTGTTTAAATGTCCCAAATATAAATAGTTTAACTGTTCATTGAAATGGTTCCGGTATTCATTAATTTCCAAAAGTTGTTGCAATATAAATACAGACAAACTAATACTGGATTTACTTAAAAAAATGTTTTTAAAACATAAAAGAAGAAAATGACTCTGCAAAGTATTCAACTGTCTTCATTTCCTGTATGACTCATGTTTGTATTGCCTCTGTTCTTATTCATTCTAGATATGTGGTTTACATAGCAGTTTGCCAAGTTATCTATAGGAAACTGAAGTTTGTTAGGTTTTCTGGCTATCACACTGTTTACAAATAGGTTTAATCTTACACAGAACCATATTGTAGCATAGCATCTAAAGCCCTTCTGAAGCCCAATGAAGTCAATGGACAGACTCACAGACTTATCAGGCATTTAGTGGAAGTAGTACTACAATATAGCTTTAAACAAAATAAAATACTGATGTGTGGACTACTCGGTTGACAAAATGTGAAATTTAATTTCTGTTCTGATTGTTTAGAATATAGATAATCCATTTACATTTCTTGATTTTGTGACAATTAAGTGTTTATATAAAACTCATATAAAAAGTGGAAACGAGGTCAAATTACAAAGGATGAATATAAGCAAACAATATAGGCATGCAGGGGCAAGATTAGAAAGGCAAAGGCACAAAATGAGCTCAATCTAGCTAGAGACATAAAGGGTAACTAGAAGACATTCTATAAATATATTAGAAGCAATAGGAAGGACAGGGTAGGCCCATTGCTCAGCAAAGAGGGAGAAACAATATCAAGAAACTTGGAAATGGCAAATGTAATTAATGACTTCTTTGTTTTGGTCTTCACAAAGAAATTTGTTGATGATGGGATGCCTAACGTAGTAAATGCTAGTGGAAATGGGGTAGGTTTAGAAGATAAAATAAAGAAAAAGTTAAATATTACTTAGAAAAGTTAAATATCTTCATGTCAACAGGGCCTGATGAAATGCATCCCAGAATACTCAAGGAGCTGTTAGAGAACATATCTGAGCCTTTAGGTAACATCTTTGAAAAAATCATGGAAGTCAAGAGAGATTCCAGAAGACTGAAATACATTGCAAATACAATGCCCATCTATAAAAAGGGAAATAAGAACAATCCAAGAAACTACAGACCAGTCAATTTAACTGCTGTGCCAGGATAGATAATGGAACAGGTAATTAAGGAATTCATCTGCAAACTTCTGGAAGTGATGTGTCATCCATAGCGTCACCTGTAGGAGGAATTCTTGGATCTGAAAAATGATTTTTCGCTCAAGACATGTACCAGCAGTCTACCATAGAGAAATTTCGGGCCAGCGTGACCGGGAGTTACCCAAATCTGTCAGCACATGCAGTCAGATATCTTTTGCCATATGCATCAATTTATATGCGTGAGACTAGATTTTCATGTTTGTTGCACGTTAAGTCCAAACAGAGGAATCAGCTTGCAGTGGAAAGCGATATTCATTGTGCATTATCAGGTACCACTCCAAACATTGAAAAGCTTGTTGATGAGAAGAAAATCCAAAAATCTGTTAGTAAGAAATACATTTCAAACCAAAATGTTCATTGTCTGCTCTTTTTTATCATGTTTCAAAAAGCAATCCTACCTTATTGGTTAACCCAAGTGGCCTCAGAGGTCAGGAGCTGGGACAATATCTCTTTTCCACATTTTATGATCTAGGCTACACTCAACTGGATTTGCTAGGAGGCTCTAATTCTTATGAATATTTCATTGGTTACACCATACAATAGTTCACACGAGGCTATCACCTTAAGTGGGCCTGACAAAGGCTGAAGGCATAGGTTAATTGGTTTTACAATAATGTAGAGCAACTAGGGTCTTCACTTTACAGCCCCTCTCCAGTAAACCATTTAAATGCATATTTATCTTTAATCACGTGAGAAATGTCATTGCCTTAATGTGCTTTTTTTTAGATTGGAGCCTATGTGAGCTGGGCTAAACCCCAGGCCATGGAAGGGTGCTCTAGATTAAAGCATTGAAAGAAACAGAGATTGGTAACAGCAGGGGACAGCTGTTACTTTTTTCTATTTGCTGCTGCCAACATGTTATCTTTAAAATTAACTGCTTTGAAGTAAAATATAAATATAAATATAAATATAAATATAAATAATATAATAGAGTCGGGGAAACTTGAACAAAGGATTTTAATTTCTGTCAACATTGTCACTGCCCCCTGCCATTCTCAAAAGATATAAAATCTAAATATCCATCAAATAAACACATGGTAAACAATCTTCTGGGTATCATGAGACCAGCACTTCATCAGATGTAAATTTTGTAAGAGAGAGGTTCTAAGAGTATTTTAAAAAATTTCTCCTTTTTTCTTTGAATAATACATTTATTATAATAAATAATAATAGAGAGGACTCAATGAAAGAACAAGTTAAAAATTGCTTAGAGAAGTTAGATAGCTTTCAGTTGGCAGGGCTTGATGAAATACATCCTAAAATACTCAATGGGTTGACTGAGGAGATATTCGAACCATTAGTGAGTGTCTTGGAAAATCCATGAAACACAGAAGAGAAGATGGGAAGAGCGCACATATTATGTCAATCTCTAAAAAATGGAATAAGGACAACCAGGGGAATTATGGACCAGTCAGTTTAACTTGAGTTTCCAAAAAGATGATGGAGAATATAATCAAGCAATCAGTTCACAAACACGTAGAAGATAATAAAATGATAAGTAATAGCATGGATTTGTCAAGAAAAAGTCATGTCAGACCTACTGAATATTTTCCTTTGGCAAGGTAACAACCTTTCTGTATGTGGTAGATGAGGTAGGTTTTAGTTGCTGATTTATATGACTTATTCAAAAACAAACTATAGCTACAGCAACAAATACATCTACACGGAGCTATTATAAAGTGGGCACATAACTGGTAGGAAAACTATTTCCCAAGAGTCACACAGGAAGGAAATATTGATTGGGATCCCACAGGAATATGTCCTGGGTCTGGGGCTATTCAACACCTTCATCAACTATTTAGCTAATGGCGTAGAAATTACACTTATAAAGTTTGCAGATTATATCAACCTGCAGGGGTTGCAAGTATTTTGGAGGATAAGATTAAAATACAAAATGATTTAGATGAAATGGAAAAGTGGCTCTGAACTAAATAGGATGAAATTCAATGAGGCAATTCCAGAACTTACCTCTTAGGAAGGAACTATCAATTGCACATATACAAACTGGAAAATGACTGCCTAGGAAGAGGTACTAAGGAAAGAGATCTGGGAATTATAGTGGATCATAAACTAAATATGAATTAACTATGTCGAACAATGTCACAACATTGTTGTATGTTTGGACATTCCATGCGTAGTGTAGTGCTAGGGAGTGTGGGTGTTGTGCGGGCTAGGGTCTGTGTTGATGTTGGGCAGACTTCTTCACATACACGTACATGGTACACACATTTACCAACACTTCTCTCCACAGACCACATCCCTGTATGTGTTCCTGCATCTCTTAGTTGTACATTATCTATACAAATGGATGCACTTCTTGTGTCTTGTACATTAGTAAACTATACTCAATTTTTCCAGTCCCCATATGCTTTTGTATATGGCTAACTACAGGATCCACAGCTCGGAACCTGTCCAGAATTACTTTGGTAGCTTTGGGTGTATGCTTTTGAACATAGAAGGGAAACAAGAAAACTTTTTATAAATACATTAGAAGCAAGAAGAAGACCAAGGACAGGGTAGGCCTACTGGTCAGTGAGGAGGAAACAGTAACAGGAAACAGTAACAAGAAACTTCGAAATGGCAGAGATGCTTTGTTTTGGTCTTCACCGAGAAGTCAGAAGGAATGCCTAACATAGTGAATGCTAGTGGGAAGGGGGTAGGTTTAGAAGATAAAATAAAAAAAGAACAAGTTAAAAATCACCTAGAAAAGTTAGATGTTAGAACCTAGGGGGGCCCTCACAAAGTCTGCTAATCATGGGACCCAAAAGAATTAATTCAGTCCTGACACCTCAACATCTCTTCCCACCTGTTGAGCTATAGGGCTGGAGCTTGAGGGGGGTGAGGAGAGTATTTTCCCCCCCTGCTTCTCAGTTGGGGGTCACATTTGTGAGATTTTTTTTCTCCTCACTTGAGGGCCTGGTCAGTAAGCATGGTGGGGGGGGGTTGTTTGTTTTTGCTTCTCACTTGTCTGTGGTCCCCTACTGATTTATCTATGGGTCAATGACCCCTACTCCAAAAAAGGTTCCCCAACCTGACCTGCGAGGAAAGATTGAAAGACTGGATCTGTTTAGTCTATTTAGACTGCAAGAGTACATGGTAACAGTTTTTAAGCACATAAAGCATTGTTGCAAGAAGGAGGTGAAATATTGTCCTCCTTAAACCCCAAGGATGGGACAAGAAGCAATGGGTTCAAATTGCTCTCAGGGAGATTTAGGATGGACATTAGGAAAAACTTCCTAACAGTCACAGTGGTTAAGCACTGGAATACATTTCCTAGAGTAGTTGTTTAATCTCCATCAGTTAAAGGACAAGTAGAGAATGGAACACTGCTCTGAGTGCCAGGAACTGGACTGGCTGACTAATTGAGGAGCTTTTTAGTACTACAATTTTTTTTATTTTGTAAATTCTGGCAGGAGCAACAGTAAGATAGACAAACAGGGAAAGAAATACATCATTTTTATTTAGGCTGTTAGCATCCAACTTCATGTAACTGAATTTTATAAACAAATAACTGAATAATAAGTGAACAACAGCAAATAGAGAAACATATTGAAACAATCATACACACTGAATGAAGAAACCAAAAGAAAGGAGAGACAAATTATGATGAAGGCTAGTCAGATAATCTAATTGCCTACCTCTGAAAAGTTCAGCAATTGAAAGCTTGGTATCATTTCACTTTATCAGTCTTTATTTATCCACACTCTTACTTTTGAAGTTTTGTTAATCTGAATGTTTAAGCTAATGAATTTCAAGCTTGTCACCAAAATTAATTCATTCAGGAAACCTAATAGTAATTTAAAAACATCCATTGGTACAGAAACAGAAACTGTGCCATATAAAATATCAAGATGTATATCACTTGTATGCAGTATACAATGATAATGTTGGTACTATGCAATTGTATTATAATACCATCATGAACTGTCAACATAATTTAGAATATACATTTTTATTGAAGTTACTGCACCAGGGGTCCAGTTCCATGTAAGTACATAAGAAGACATTATCTTTGATGCACAGAACTTGTCACCTACACCACATGAGTTTAATAGTCATTTTACTATTAAAATTGTCTGAGTTTCATTATTTTTCTACTTATGAAGTAATTCATAATATAAAAAATGAAGAATTTTAGCATAAATTCGTTCTGTTCTTGCTTCACGGAGACTAATGAACTCTTTTCTCAGAAAAAAATAGAGCACTGCTAAAGAGTACAAATCAATTGATACAGTAATTTGATGTTTAATTGAGTCTTTCACAGTTATGGGTCACAGTGACAATATCAAGAATCAAATTATGTTGCTATACAGGTTTTCTTCTTTTAGTTTGGGGGCCAAAATTTACCTCTGATGCTAATAGAAATATGTTTTGAGGCTAATGGAGTTGTGTCCATTTACACCAGATATTAGGTCTTATTTGAAGTAAGCTAAATCACTGTTTTTGATGTAGTTCAGAAATAAAAATTACATTAATTTTTTGTACTGCAGAAATATTGCTTATGCAATCAATTTGAAAACTGCTGTTAATTTTTTTGTAGAATTATAATGTATTCTTCCATATTTTAGCAGCTCGGGGTCATAGAGGAGAATACAAAAAAAGCTTATTTCAAGGTATGAAGACACTGTCAATATGGAAGTAAAACATGTGCTACTGCTCCATAAGAGAATACAAACTGTGAAAAACAATTGTTTATCCTACTTCTGCTTCAGCACCACTGATAGCTATTTAGTTGTTTTGCTAAAGTTGGCCTTTCCCAATGTACCACAATTACAGAAACAAATTAACTAAAGAACAATTTACTGATTGACAGTGGAATGCTAAACATTCAAAAGCTTTCTAAATCCCTTCTGAATGTGGAGCAGTCCTCCAGTGTCTGTGTATTGTCTCACAGCACAGAAATCATAGAGATGCTAGTTCATGACAATCTTAAATAAGCATCCTTTTACAGTGTGTAGGGTAGACCAGAGCAGATTTTCCTGTTCAGTGTTTTCTGAGTATTTTGAAAGCTTTGGGGATATTAAGCTAAACAAGCCTTCTCTCATTCTCCTGAGATGCAAAACAACTTTACATCCTGATTAAAATGTTTCTTCTTCAAAAGTTAATGTGCCTTGTTTAAATGAATAGAAATAATTACACTGAGGAAGAAGCTCTCATGTTCTGGTCACATCAGGGGGGCTAAATCTTATCTCATGTACACTGGTGTAAATAAAGAGTAACAAAATCCAATGGAGATAATCCAGTGTAAAAGAGTTGTAAAGCAGAAAAATAAACTTGATATTAATGTAGGCAGCTTTTGATGTTTGGGTATCACCTGAAGGAATATAATTTATCCAAAGACTAAATGTTCCCTACTATGTGCACTGTATTTGACAGGAGGCAGGAAAGCAGAAATCAGATTTTTTTTAAATCATCAAAATAATACTAATTTTCTCTCTTGTTTAAAAAAATAGTAGTTACAATTAAATCTCAGCACAAACACGCTAAACCTACATTTACAGTCTTGTAAATATGAATTAATGAAAAATTGTAGTCTGTCCAGCCTTACTACTAGCTCTTGCTTCTTGAAAGATTTGGCCATCTTTAGTTCTTTAGTCTCAGAAACTAAAGTCACATATGCAAAGAAAGACACAGGTGGTCAGGTTTGCCATAGTTCTGTGCTTATGAGGTGGTGGAATTTTTTGATCAAGCATGGCAGGGGAGTCAGTTAAGACAAAGACAACGAGACAGTATATAGGAAAGGACAGAGGCAGAGTAGAAAGAAACAGTGCAATGTACAGTAATGAAAAAGGAAAGACATTATTCAATACACACACACACAACTTGATATATCCCCTCCCCTCCCCCTGCCCACTTTTGCTAAGAAAAACTCTCATGGCTTCTGGAAATAAGAGAGACCCTATCTCTGAATATTTTGAAGAAATGAAACATTGTAAGGAAAACTGCTTATTGGGAGAAAATTATGTGCAGGAAAGTGTGGCTATGTCTGAAGAACAATGTGGATCCATAGGGTATTAGCTTAAATAATTCACTTTGCAATGTCACTTTAAGACTTTCTCTATGCCTTTTAGTATAAGTGTGATTTAACAAGTAAATTCCCATGCTATATTAGATGCTATTAAAAAATTCTTAGCTAATCCTTATGGTTTGTTTAATTAGTTAAGTAGACTGTTGACTGTGGGGAGGTCAACAGGAGTAACTCTCCTAGGGTATGTCTAAACTTGCTCCCTAGTCCGAACTAGGGATGCAAATGTAGCATACTGAAATTGCTAATGAAGTGCAGGATTTAAATATCCCATGCTTGATTAGCATATTAGCATCCAGTCACCATTTTAAAAATCCACGAGTCCGAATTAACTCGTCGCATGTAGTCGCGGTATTCCGAAAGAAACACCTTCCCTCAGATTAACTGTTACTCCTCATTGCACGAGGAGTAATGAGGAGTAACAGTTAATCTGAGGGAAGTGGTTTCTTTCGGAATACCGCGTCTACACGCGGCAAGTTAATTCGGATTAGTGGATTTTTTAAATGGTGACCGGACGCGAATATGCTAATCAAGCACAGGATATTTAAATCCCATGCTTCATTAGCAACTTCGGTATGCTACATTTGCATCCCTAGTTCAGTCTAGGGAGCAAGTGTAAACATACCCGTGGAGTGCTGAAATTGAGAGGAGTGCAAGTAGAAAACTAGTAAAGACCCACTAAATCAACCCCTATCATCAATCCTTGCAACACCAATCTCCTGGTAAGTATAGTCAAGGCCAACATTTAGGATCTATCATCCAATATATGGCATAGAAAACTGT
Source organism: Apalone spinifera (assembly GCA_030068395.1). Taxonomy (NCBI): domain Eukaryota; kingdom Metazoa; phylum Chordata; order Testudines; family Trionychidae; genus Apalone; species Apalone spinifera. Next base: position 13,879,127 of record JANRFK010004893.1, on the reverse strand, counting down.
AGCAAGAGAAATCTACAGTTGCTAGTTGCTAATGGGCATCATTTTCTTATTTTGACTATCTATGTGAAACAACTTCAAAGTCATCTGTTGGTACTTTAGCAGCATTGCTACAACAAAACGTATTTTAGACATCAAAGTATCAGTAGCAAGCAAAAGATTTCAATCATCCAGTAAAACCACCATCACAGATGGGTTTGTTGTTTGTTGTTCGGTTCATTTATGTCACAAATCCTCCACCAATAAACACTTAATTGACATGGCTGAATCCTTACAACCAGGCTACACTGCACCTGTTAGACTTACAACCAGGCTACACTGCACCTTTCATTGGTGAAAGGTTGCAAATTATGGTGTATGAGAAGGATCTTGAACAGTATGCATGAAATACTGAGAGGAATTTTGCCACTTTAAGCCTTGACAGGTGAAGCAATGTATGCAATGATCCAGTAATATGTGCCTGCTGCGGCTGCATATCTTTCAGAAACAATAGATACCTCAGAAAATGCCCACATAACAGGATATTTAAAAGAAGTAAATACAGCAGTGAAAGCTGTGATAAACTGAACAAAAATTCAACTGTCACATGCACAGTTTTATCACAGACAGTACTGCAAACATGGCAAGGATGAGAAGATTCTTAGAAGAAGAAACAAAGATGCTCTTTAATAACATATGTCTGCAGTACTCATTTAATGCATTTTTTAGCAAAAGACTTACGTACATCTTCTCCAGAAATAAAAGAAAATGTTGAAGTCTAAAAATACTTCTGTAACAACCATTTTGCTTTTGCTTCACTGAAGGATCTAAACTAATTCTCCCTCAAGATGTTCAATGTAATTGTGTGGTTCATTGTTTTGAACAATTTATTAAGAATTGGCCTATTCTCATAAAACTTTGTGAAGAAAACAGTGTTTAAATAGATGGAAGTATCTCATCCAAAGTATCTAACACTGGATTAAAGAAGCATGTACAGAATATTCTCAATATACCAATACCTATATCCATAGCCTTAAACAAACTTCAGAGAAATGGCTGCTGCATTGCTGATGCTGTTGAAATTTGGAAGGCACTTCAAGAGACATTGATAAAAGAAATCTCACCAGAAAGTTAAATGGCAGGCAATAAATAAGCAAATGGACCAAGAACTAACTCCACCTTATTTTTTTACAAACAGTCTTGATCCCAGATATAAAGGTAGATGTATAACTTCTGAAGACGATTTTGCTGCCATGGAATAGGCTTCTCAAAATCTCTCCTCAGTAATGCCAGTCATAATAAATTTTAGGGCTGGAGCAAAACCATTTAATCAGAATTTACTGATGATATTATGAACAAAGTCACTCCCCTGTATTTTGGGAATCATTAGCCAGGAACCCTGAAACAGAGTTCCTTCAGTTGCTAAGCCAGCTTTTCACAGCAGTAGCTTCCTCTGCAGGTCCAGAGAGAATATTTTCGTCATATAGTATTATTCACTCAAAGCTAAGAAACCGACTGGGAGCTGAAAAAGCAGGAAAATTCCTAATTCTGTTTCAGGATTTGAATAAAATGACAGTGCAAGTGGGGAAGATGAGAGCTAGTTATAGAAGTTTTAAGGACATGGAATATTTAGAGTTATTCAGAATTGGCCTATTCTCATAAAATTTTAGTGTAGTGAGTGCCAGGGTTTTCAATCTTAGAGTCACAGCTTGTTAAGGATACTATGGCCACTATAAGGTTGGGTGCATAAAAACCATGCTTATCATGCTGGAAGGGCATAACAAGTGGGGTTCCACCGGGGTCTGTTTTGGAACCGGTTCTGTTCAATAGCTTCATCAACGATTTAGATCAGTGGTCCCCAACGCAGTGCCCACGGATGCCATGGCACCCACCGGGGCATTTATGTGTGTCTGCCAAGTGATCAGGGCCGGCCCAAGCCATTCTTGCGCCCCGGGCCATGGGCGCACGGCCCGGGCCGGCTCGAGCCATTCCTGTGCCTCAGGCAGCAGGCGTGCGATGCATGCGCGGCTCCACTCCCAGGAACACAACGCATGCGTGGCCCTGCCCTTAGTGCACTGAGCACCTTACAGCTGCACGGCCCTTTGGCGCACCTGATGGCAGCTCTAAGGGGCTCCGCGTGGCCCCCGGTCCTGGGTGTGTGGCGCCTGATGGCAGCTTTAAGGGGCGCCGTGTAGCTGGGCATGCAGAGCCCCTTACAGCTGCCATCAGATGCTCCACATAGGTTGGCGCCCCAGGCAGCTGCCCGGCTAGGCCCCCCCTTAATCCAGCCCTGCACACAGAGCATGCGCGGCCCTGCCCCCGGGCGCCCAGCAGACCCAAAAGGTTGGTGACCACTGATTTAGATGATGGCATAGAGAATACAATTATTAAGTTTGCAGATGCTACCAAGCTGGGAGGGGTTGCAAGTGCTTTGGAGGATAGGGTCATAATACAAAATGATCCGGACAAACCAGAGAAATGGTCTGAGGTTAAATAGGATGAAGTTTAATAAGAACAAAGTACTCCACAATCTGTTTCACTCGTGCAGAATAGAAAGTGATTGTGTAGGAAGGAGTACTACAGAAAGGGATCTAGAGATCATAGTGGACAACAAGCTAAATATGAGTCAACAATGTGACACTGTTGCAAAAAAAAAAGCAAACATGATTGTGGGGTGCATTAACAGGAGTGTTGTGAGCAAGACACGAGAAGTCAGTCTTCCTGCTCTACTCTGAATTGATTAGTCCTCAGTTGGAGTATTGTGTCCAGTTCTGGGCACCACATTTCAAGAAAGATGTGGAGAAATTGGAGAAACTCCAGGGTAGAGCAATAGAAATGTTCTAGAAAACATAACCTAAAAGGAAAGACTAAAAGAATTGGGCTTGTTTAGTATAGAAATGAGAAGACTGATAGCAGTTTTCAAGTATCTAAAAGGAGAGGGAGAAAATTGTGATGATAGGACAAGAAGCAATGGGCTTAAACTGCAGCAAAGACGGTTTAGGTTGGACATTAGCAAACACTTCCTAACTGTCAGGGTGGATAAACACTGGAATAAATTGCCCAGAGAAGCCATGGTACACCATTCCCAGTCAACGGGAGCTGCAGGAAGTAGCGTGGGCTGGGTCACAACTTCCTCCAGCTTCCATTGGCCAGGAATGGTGAACCAAAGCCACTGGGAGCTACCAGTGGTCTTTACCTGTGGATGCTCAGGTAAACAAAGCATCTTGTGGTCAGCCAATAGCTTACCCTTACAAGCTGTGACCCCTAAGTTTGAAAACCCCTGTGTCAGAATTAGCATAGTTTTGGGGGAAAAAAAGAGTTTAAGAACCACCATCAGCCAGCAACTGAGAGGATTGCTGCAATTGCAGATGTGAAACATTTAGGTAACATTTAAGATTTAGTTTAATAAAATATACTGGCTACTTTCTGTGTGTGTGTGTGTGTGTGTGTGTGTGTGTGTGTGTGTGTGTGTGTGTGTGATGCATCTGCAGTTTGATCTAGGTAATGAGTATTATGTACTATTTCCTAAATTAATAATAAATCAAGTTATCTAAAAATTACATAAATTATATCCTTCTAGCCTACAGTATTCCCTCTTTGGGGCTACCATTAAGTTGGCATTCTGTATGCAGGACAAGCTCAAGGACCCTGCTCAAGTTGGGTGCATCTGCATCCTTTCAGTTCTTTTCAGCAGGGCAGCATCCAACTCTCATGAGCACCCCTCCAGCCAATGGATGTCTTACTGGGTTTTCAGTGAGACAGTCCTCAGAGTGAACAACTTATAACCTGTCCTCAATCTTACCAACAGGGCCTGTCCAAGTACTCTAGTTGGCCAACTTCCATGTGCAGGTACCTACTCTAGGCTCTTGTTGCCCTGCTTCATGACACAACAGCAAAGGTCGCCCCATCTCACCAGCCATATAAATGAGCAGTTGCTAAGAATAGCTTGTTACTCTTTCAGCCTGGTAGATTTCATCAGATGCTGGGATCAAATGCTGCTACAAATTCTTTATTTTTTCCAGCACTTTTGGAGAGAGAGGTGGAGAGTAGGAACAGAGAGAAAAACAGGGGCAACACTGATCACAAATGAATAAGAATGAAATAGCTGTTAAATGTTTAAAATTTAACATTGATTTATTCTAGCAAACTCCCTTATTCTTCCTCCCTTTCTTTATATGGTATTGTGTATAAGTAACTTTTGCCTATATGGTAGTAAATGCTCTTGTTTGGAAAATCAAGACAGTTTGGTTGCTTTCAGCCTTTTCTTCTTAAGAAAGAACACAGTGGGAGGGGAGGAAGGAAGCAAAACAGGCAAATGCTGTTGCTGTGTCTATTTAATTCCGTTCAATTATTACAAGATCTCAGGGATAGCATGCCCCAATTAGCCCTTCTGAACCCTGGAGCAACCATAGAAGCTCTCTGCAGATTCCCTGCAGAAAACTAATGTGTTCTTCGTTTCATAACTCTCTGAAGGCAATAGTTCAGCCAGGCATGTGATCATGCTTAAGTACATTCTGTAGATTCCAACACTATTAAATTTAAGCATGTGCTTAAATGTTTTGAGGAATGGGGCTTATGTAATTTACCATTTCTCAAAGTGTGTATTTTGCAAGTATATTTTGACTGATGTTTTAAATGAATTTCTGCAGGGTTGACTAGTATAACTTTGCAAGAGGAAAAAACAACATTATAACTAAGTTTTCAAGATTAGCTGCTGCCCTCAAATGACATTTTTAAAAATCCACTTTTTAAAAAGTGCTTTTAAATAAAGTTTTGCCCTGCCCTTACCAAGTGGAACAAACTTCTCTGCCAAAATCATTTTTACAAAGCATATACAATGAGTTTCTTAACATAGAAGAAACATAGAATAGAGAGGACTTTACTTTGATTTTTAAAATATCATAGTATGCCAAGGAGACCGCCCCTTTTTTCTTTTATTTTTTCATTCCCAGTTGTTTTGTCTGCTGACTAAACAAGGTAATTAGGGTATGTCTACACTAGCTCGTTAGTTCGAGCTAGGTAGGCAAATGAGG